>JAVIWC010003632.1:0-473107 GCA_031894815.1 Creontiades dilutus | reverse complement strand
CTACAACATCCAACCTGTGCGTAGGGTTTTCTATCTCTCTCTTTCCATTCCCCCTTTCGCAGACCTCCCTGCCATCCCGCCCTTTACTCCCTCCTCCAAGGTTTTCTGGGAAAATCAATACTAGGAAACGTTGTAGGATAGGAAAGGGAACGGGGATGATGAAAACCCAAGTTTTCTGGAGCCGTAGCTTTTACCCCCACGTGCTCTAGTTCTCACTTTCTTTCCTTCAAAGTCCCACCCTCGCTTTCGCTTTCCTAATAACGACCAGGGAAACTGCGTCCCAACGAAGGGGCATCTTTTCCATTTCAATAACCTTTCATTTTCTCTACTTCGGCCCTGTAATTCGTTTTGATCCCCCTTGATTCGCTACTCCACGATTTTACCCCTTTTCAACGGTTTTCTGTTCACACCGGGGGTTTAGCGGCGGCGAGGCGTTTGGTGAGGGATTCGACGGTCAAAGGTTGGAGGGGATGGTGCTCAATGACCAGGATGCTCTGGGGCAAAATCTGCAGGGAGCGGGGGAAACTGGTGGTACGAGCAGGCGGCGGGCCGAGGGGGTGGGCAAGTGTTTCGAAGCTACCCCCACAACACTTGTTGCTCTCTGTCAATCACAATCCTTTCCCTTTCTTTTAACTTTCTCTTTCTCAGTTTTTGAGGAAAATACACCAAACCTGCTACTACCCAGAACCCTCGTGCCCTTCCAGCGTTTACACTGGTAAATCGTTTTCCTAAAATTCAAAAACTTTTCTTTCTTGATCAAAGCACCATCATGGGTAGGGTTACCAGATGAAAACTTTCAAAACCAGGACATCTAGCTTTAAAAAAAGGGCAAACCAAGGACGCTTATTCGAAAAAAAGGACGCGAAAAAAGGACAATTTCACCCAAAGAAAATATCCAAATTATTGGTAAGCTTAACTTAGCATTATTGACACGAAACTAGGAACTGTACCGTTGACCAGAGAAATCACATTAGGTACCTACTTATTGACAAGAAACACGAAGAACGGAGAAATCACGATATTAAAAAGACGGAAAACAACGAACTGTACCGTCGACCGCATCTCACATATATTTTTTGGAAGAGCTTACTTCAGCGAGGAGTGTGGGCTCTTTCATAACCATTTTGTAGAAATCGCTACATGGCATTTTTGTATTATACTTAAGAGCGACAATCCACTTAACCCTGTCCAGGGCGAGGCGGTTTCGGGCTTTTGTCCACTGGCTGTCAATCACAGAGAATATTCTCTCAACATTACAGAATATGAACTGAGCCATAGTCAGAAGTTCTGACGAGCCAGCAGCACTAACGGTTTCAAAAATTGCCAACCGCTTTTTATGTGCTGGTTGATTCAAGAAGGTCTCGCTCTGAAGGTTCGAAGCGACGAATTTGTTCAAGTAGCTGAACTGGTCAAAGAGTTGACTGTTGTCAAGCTCAACGCCTTTCGCTTTCAAGTAATCCAAGGCTTCCTCAACTGAGCTCCACGTTGGAACAGTCTTTAGAACAGTCCAGTCGAAGAATGAGTTTGCTCATGAACCAGTTATAGGTTTTTGTCCTCGACTAGACACTAGGTAGATTTCCAGTAAGTACCTACCTACTTGTTTTTTGGGGATTTTTCGAGGAAAAAGAGAAGAAAAATAGAAAAACTGAAAAAAGGAAATTTTGCCAATTTTTGGAAAAAACAAGGACACAAGGACAGTGCGAAAAAAGGACGTTTGGTAACCCTAACCATGGGCGTAGCGAAAAATGTTCTTTTAGTACCGAGATTCATAAAACAGACACACATTTTCTTTCGAACCGACGGAAAGACAGTAATTCTTCACACACAAAAAATATTGGCATCAACAAGATAGTGGACGTACGCTTCCCTAATGATCAACAAAATTCTGTATCAATAAGTAAGTTACATAATCCCATATCCAGAATTGTTTTTTTTTGTGTTCTTTTTAATGACGAATAGAGAATTAATCAATCATACTATCAAGGCAGATGAACCGAAGTAGATGAAGCAAGATTGAATCTAAACACTTGAACTACCTAGATATGAACGATATTGCCGAATTAAATATTAAGGAAAGTCCCAGTTCTCCAGTAACGTGGATAGAAATGAACCATGGCTTGATCACTTCTGCCCTCACTACCTCTGTTGTAAATCAGAGATACTACAGTACTTGTACAGATACACTTATAGGGAGACTCCCAGATCTACAATGACCTAGGACAAGATAAATTCTTCTAATCCAAATAACTAATGAATACTAGTAAATACGAGCCATCTATGTTCGGGATTCATTGATGGGTACCATTCGTACCATTGATTTTAACAAGGAAGGTGATGAAGTAGTTGAGATCCCTCTTCAAAAGCTGAGGAGATAATGCCTGAAAAGGACATCAGGTTCATTCTCATGAGTAGCAGTTTCAAGAATCGAGAAGAGGGAACTATCCATACCCATCACAACACGGTGCCTTGAGAATTTACTTGTCTTCGGATCAATAGAAGCAATAAAACACAATCATGAACAGTGTGTTGCCCTTTTCGCATATTATTATGTACACACGTGCTGCTGTTCTCGTTTACATTAAACCATTTTGTATCGTATATTGTTTGAAAACTAATTCTACACTCTCCTATTACAGTAAGCGGGGAAGCTTCAATTCCCATCTTGACAGGCATTTTGGTTTAATATTCCAATAATGATTGTATAATGTAAATAGTTGAACAATGAATTGTAATAGCCTAAGAAAACAAAAATAATGAACCACCGCAGACTTAGTTGTTCTATGTTTCATAATATGTAAAACCCAAAAATCGAAAAAAAAAAAAAAAAAAAAAATCCATCCCTCCACCGTCTAGAGTTTTATCTCGAAACTGCTGTACCAAAGTTGATGAAACTTCCGTCAAAAATCACCTTTGGGGTCTAGTTGGGACTGAATTAGGTACTTTTGATTCATCCGTTCGCTCTCCTTAAGGGCTAGAACATTGAAAGAACGCAAAATAGAAACACGAAAGAGTATGTGAACTTGCAACATCAAAAATCGCTGGAACCACTGGAGGATAAAATCAGCTGACATAATTGCTGTGGAATTTTGTCCTTGACCCTCTCGGTATCCATCGTGACGATGACTGACCAGGAGGTGCCCTCGTCAATTCCGCAACATATTGTGATCAAGTTTGTCACTGCTGACGGAGTTAAACCAAGTGAAATCTTGAGGAGATTAACTTCACAGTTCGGGGAAGAAATATTATCGAAAGCTAGAGTGTTTGCACCGCACAAACAGTTTGTGGGGGTTCATGGACGTGTGTAGAATGAGAGCCACAACTATAGACCCTGCAGCAACATTACTGCGGACATCATCAGTGTTGATACATTTTGATTTCTAACTGTGCTCATTACTGTGACACTTTGAATGAAGCCAGAATTGCATATCACCGCAAAAGACGAGACCTACCAATGAGAGAAGTGATTATTCTCCAATACAGCGAGTATTCTTCAATTCTCGGCCCCATACAGCGACCCTGACACAAGAAAAATTGTACAACTTTGTTGTGAGACACTGGAACTCACTCCTTACAGTCCAGAACTGTTTTCCTGCGACTATCGTGTGTTTGTTCTTCTTAAGGAAGCTTTAAGTTCCACAGCGATCAGGAGGTTGAAGCCTACATGCGCAACTGGCTACAGACACGACCTGACCTTTTCTATATGGACGGATTAGAAATATACCTACCATGGGAGCCCGCAGGGAGGGGCCCCCCCCCCCCCCCCTGAGAATCAGGATAGTATGCATAAATTTTTGTCAGGTTTTAGTGTTTTGAAAAATTCAGTATGTCCAAAATTAATAAATATCGGCAATTCCGCATAAACGCCGGGATAAGGTCACGTTAACGAAAAACATGACTACATAAATAACCAAACCCTAGTATTATTATAGCGAAAGAAACAACGTAATTGACAACAAAAAGAAGAATAAGCAAGACACTGAAGAGCAAGTTACAGCACTCTGAGACGAGCAAAAACTTGGATAAGGAGCACCATGTCAAACGATCGGCTTACCGGCCTCTGTCTACTGTCTGTTCATAGGAGCACAGTAAAACAACAAAAACATGAGCTAATAGAAAATACCATCAGTGTTTCTGGAATGGATAAGAGAAGAGTATAATTCTTGTTCAAGTCAAAATATTTAATTTCCTTTCAGATCATGTCACATCGAAGTTCATTTTGAAACAAATCCATATGACTTTGAAACATTTTTGACTTTTACTTTTTCACCGCAAAGTTTCATACCCCCAGACCCCCCGGTGGCCTTGCCCCCCCCCCCCCCCGGGAAAATATTCTGCGGGCGCCCATGATACCTACATGCTAAGAAAAATGTGTTTTCGCATCAAAAGATTATATTGAAAAAAAAAAAAAAAAAATTGTTTGGGTTCAAAATTGAAGAAAATTTTGAAAAGAAAACAAATAAACAAACAATGTCTCCTTTGCACTTTCTAATCAGCGTAAGATGTCAAAGGCTACGGAATACCCAAGGTGTCGTGTGCAGAGCTTCGTTTGCTACTAATGGATTAGTAACGGTTAGTATTGACTGGCCTACATTTAAGACGAAATCATCCGACTATCTTTGGACACTTGGAAGCCAGTTACAAGGTGACAAGATCAATATAAAGGCCTTATGGCTAATTTCGTTCCTAATCGATTTAGCGTGTTGAAATATGGAGCTCTTGTAGTGCCATCTTATCTCTTATAGTGCTCTGCCAAGACTGCAGAGGAAGAAATAAAGTATGAGGTGCCGAGTTTAGATCAAGTACCACATACAACGTTTTCAACTATTTTTTGCACATTTAACAATTGTATCCGTTCTCCTGTAGATCGTTGCCCATTACGTTATATTTAGTTAATAAACATAACCTCGGTTTAGTAATTATGGGCAGTTTAGTGATCTTTGGAAAAGGATTATCTGGGAATAATAAATCCATGTGTTGGAGTGACCGGCATATTTCAATCTCTATGCGTCTTCAACGTATACCAACAAATTTCAAGTTGAGGTTAGAAGTAATTCTTTTTCTTTGTGTTCAATTACTGAGAGGTTTATTATTGAACGATATCAACCAAAACGACTGATAACATATTGGAGTGCGATGGGTTAAAATATCAACAAATAATCATTTATGTTGTAGAAAAAAGATGATTTGAAAGAATGTTAAAAAATAAAGCATAATCGTATTGGTTCAATCTGAGGTAGATATTACAGATGACGAATCTCCCTTTCTTCTTTCTCTTTTGCTGTCCGAGTCTGAGAAGTGATTTGCGAGGAAGTGAAAGAAGTGAAGGGCCCAGTTTGTAGGGGATACAGAAAAAACGCGATGAAATGGACGTTTGGGGGATGAGGTGATGGGAGGGGAAGGAGTTAGGAGGAAGGCCTAATAAAACTAGAGATAAGAGCTTCTGGACCAGTCAGAAAGGCCCGAACATAAAACTTGGACTACCAAGAACTAAGTAATTACTTTTTCGGCTGTTTCGTCTCTCCAGTCCCTCTCTCTCACTCTCTCCCTTTCTCACTCACTCTCTCTCTTTCACTTCCTCTCCATTCTCTACTGCGCTTACCAACCCCTACCCCCTCAAATCTCCCACTCTTTCAACCAAATTATTAAACTCCTGTACTATCGCTTCTCAGTTACCTGACCCAAAGGCTTCCAGCCGAAAACACATCCTCGAGTACCTACGAACTTTAGCAGTATCTGTTTTAGGATTTCATATCCCATATCAGAACCCTTCGGTTTGATGTTATCGAAAACGAAATTCCATAATTGATAGAAATTCAAACAATATCGCAGCCATTTCCATGGTAGACCGAAATTGGGATCGAACGAAATAAGAATCATGAAGATTGGTTGGGAATTATAGCCTAATTAGCGTCGACAAAATGTCTTGCCCGATATGGCTTAACCACTAAAATATGACATTACAAGCCAAATAAAATTAAACACCTTTCGTACAAGTACGCAACCACGAGGGACATTTTATGTCTTTGAGCCCCTCCCGCACACACACCACGAACTCCGCACTTAATTGATTGAGTAATAAGATTTACGTAATAAGATTAAGTAAATCAAGAGTTTTCAAATGAGTCGTGAACGAGTTTTGTAAAATCACAAATGCCGAAGATAATGATCCGTAGCAACGAATAGGTTGTAAGCGAAAACCATCAGAAATATTTTCATCCGCGTTACATTTTTGGTTTATTATTCGATAATAAACCATTGTAATCGCTCTTGAAAAAGAAAAAAATCTAACCCCCCCCCCCCCCCCCCTGAAAATTTCATGGTTTACGTTTCAAAGGGTGTAGAATCCGAATGTGCAATAAAAAAGTTTCCGTCTGTCCGCCATACTTCGTACGCCGTACGCACGATTTCTCCCAAACGGCTGGAGCAAAATATCTGAAATTTTCAAGAAAAATCAATATTGGTCGGACAAAGCCCCAATTCCTTAGCCATCACTCTCACTTAATTTAAAGTGCCCTTGTGAAGGGTTGTCGAGGTTTTGTAGAATACCTAAAAACCTCAAAAAAAGTCGAAGCGGCCTAAATTTGGACTCTTTTTGAAGAACTTTCCATGAGGAATCGAATGAGCCCTTCGCCAGGTTCGTAGCTCAAACCATTCCCAATATAGGGCCCGATTTATGGTGCCAACATTGGCGTTTTTGGGTTTATTATTGTTTACATTTTCATTGCAGTAACCTAGTGACGTAGTGATGTAGTAATGTTGATAATGGAGTGAACTCCTAAAAGGCTTTGTAGTCGATACACGGGTTGAAGCATTCTGATACGCATGCAGCGCTGCAAATTCTTTCACTGGGGTTTGTTATTCAATTGGCTTGCGTTCATGATTTGAATTTCTACTAAGCTTTGGAGTGTGAGTGTTTCACAGGTGATAGAGCGATTATTGAATTTCAGGAGGCACACAGATATGATCAACTGATCAATCCAAATAGGTATTTCGGTTGCGAACAGATTTACGTGCTCTATGCATATCTCCTGAAATTCAATAATCGCTCTATCACCTGTGAAACACGCACACTCCAAAGCTTAGTATAAATTCAAATCATGAACGCAAGCCAATTGAATAATAAGCCCCAGAGAAAGAATTTGCAGCGTTTTGAGTTTATGTAGCAAAGTAAAGACATAAAATGTCACAAATTGAAATCCCCCTCACCCCCTTCACCAACTCCGTAAAATTTGGTGACTTAGTTGCAAAAAACAAAATATCAAGAGCTTAGTCTTCTACGGCAAAAAAACTTAAACATGTGCGTGAGTGAGAATAAGAATGAATAAGTAAAACTCACAAACTAAATTTCCATGACATGGTCAACATTCCCATGAAATTACAAAGGAATTTCCTAACGCAAAAATCAAGTTTATCGCAGCATTGTTGACGTTGAAACATACATACAAACACTTAGCTGGGTTAACCACCAATCGACAACTGTCTACCTGCTCATCAAATGAGTTGAGGGAGATTTGCTAGCCCTCCTGATTTCTGCTAGTAGGTAAGATTACAGATTATTCAGAAAATGCCAATGCACCTATTGGGTCCACCAAACCCTATTTCCGTTGGCAGTTTTTCCAAGGCCTATACCAGATTGAAAAGGAGCGGAGACAGAGGATCCCCCTTGCGTTCCTGGCACACAATGGCAATGATCATTGACATCTCACCTTGTGCCTCAAGGACTGTCACACCCTCATGGTACAGGAAGGCAACGTACTCTATCAAACGAGATGGTGCCTCGACACCACGAACGTTATCGGTCAGGGCAAAATGGCTGACTTTGTCAAAGGGCATAGGGACCTGTAGAGTGGTGCTATGGAGCTGCTATTCATTGATAAGTTCCAGCAAAATGAAATTTTGGAGAATTGTTAGATTTTCTGTGCCATCCACTCCCTGGACATTATCCAAGACACCAGCCACTTGGAGGAGAGATACCAGAACCTTTTGGAAATTTTAGAAGACCTCTGACAAAATTGGCCACCAGGCCCATTCCGTTTTTCATTGGGACAAAAATGGTAGGGGCAGGGGTCAACGCTTTCAGTGGTTTTCCTCAGAGAAGCAGCAGGTTGAGGTTGAGCAGCCTAACACTCTTTGGAGCTTTATTCCAGCGCTTGGTGGAAATACCATTGGTTTAGCAGAAAGGACTCTTTAACGTGGCACTTGTGTGCCTCATCATGAAGCACCTGCGTATACAGTTGTTCCATGGCTCCCCCAGTACTTCCGCAGTGGAACGAGCTGTATTCTTCCTCCACAATCTCTGGACAAGGTATTCCAGCCCCCTCGCTAGTTTGGCAGCTCTGCGACCTCCGCAAGGCACCACGTTAGGAGGAATTCTCCCCTGGTGCCACGTCACGGTCGCTTCTTCAACGAGATGATCGAAATTTGAATTACCATATTGAATTGTGACGAGGGGTCATCTTCTGTGTTCGTAGGCTTTGACGAACATCACAACAAATCACAACCCACAAATGCACTGGATTAAGGTATAGCACTATAGAAAAATTTGGAAGGGATGACACCCAAAAACACTGGTAAAACCATTAACAGGAACAGTGGTGTATTTTGTTTTTGAATATTTTCTTGATCTAATCTAATCTTGTATTTGTACTTCACTAAGGGTTTCCGTACAAAAACAACCATCATCCGACAATGCTATAATTTCTGTTTCGAAGTATCTTCTATACCAGGAGCAAAAAATAGTTCAATAAGGTTTTGGCGATTTAATGAACTTACATATAATGAGTTATAGTTGTTCTCATTCTTTAAAAGAATGAATATGAGTGTACCCAAAATTGACTATTGAGAAGAGAAAGTTAGAGCTAGTTTTGAGATTCACAGAGGTCAAATTTGTCCTAGTGTAACTAACCAGGGTTTTAAAAATACACACTAGCTGAGCCAACCGCCACTCTCGTGGACTACAAAGGTCGCTGATTCGAAAATATCGAAGACACTGTAGCTCGCCCAGAGACAATAAACGTTATAACCATACCGCCTCCCACCAAAAACGCTTCGGCAAAACAGATCGCTTCAGCTACCAGCGGAACTCCGATAACGTCAGGGACATCGGTGTCGAACCAGAAACACTTTGTTGTTATCACCGTCAGAGGTTTTGGCATATTTATTGCTTTCATTGGTCCCCGCGGTTTTCACTTGAAGAGCCCGTTTTGGGGAGAAGAGATTAAAAACGGGCGTCACCGCTCTGAGAGCAGATACAGCAAGCTGGAGAGCTGTCCAAAGCCCACGAACCGAATCAACTTGGTGCGAGGCTATTGAATGATTGATAAAGGGTATTCAAAAATCACGAGGTCACTTGCCATGACGGCAAGTCCTACCTAAAGTGAGCAGTCTCATACCAAGAATCTTCTGTTTACCTCATTCCGCATTACAAGAGAAGTTGAGTTTGTTTTTGGTTCAATATTCAATAATAAACTATTGTAATCGCTCTTGAAAAACAATTTCTAACCCCCCCCCCCCCCCCTGAAAATTTCATGGTTTACGTTTCAAAGGGTGTAGAATCCGAATCTGCAATACTATTTTTTCCGTCCGTCCGCCGTACACCGTACGCACGATTTCTCCCAAACGTCTGGAGCAAAAAATTTGAAATTTTCAGGAAAAATTCATGTTGGTCCGAAAACGCCCCAATTCTTTAGCCAGCTCTTTCACTTAATTTAAAGTGCCCTTTAAGGGTTGTCAAAGTTTTGTAAAATCCCTAGAAACCTCAAAAAAAGTCGAGGCAGCCTAAATTTGGACTTGTTTTGAAGAACTTTCCATGAGGAATCGAATGGGCCCCTCCCCAGGTCCGTAGCTCAAACCATTCCCGATGTATGGCCCGATTTATGGTGCCGAAATTTGCGTTATTTTGGTTGATTATTGTTTATGTTTTCATCGCAGTAAACTGTAGTAGTGAATGTGGATACTGGGGTGAACTCCTAAAAGGATTTGTAGCCGATACATGGGTTGAAGCATTCTGATAACCATAAAAAAACGCTGCAAATTCTTCCACTGGGAATTCAATTGGCTTGCATTCATGATTTGAATTTCCACTAAGCTTTGGAGTGTGCGTGTTTCACAGGTGATAGAGCGATTATCGAATTTCAGGAGATATGCATAGAGCACCTAAATCGGTTCTCAACCAAAATACCTATTTGGATTGATCAGTTGATTATATTTGTGTGCCTCCTGAAATTTAGCATTTTCTCCCAAATACAGAAAATGTACGCATGTCTTTATTGTGGGAGGGGGGTATTGAGGTTCAATAAAAAAAAACGTTGCAAATTCTTTCACTGGGGTTTATTATTCTATTGGCTTGCGTTCATGATTTGAGTTTCTACTAAGCTTTGGAGTGTGATTGTTTCTCAGGTGATAGTGCGATTATTGAATTTCAGGAGGCACACAAATATGATCAACTGATCAATCCAAATAGGTATTTTGGTTGAGAACAGATTTACGTGCTCTATGCATATCTCCTGAAATTCAATAATAGCTCTATCACCTGTGAAACAGGGACACTCCAAAGCTTAGTAGAAATTCAAATCATGAACGCAAGCCAATTGAATAATAAACCCCAGTGAAAGAATTTGCAGCGTTTTCACACCCAACTACAAAGATTCGTTTCGGAAATTGTTTGTAAAACTTTGGTAATTTTAGCTTGAATCAGTGGATTAAACATCAATTTATTAATATAACCTCTTGACATATGCAAACACGAAGTGAACAATCAGTCTAACTTATTCAATGTAGCTATCAGTACGTATTCAAGCCTACTTCTTGCCTCATTAGCCGAGCAAAAAAAGTAGGAAAATGAGAGGCTACGAGAAAGATGACTCGAGAGCCTCCTCAGAGCGGCCTCTACGCTTACTTACTCGTCTACTCAAAGGCCCGCTAATGAGTGAAGCGTCACAAGCGCCGTAAAACAGCTGACAAGAACACTACAAACCCCTCTTCTTTCCAACAGTCACCAAAGAACTACAGTAGGGCCGTAGGCCACGTGTCAAGCAGGACTCTGCTGGCACGTGACCCATTATATGGGGGTATCTATGCACACTTAAGGGTGACCCACTAACTTGCAAACACACTGTCTTTTCTCCATTAGGGATTGTGTTATGCAAACTGTTTTATGAAAATATTAGTCTTATTTACTCATTAAGTGAAATTAATAAATTTTATTAATTTTTATATACACATTTATTTATTTCATTATTGTTTTCCTTTAAACCAAAAGCAAACCTTTCCCAAACCTTTTAATTATTGAGTCTGCTAATAACACATGCGTTACTGGACTACTAACTCGAATGTTTGACAGTGACAACCATTTTTCCAAGATTCACAACCATTTTTCTCTAATGTTCTCATTTTCTCTTCATCAAATTCAATTATTGTTTTCCTTTAAACCAAAAGCAAACGTTTCCCAAACCTTTTAGTTATTGAGTCTGCTAATAACACATGCGTTATTGGACTACTAACTCGAATGTCTGACATTGACAACCATTTTTCCAAGATTCACAATATGCAACCACGTTGTTCTCTAATGTTTTCATTTTCTCTTCATCCGATCTCGCTCTAATTCAGAGGTTCGTGGAGTAATGACAGCGAGATTACACCGTACGAGTTTGACTTGTTTGAGAATATAATAAACATTTTAATATCCTATAAATTCATATTAAGGATACATATAGGAAAGAGGAAGCTACGTGACATTACCATCTTCGACGTTTTCTAAACACTCCTGACCCAAATTAGGGGAGAAACAAAATTATGATCTATTTAATTTTTAATTGAACAGAGATTACATTTTTTATTATTTGCAACCTTTTACTACCTCTTGTTCATTGTCTCGATGTTTGTGTTTTTCTTAATTTTTTTTTTTTCATTTCATTACTTTTCATTTATATTATCGTTATATTATCATTAATCGATTTTCTTACAGAATTGTAACGGCTATTGCAATGGCTCAAAAAATGTTCAAAATTTGTTTCATGGAAATCCGTTTTGAGATATCCTAAAACGTTTTCCGCATAGGTTTATAAATGACTACATGTTATTGTAGACAATAACAACTTGGTTATTTCTTCATAAAATCAAGAACACCAAAAGGAAGAAATAGGTAAAATATCTTTGCTCGAAAAGCAGACTTACGAGTGTTGTTATCAGATATTATTCATCAGTTGTTTGTTTTGCACAAAAAGGGCTCTAATTCCAAAATAATCACACACAAACATTACTCGATAATTCAGGAAAATTCATTCATACGACCATGCAGAATAACTGAATCTTTCCTATATTACGTATTTCATATTTCTGTAAGCTTCCCAGTCACGGGTTTTTATTCTATAACTCAGCATGATCCGCGATTCATTAAACGGTATTTGAGCGCGAACACTAGTATCGGTGAATATAAGGAAACATGAACACCATGGAGAACATCGTAAATACCCGTTCGTTCCGCAAAGGTGAGCTCACTTTTCCGTCCTTACCGCGAGCATGACCGAACATCAACCATTTTAACAACCTTATAAGGCAGCAAAATTTATTTTTTTTATCCCCGTTTCCCCGAGATAAAAAGAATTTTACACCCCCCCGAATCACGCTCTGGCAGCCTCAACTAGCCGTACCTTGCACGGCTAATGCGATTATACTCGCGCCCACCTCGCAGAGTTCAGCGATTTTCCGCTTCCCCGCTTCTTCCTAGCCCTTTTCTTGACTAGTGCAGTGAACACGATTTTTTTTCGGGGCCCCAAGCTAAGCCAATAGGTTACGAGGCCCGTACGCTTCACGGGTTTTCGGGGGTAGTGGCTTCTTCAGGCTTTGAAGACATTTTTCCCGTCGATCACCGCGGTTTTTACACTGGGTCACCCTTCGTTCCACAACCTTTCCAAGAGGGCATTTCTAGAGAGGTCCCTCGCAATATATGCAAATGTTACTCTGATCGGAGTCAACTAGCAGATCGATCTGTGGAGCCCCATGCACTCCTTGTAATGAATCTGCGTCGGAATTTCGGTTTATCGTTTCAATTCGTAAATTTGAACCTTTGTAAATGACCAAATAAAAATAAAATTTCAACGCTCCTCAAAATTTGTTTTTTCAAGTTTCAAGATATGTAGGAAATCAAATTTTAAAAAATCGAGAATTCCGCTGTCCGGAACTTTTTTCCATAATTTATGAAATTCGGACGCTAAATGACACCGAGCAAAAATTAGCCACTATAGAAAAAGACCTGAAACGTACTATCGCCTGATACTATCTAACCTAAGAGGGAGAACATTCTCAGTAAAATATCAGCAATCCTTTTCGTCATCAAAGCCTATCCGATCAGGAGTTCCGCAAGGAAGTGTGTTAGGGCCATTCCTATATCTAATATACGTGCACGATCTGCCTCATCTTGTCGGAAATACTACAGCCCAGTTTGCAGACGATTTGGCTCTACTGCGGGTAGCAGACACCTTCTCAGAAGCTAGCAATGCACTACGTGGCTCTCTCGAAGAGATAAGTAGCTGGTGTAAGGAGTGGCGGAGCATGAACCCACAAAAGTCAGTCATCATTCCTTTCACACTATGCAGACACACGTACAGGGGATCAGCTCTCGCTCGGCGAGGCAGTTATACCGGTTGACTCGTCGGTCCGTTACCTGGGCTTGTACCTCGATGCCAAGTTGACATGGAAGTGCCACATTACGCACCTAGTTGGAAGGATTCGCGAACGCATCCGGCAACTCAGACCGCTTTTGAACCCGGATTCGCCGCTAACCTTAGACACAAAAAGGCTGGTGTACCTGTCACTCATCCGGCCGATCTGGAGCTACTCGTGTGGGTTGTGGGGATGTGCTGCAGCATCTCACATAAACAAAATCCAAGTCACTCAGAATCGGGTTCTAAGGATGATAACAGGTGCTCCTTGGTATGTGCGCAACTCTAGGCTGCACGCTGACCTTGCCATTCCTCAAGTAAACACCGTCATTAAAGAAACATACGAGGCACTAAATAAAAAAATGATACAGCACGAAAATCCATTAATAGCAGCGATACCCGAATCACCAACACCTCCCTCCACAGCAAGAAGATTAAAACGAAAGAGTCCTCAAGATTCACTACTCCAACCAGAGAACCAAAATTATCCAACTTAAATTTGCTACAATTATATGATGAAAACAAAAAGTTCCATATGGAAAAAAAAAGTTCCTATAATTGTTTATTGTTGTTGTTATACTTTCCTAGTTTAAGACATTATTTTATTAGCTCATTAACTACTAAATTAACTATTTATTAACTGGCTAGGGGCAACTACTGGGTTGTACCCGAACACAAGTACCACGTAAATTAAATTTATTTATTATAAGAAAAGCTATCAAAACTGTATAATCATTGAGTTGATAATAAAGCTATATATATTGAAAAAAAAAGCCATACTGTTGTGATTTATTTAGAAAAAGAGACAGAATCACATTACCAGGAAAAATCGATATATTCAATAATTTGTAAAAGATAAAACAGAGACTGAGTCGAACAGATGATAAACACGGAGTTGTGTAACGAAGAAGGAAGTGATTGAGTAGTGATATACTATTCGCTTTGAAAAACTTTCGGCCCTAGGTACGTTTATGGTAGACGATTCACATTGAAAACTAACTATCGCCCATTACAATGGCTCTTTATCCTAAAGGATTGTTCATAAAAATTATTCCGTTAGCGAATGAAACTTGCAGGTTACGATTTTGTAGTACAATAAAATACAAACCCGGTTCAACAAGTTATGTCGCAGATGCCCTTTCTCGTATTGAGTTAAACAAGAATGACTCTAATACTCCAGGCCCTTCAACTAACGACCCTCAATTGCTAGACTTAGATGACATTATTGAAACTGGCTGGAAATTGCTGGAAACGATCCCTTACCAAACATTAGAGACGACGATCCAGAAATTCAACAACTAATGGAACTATTAGATAACACAGAAGTCCATCTCTCATCAATCAGTCTATGGTAGCTCACCCCAGGTCTCACGATTCTGAATCAGTTACAACTACTGTACATTCTAACGCCGAGGGAATTACAATTTTAACTGTCCCTATAAGAGAAGGAGTAGTAAACATCAAATCATTTTTAAAGAAACTAAAACTTACAAGTCCTCATGGTCGAATTATCGCAAAAGGACTTTGAAACAGACGTGGTAAACTTCATTGAGGAAATCCTACAACCAAACATCAGCTATTCAGTCTACTACAAAACGCTGCAAATTCTTTCACTGAGGTTTATTATTCAATTGGGTTGCGTTCATGATTTAAATTACCACTAAGCTTTGGAGTGTGCGTGTTTCACGAGTGATTGAGCGATTATTGAATTTCAGGAGGCACACAAATATGATCAACTGATCAATTCCAAATAGGTATTTTGGTTGAGAACTGATTTAAATGCTCTATGCATATCTCCTGAAATTCAATAATCGCTCTATCACTCGTGAAACACGCACACTTCAAAGCTTAGTAGAAATTCAAATCATGAACGCAACCCAATTGAATAATAAATTCCAATGAAAGAATTTGCAGCGTTTCATGCATATCAGAATGCTTCGAATGCCGTTCGAATTTTCTAGGGTAGATGTATCTTAAGTTTCATATTTGTACACACCAAACACACATCTTGCTGTCATCAAACCAAATAAAAACAGTTTCGTGATGGCTTGAAGGCGGAATACAGCACCTTGAGCACTGGCGTCTGCTTACATCGCTGCCCCACAATACAAGTAAGTTGTGCGGGCTTGCCTAAGCACGCGCCCAATGTCTCCAACAGACACCTAATCAACAGGTTTCAAGTTGTGATACTCGTTCGATGTATCGTACAATTGATGTATTGGCAAGTGGTTCTATTATCTGAATTTAATTTTTTTTACAGATCGGTAGTATGTACATGACTAAGTGGTGCCGTCAATAATGATACATTAATATTTAATATCGGACAATGTTGTTGACCGTTGTTCTATAATTTTCGAATCATGTTGAGGGTCGGTCTATAAAACTTTTCTTATTATGACAATTTCGAGAATGTTGTTTCGGCAATCGGAAAGAAAATTCCCGGAAAAAAAATTATCGCGATGAAAAGGGGGGAAAAATCGCAAGATGCCAAGAACTGCGGGGGTAACTGATCGGTCGGGTGTAAAAAAAGCGAGCGACTTCACCTACGTGAGGTACAGAGGTATGTAAGAAGAGCGAACGATTTTTACGTCGAGCAATGGTTTTTAAGGACGCTGAACACGTATTCTTACAACATCTAAAACGTTAGACATTCGTTCATAGTTTATTGCTCAATGAATCACTAATTTCATAACTTAGGAAATGTTCAGGTGAACATAAGTTGTACGAACCTCCAGGTAGCTTCTCCTGAATCCATTTCTCGACCTTTTCGAAAACGATATCCTTCGAATACAATTATTCGTTCCTCCGTTTCCCGATCACAACAGAACATTCACTCATATTCGGCATGATTCTTGAAAGGTCGAAGACAAACTGATTACGATGAGAATCCACTACACTAAGTTGGAGGCAGTTTATTTAGATTTACGTATTCTTATTCGCTCTATTTGCATGCCCCATGGCGTACAGTTTTAACTCCGTTCGCTCTTTTTACATGAGCGTGCCACCTCATTAGGTAGACTTTCAAATCGTTAATGGCTTTGTTCGCTCTTTTTGCCATCGCCCAACTGATCAAGGAGGAACGTTGTTGTGTGCGTGTTTTGGTATTTATATATAATCGAGATTGAAGGTTCGGCTGCAAGATGTGTTGTGATGAGTCTTCGACAGGTCAGACGGTTCATCCCAATCAGAATCATGAATGCCGACAGTACTGTGGAGCTTTTTCATGAGCTCAGTGTAATAACACAAACGAAGCGAGGTGAAAAGCTGGGTTTTGTAGATTATTTACTCTTATATGTGCAGCATTAAGAACTAAAGAAAGGTGTAAAGGAGACATGCAGTCTTAAATCTCCGTGTAAAGTAAGTAACAATGTCCTGCTTCCATTTATTTATGCTGAATATGCAAAGTACCCCAAAGTGATGCACGATTTGATGATATGGGAGACAGCTAGTAATAACAGAAGAAAACTAAGAATAACTTTTGACCTGGAGTTTTTAAAAGTTTTGCCGATTCGGATCTACTACTACATACTGTATTTATTAGTGTCGAGGTGGGGTGAAGGTTTTCACTGCACGGGTGACAGTCGTCGGCTAACACAACCTCGCACTTCTGAATCAAATGTAGAGGTGGCCAAACACTGCAGCGAAGCAGAAGCCCGTCCCATGGAAACATTAGAACCACCCAGTTGTTTGTACGCGGAAAAAAAATTGTCGGACTACGCAAAAATAGACTTTTTGAGAGGAACATCAACGAAACGGATGCTGCGAAACTAAATTCAACGAGGGCACCCACATATACCTAAGCATCTGGAAGATCTCAAAATTGAAGGTATGGGTAGGAAATGATGATGGTATTTTCAAGAACCTCCGCCAATAAAAATGCTAAATTGAATCATTAATTAGTATTAAATTATTATTTTTAATTATTTATTAGTGATTCATTTTCATTGATCAATTATAATAAATTCTTCCGAATAACGTATTTTGTAGGGGATGGTGAAAGTGAGACGTGCTCCTACTAGACGATAGAAGCACTTCCTCTCCAAAAACGCTGCAAATTCTTTCACTGGGGTTTATTATTCAATGATTCATGATTAGAATTTCTACTAAGCTTTGGAGTGTGCGTGTTTCACAGGTGATAGAGCGATTATTGAATTTCAGGAGGCACACAAATATGATCAGCTGATCAATCCAAATAGGTATTTTGGTTGAGAACCGATGCATATCTCCTAAAATTCAATAATCGCTCCACCACCTATGAAACACGCACACTCAAAAGCTTAGTAGAAATTCAAATCATGAATCATTAAATAATAAACCCCAATGAAATAATTTGTAGCGTTTTTTCAAGAGCGATTACAATGGAAGAGTATTCTATTTGAAAATTTTAAATTTCGTAAGACGAAGCATGCATATCAGAATGCTTCAACTCGGTTATCGGCTATAAACCCTTTACTCCAGTATCCACATTCACCACTACACCACTAGGTTACTGCAATCGAAAAAAAAAAGAAAAAAAAAACGCTGTTGTTTTTGTTTTGATCGCAGTAACCTAGTGATGTAGTGAATGTGGATGCAAATGTTGGCACCATAAATCGGGCCATTCATCGGGAATGGTTTGAGCTACGGACCTGGGGCCGCCTTGCCTTTTTTTGAGGTTTTTAGGGATTATACAAAACTTTGACAACAATTAAAGGGCACTTCAAATTAAGGGAGAGAGCTGGCTAAAGAATTGCTGCGTTGTCGGACCAACATGGATTTTTCCTGAAAATTTCAGATTTTTTGCTTCAGCCGTTCGGGAGAAATCGTGCGTACGGCGGACGGACGGAAAATTTTTATTGCAGATTTGGATTCTACACCCTTTGAAATGTAAACCATGAAATTTTCAGGGGGGGTTAGCATTTTTTTCAAGAGCGATTACAATGGTTTATTATTGAATAATAAACCAAAATTTACTGCTCTCCTTGGCGAGACAGTCGAATGACGCCACTTTCGATGTTACACCCACCGATTTTCTTCAACTGTTCATTGTGCGGAAGCGTCTAAACACAATAGTTTACCCCCTTCTCCAACGAAAATCTTTGAAGTGGTTCGAGGAACTAGTAGAAACTACCCTTAACTAAAGGGGTACTAACTAGAGCGACCATCAATGCCGTGATGGCAGTTTTTGGAGGGTCTGATACGATTCAGGTTTGCTTCCTCCATTTCTGTCAGAGTACATGGCGGGAAATTCAGTTAGGTACATACGTATTTGAAAAACTTGATATGTTCAGTCGGTATAAATAACTGTTCCCATGGATTTTAGGAGTACATCCTTGCAGGAATTGGGCTTGGCGGCTGCCGATTTGAGCCTCTGGTGCTGTAAAGATCGATTCCCTGGCATTTCTTCTAAAAGATTAAGTCAGCCGAGGAATGGCTTTATTGCTAGATATTACCACAGAGGCCGGTACAGAGCTTTTCGATTATTTGGACACGATGTACGTCACTGGAGGACACAAAAGTGGTGGTGCAAGTTTGGTGATCCGCTTTCGTCCCACCAGCCCTTTGCGTCCACTTATTCCCTGAAAAGTGCATCAGGCTGGTCTGGATGGTTTGTACAAAATCACTAAATTGTCGAAGGTTAGAACAATCGATTTACCGGGTTAGTTGCCAGGGAGAAGCCATGCATTTGGAAAATCATCCAAGACATCCTCCTGTTTATTGGGCCCTAGTGGTTTAGGCCCAATTGGAACTCGGGGAAAGGTAACACCTGAAGAGCAACCAAAACAAGTGCCTGGCCCGCCGGCTACACGAGCTCTCAGTAAGGTAAAAACTCATGCCTTCGTAAAAACATTGAAAAACGTCCTTGGCCGCTAGTTCCACAGTTTTGAGTTTGTGGACTGAAGGCATTGAGCATGAAGTGTTAACGTTCCTGCGTCGAGTGGGCAGAAACTTAATGGTCACATCTCCACCAACGGGCAAACGCTGACTGAACCGGCGCTACATGAAACATCATCGACGAGCAATGAGCACTGTGAAACTAATTTTCTATTAAATTGTCATTCTTTACTAATTTTTTTTTTCTCGGGATTTTCTTTCCACCCTCCGCTTTATCTCTCTTTCCTAGTTTCCTATTTTCTCATAATAAGGGAAAATTCATGAAAGACATAATAGTAAAGTAAAGTAAACACGGAATTTCACCTTGGATTTTCGTCCGACTACCCGGAGGTGTCGCGGACGTCGCCAGCCGTCCTCCAGAGAGGATCGGAACTAGGTCTGACGATTTCGCTCGTGGCTTCCCATTGCCTCACGCCCCTGGATTGGGAGCGTTTTGGATTCACGTGATATCGAGATCAGAAGTGAACTGTCTAACGACAGGACAAGTATACAACACTTGATAGGACTTTAGCCCTAATCATTGGTGCCAGCCGGATTCGAACCGGGGCCATCAGTACTCCCACTGAAAGTAAACAGCTAGAGGACTGACGCCCCAGCTCGCTCGGACAACCTGTCCCCTTTGAAAGACATAATTCCAAAACTTAATAGCGGTGTGTTATCGAATAGTACGGAGTTATCACAAGTAGCCAATGATTGAATTATTTGTATAATTTTATGTAATTTACTTACAGAGGATCCACAAGATGATCCTCAACAGGATTCATTACCATCGGTGGTAACCCTGTAACAATTGGAAGTATTTTGACTAATTTAAATTTGCTTTTCGTGTACAACAGGTGCCGATATTGTCTTATTTGCACAGGAAACTAAACGTAAGACCGGAGGTCGAATTTAAGGACAGTCCAGCTCCAACTTGAGTTCATTCAAATGACATTCACCCTGGCCGTTAATGGAGTGCTGATAAACACCAGAGATCAACTACAGTGGAAGAACCCAAACCCATACTTCCCCCTATTATATGTTTCCATTGACCTCTTTTTCCACTTCTGAACAGACGCTACATGCATATGTATGTATCAATCATACTTTGTAGAATAAACCTCCGGCGGATAGCAAATGCTAAAGCCGTATGGTGTTTATTTATTATACTGTGGTGGATTTTTTATACAAAAATAAAACATGTTGAAAACTAACAGTCATTTTATTGGTTTGCAAAGCCGTACCCCGTTATGTAGAACTGTTTATAAAGTATGAGCGATCGATGGACATGAAACAGGACCCTGCGGTGATGCCACTAGTCGAAAGCGGCCTTGAACCAACCTATCACAGTCCAGGGAGCCGCGATGACTCCCGCGATCAAATTTGTTTTAAAATTAAAACCACCAATCATTCGAGCGCTATCTCGACCTGTCTGCTCCGAACGCCCGTATTAATTTCTTTGTACTTGTTTTCTCGCGATAGCCATCCATAGCAACATCGACTCTCAAACATCTTTCTCCGCGTTCTGAACGTACTCGTACCGTGTGATATCATCATTAATATTTGTTTATATTTATTACTAAGCTTCAATACGATGTGGACAATAAATTATTCTTTTTTTGACAGTATACCAAATTCACATTACTAAAATTATTAAACATAAAATAACACAGATCTGCAACCAAAAAACTGCATACGGTTTTTTTACTGTTTCCAAAAACCGAAAAAAGTAATAAAAAAATTCCACCATGTCTAGTTTTCTGGCAAAACTGGTTTTTTGAATACCACAAACGGTGTTATTCAGCGTTAAACCTCAATTTGTTAGTTGCTTCCAAGTTGTCAATTTTATGAATTTCATGAATATTTTCGCTCTCATATTTAGTCATGTCACTCCCAGGATTGATACGAAATGAAAGAGAGGGGACATGCTGGCTGACTATTGTTGGATGCTGAAGAGGGATACGGACAATGCTGGAGCACAAAAACGTATGCGACGAAGTATCAAAGAAAAAAAAAACGCTGCAAATTCTTCCACTGGGGTTTATTATTCATTTGGCTTGCATTCATGATTTGAATTTCTACTAAGCTTTGGAGTGTACGTGTTTCACAGGTGGTTGAGCGATTATTGAATTTCAGGAGGCACACAAAATTGAATAATGTCATATTTAATATGACACCAAGTTACTTTATATATTTGGAAACAAACTCCTACCCTTTGTATTTTTTATTGCAGATTGAATTCTACACCCTTTTATATATATGCTGTTTTTAAACCGGAACATAGATTCCCCCGGGGGGGGTAGCAACTTTTTTCATCAAGTGTCTTGATGTAAAGAATGGTTCATTATTGAATAATAAACGTATGATCACACTAATGACGAACTGAATGAAGTTTTTAAGAGGATTTTGTACAGGAATAGAATCCAGCAGCAGGCATCTTTTCTCTTTGAGTTGGTAGACAATACAAATTCATGGTGTCGATCTGGCAACGGATGTGACTACATGCCTTTGGATGATAAATGGATTCTGTGGTTGAGAGGAGAATAGTGCTTTTGAATTACCGGCCTTCCGTGGAGAATAACGAGTGTGCATTAAACAATATGCGAGTAAGGGAGGATGTTTTCCATTTTGTGGCGAAGTATTCTGATGGAATTTAGGGTTAGGCAAAAGAAATTTTTTTGCTAGCCTTTTTGAAAATGCTGGATAACCGGGAGAACTGGGACGCGTTGGCCTCTTTTGCTGGTGCTGCATGGAAGTACAGGAGGGAGTTGATAAGGGAATTTAATTGGTTTTAACTTTGTTTGGACTGTATTTATAATTAATAACCAGCCTAATATTAGAACTTTGTTATTATTACTATTTATTTATTAATAATTTGTTATATTGTTAAGCATGCTTAATACTATTCATTTGCTTTGTTCTATAAGGAGTCAATAAATTATTGCAAAAATTAAGTGTAGTGAAGAATGTAAATATTAATCAAGGTTTACCTAATAATGACGGTTTTAACCATGCCTATTTTGCTTAATTTATCTTGTCTAATGTGAATAACAATGTTGGTCAATAAAGCAAGTTTCTCTCTCTCTCTCTCTCTCTCTCTCTCTCTCTCTCTCTCTCTCTCTCTCTCTCTCTCTCTCTCTCTCTCTCTCTCTCTCTCTCTCTCTCTCTCTCTCTCTCTCTCTCTCTCTCTCTCTCTCTCTCTCTCTCTCTCTCTCTCTCTCTCTCTCTCTCTCTCTCTCTCTCTCTCTCTCTCTCTCTCTCTCTCTCTCTCTCTCTCTCTCTCTCTCTCTCTCTCTCTCTCTCTCTCTCTCTCTCTCTCTCTCTCTCTCTCTCTCTCTCTCTCTCTCTCTCTCTCTCTCTCTCTCTATTCTGAATAATTTGATCAACTCTGATCAATCCAAATAGGTATTTTGGTTGAGAACATATTTACGTGCTCTATGCATATCTCCTGAAATTCAGTAATCGCTCTATCACCTGTGAAACACGAACACTCCAAAGCTTAGTAAGAAATTCAAATCATGAACGCAAGCCAATTGAATAATAAACCCCAGTGGAAGAATTTGCAGCGTTTTTTATGGTTATCAGAATGCTTCAACCCGTGTCGGCTACAAAGCCTTTCCGGAGTTCACTCCAGTATCCACATTACTACGTCACTACATCACTACGTCACTAGGTTACTGATAGCAACACAAAAACGTGGGCACCATAAATCGGTCCATAGATCGGGAATGGTTTGACCTACGGACCTGGGGAGGGGCTAATTCGATTCCTCGTGTAGTGTTATTCAAAACGAGTACAGATTTAGGATGCCTTGACTTTTTTTGAGGTTTTTAGGGATTTTACAAAACTTTGACAACCCTTAAAGGGCACTTTAAATTAAGTGAGAGAGCTCGCTCAAGAATTGGGGCGTCGCCGGACCAACATGGATTTTCCCTGAAAATTTTAGATCTTTTGCTCCAGCCGTTTGGGAGAAATCGTCCGTACGGCGTACGGCGGACGGACGGAAAATTTTTTATTGCAGATTCCAATTCTACACCCTTTGAAACGTAAACCATGAAATTTTCAGGGGGAGGGTTAGAATTTTTTTCAAGAGCGATTACAACGGTTTATTATTGAATAATAAACCAAAAGATTCCACATGCAAACTGAATGAAGTTTGTGAGCATTTTGTACTGAATGGTAAACAAATACTTTCTTTTATTTCAAGTTTATAGACAATACAAATTATGGTGTTTTTTCTACGTTTTCGTTTTTTATGTCCCCCCCCTCCCCTAATTTGCAAGAAGGAAACTGTAATTGATGGAGGAAAATAGCGGTCATTTTTGGATTCAGCACACCAAAAAACATAAAACATATCTAAAATATTCCATGCAGCTGATCAAAAAAATTTTTTTGCAGACCTGTGTAATTGGTATAATATTATAAGGAGTGGGACAGGAACCTGGCCCAGAACAATCGATATTGCACTAGTACTGAACAAGTTAAGTTCAGAAAGAAAATAAGCAGTAATTGATACTCACTTCTGCTTGATCTTACTTTATCTCGGCTGTAGTTTGTTTAATATGACGTGTATCACGTCCAAATAGAAAATTGGTTTCCTAATAATGTCTAGGTTCTCCCTTAATAATGGATTTTTTCTATTCAATAAATTTTCAAAAATATGAATCCTGTCAGTAGAACTTGATACTTTATATTATCGTGTATAGTAACGAAGCAGTACTACTATAGACAGTACAGAAAAGACATTAATTTAAAAACCCTTTGAATTCCAGTAACGATAGAACGTTCGTGCAATAGTGGCACTTGAATTTTCCAGCAAAATGAGACTCCATTCTTGAAGATTGAAACAATATAACAACCGCTTACTAAATGGAGCTGATAGTTAAATTACAGTACGTCGGAAAAAAATCGAGCTAAGAGGTGTATTTTTTACTAGAAAAATTCAGCCTCGGCTTTTTCTGGTCTCTCACATGGAAACTGAACACTTGAGTTGAGTGGGAGCCCAAGTAGGAGGGGAAAGTTAAACGCTATAACAAAAGTGAAGCTGGAAGTAGGGAGCAGAAAATATTGAACCGCGAGCATAGAGCGGTAAACCCCTCTCCACCATCAACCACTAGTCGGCCTTTCCCAGCTACCTCCAGCCGCTCTATTAGTCTTTACTTTCACTTTCATTTCCTCCCTTTCCATTTCATCCCTTCGTACGTCCTTCAACTTGGGGTTTCTCTCCTCCTGTTTCTCTCGCTCATCGCGATTTCCCGGTGATTTTTTTCTTGCGGGTTTCGTAAGAATGGGAAGAAGGACGTTTCAGGTAGCAGCTCTTTTCTTGCAGCTAATGAGGGTATCTAGTTTCCAAAGGAGCGAGTTGAGTCTGTTAGAATACTTTATTCGAACGGTTGCAGAAAAGATGACGACTTCCTCTTTCCAACAACCGGAACCTTTAACAAGTTCTTACTGACACCGATACTGTTTCGATATGAGAAAAAAAGTATCTATGAAGCAATAAGACGGAATACGGAAGTGTCGATTTCGAAAACTGTCACATACGACATTATTTGACGTTCATTTTTGGAGCTTCATTCACCGATAAGAGTCTCCCTTCAATTCTAAACCTCGTGAAAAGTTAAGATTAGTTGCTACCTTACAAGTAGATTAGTATAATAGGTAGGTACTTTAAATTTAAAAAAAATTAAGCTACAGTATTTGAACATTGAAATGAATATTGCAAGTATTTAAAGTTGGAAACATTTTTTTCTCTCAATTTTGTTTATATTTTAGAAGCAAAACGTGATGGGTGACTTCATTCTTCTTATATTCAATTTACATTGGTGTCTTAAATAACTTCTAAACGGTGGATATTTAGATTGCGATGGAGACGAAAAGCAACGGAAAACTTACTACCCTTAAATCGTATGTGCTCAATCGTTATCACTAAGGTCACTCGAGATGAAAGTAAAAAAAAGGAGTTGTTCACCTAGTTTAATTTTTTAGCCACTTAATTATAAATATTATTAGATGATTTAAATTAAGTTCTTGACGTAAAGGTCTCTGATTTCCATGTATAAAGCGAGGTATTCTGGTAGAGACCACTGGGATTACCTACCAACCAGTTCATGGTATATGTCTCAGAAACGGTGTAACTCCTAGCACTTAGTGCGTTGAATGAACCAAATCTGCAGACTGCAAGGACGTCGCCAAAGAACAGAAGAGAATCAATCTAGATGAGTTTACTGTATAGGTTCTAAAGAGGTGTATTTAAAGTAATAAGCGTCACGTTTCATGAAGGCATCTCCCTTAGAAAGGAGTGCTCAACAGTGATTCAAATCATTTTAAGGTTCAGAAGAGGTGGTTGAGCGTAGTTGGTTGAGATTAAAAAACGTCTGCCAAGTGGGTGTGGCACATAGCTTCCTCGTATCCATAACATGACTGTATAGATCATTGAAAATTATTATTGACTAAAGAACTTCGTTCAATTAGGCGAAGTAAGATATTGAATTAGGGTAAATTTATTGTTATGCAGGAGCATAACTTGAGAAAATAAAGGTAGGCATGTTCTACTATTGAACAAACTATCAAATATACCTAATAAGTCCGAACAATCCCTGAAAATGTCATCGAAATCGGTCAAGAACTCCCGGAGTTATGCTTGTGGCAAGGATTTCACGTTTTCGCATGCGCAGAGGCTACTATTGATCCGGGGGTCATAAAATTTATCGGGGACCATCTACCATCAAACCGAACAATCCCTCTGAAAATTTCATCGAAATTGGTCAAGAACTCCCGGAGTTATGCGCGTAACAAGGATTTCACGTTTGCGCATGCGCAGAGGCTACTATTGATCCGGGGGTCATGGACCCTATAGGGGACCATCTACACCCCAACCCGCACAATCCCTGAAAATTTCATCAAAATCGGACTATAACTTCGTGTAGTTTTGCCCGTAACAAGGATTTGCTGACAGACAGACAGACACACAGACAGACACGGAACCGAAATTGTTCAGAAAGGTCTAAAACGCGAAATGCGAGTGGAATTTTTTATTTTGGAGACAAAAAAATGTTCACATTCCGAAAGTGAAAACAATGCTTCCGCTACCTTAGTAGACTCGGAAGCAATAACCACAAAAAGTGTGCCGGCTCGGGTGGGTACATAGCTTCTATTTTCGATAGGATATGTCATTAAATTTTACAGTAACCTTAGAAGATGAAGAAATTATTCTTGTTACAGTGACTCAATGGACAAAAATGTGACAATACATGTTCCCGTAGCCCATCTCATGGTGAATGATCGTGTACGAGACAGTAAGGTGCATGGGTAATTTTATGAGCCACAATATTCATGTTTCCTCCCACCATGAATGATTAGGTAGAAATTGGTTGTTGGCTGACTATGGTCACGGCTCGAGTCTCAACCCATGATTGGGATTGCGGATGTTACATTTGTGATGAGTTTGTGGTAATGAAGCTGTGGTATCTGACTAATAACTGAGGGGAGGTAGCCTCGGTCTTCAATTCCCCTCTTCGGATTCGCACAGAACGCGGCTGCCTTGAAGGATAATATCGATGTCCATGTCTATGGTGCTAGAAATCCACGTAAACAAAAACGAAAGCTTAAATGTTGGAGTCCGGGACAGGAGGAGGAGGAGGAGATGCGAGTCGATGGTTTTGATCCTGGAAGCTAAATCATCCATGCTCCCTGTTTTCTCATGAACTTCTTAAATTAAGCACCCCTCTGTGTCTCAAATTTCGCAGTCGCTCCTCTCTGACTGAATACTCCTTACTGCACTGTACATTCCTTATCACAAAAAGGAAATTTCTATTGTCATTCGCTTTCAATACATTTCGACAGGTCTCGATCCACATGATACATTATATGGTGAAACTCGCCGTGTTTCATTCTTCTGTCTCAGATACAGTGTTTCCGAAGAGTTTTTTTGGAAGCATCATTTGTCAGTAAATACCAATTGACTGCCAGAGACATTTCTTCGTTGTTAGAGGACGCCATCTTTACTGCGGCCTCATCAGTAGCTGATTTTTTCTGATGGGTCCACCACGTCCCTCTTCAGCGACAGACAGCTGCGTTCTTAAAACGGCAGGCAGGAGGCTAGATGACTTCCATCCGCCCCAAAACTTAATGCAACCTCTCCATATGATCCCCTAGGCATCCGCGTTCTGTCTTCACCCGTAGTATAGCAGTGATGGTAAAGCTCAGGATGTGGAGTCTGCTGATGGTATAGCGTTGGCTTAAAATGTGTTTGCCCTCCGCTTTGGTAAAGAATAGTAGAACCTTCTGCCTTAGATCTTCTTCTTTTTCTTAAGAGTCTTCTAAAACATAGGCCTATATTTTCTCCCATCTCTGATGAGAGGAGCCCCATGTCATGTCAGTCTATGAATTGAGTCCCCTCCAGCCATTCTAAAGCTATACTCAACACGTTACTAGAGGTAAAAAGTTGAATACAAATATATCGCAGAAACATGAAAGGCGGGATACCAAAATAAACCCAGCTACAATATGTGGGCGTTCTCCATGAACTCATTGAGTTTCCGCCATGACACGTTATGTCACCCACGCTTGTTTTCTCCCAGAATGAAAATAGAAAACCACAATGTAAATAAGAATGGAGCTTTGGGCTCTTTCACATCAATTTACATAACCCTTATGATTAAAAATACCACATAAGAGCTCGAAAATAAATACGAAGGTAATTTTGGAAACATTACGACACGTTCTTCTCTGTCAGAAGAACATGATGTGAAGCCCTCATTACAGAAATGTCAATATAGTTCAATTCTTCCCAGCTCTCACATAAGTCAACCCAGTCTCTCTCTACGGTACGTTCAAATTCTTTTCCTGTATATTGAAAAACATTCGACATCCAACATCATTCTTTCTTAGAAATTGGTGGTAGGCCAAACTATTGACCCAACACACAAAAACGTCACATATTTAATCTAACCTAGAGTTAAATTTATAGTTGGTTTTTGAACGCCGAAAATTTATTTCCTTGGGGACACACTCACGAAATACTGATACATGCTATAAAACCACTACTATCTTTTCATTATAAGAGGTTGTTAAAACTGTGCATATGTTGAGTCTGTTTATTCGAGTAAACTACATTCATGATCTCTCCTATGGATTCCAGTTATATTCGTGGCCTCCTCCTGTTCCAGAAAGGGTTAGTAAACGTTCAACTCAAAGGTTAAATGATAAATTATGTATCACAAACGGCTTCTTGACCTTCTGGGAGCCTCTGTTTTCATCGGTGCCTTTGGTGCATCATTTAGCTCGCCCCATGGCATTTCGTGACCGCTCTGTATACTATCAATAGTTGAATTAACGTCTTACAACTAACATTCAATGCATTCAGTACAGACATGGATGGAATAGATCATAAGAATACTTGAAGCCAAAACTCTAAAAAGAACAAATGAATCCTGAATCATCAAAATTAAATCGCAATTCAAGTAAAACGACTCTCCTTGACGGAGTTTTACTACATGGTACTTCTAAGGTGAGATTCTTCACGGCGTTTCCATGATTTGTCATCTTTTTAGCTCACCATAAAACCGACCGTGGAGTCGAAAAAACCGACGGCCGCCTCCCAACGGTAAAACTCTTCCGCCCTCGCAGCCTGCTCTGACCCCATAGGGAGCGGCATTCCCATTAATATTCCCAACCATCCACCCCCATAACACCCTACGTCCTGCACATTACATCGCCAATCCGCCCTCCGGTCATGACGATTTTTTCGTTATTGGATGCTTTATGATTTTCCATGATTGGTTTTAGTGGATCATCGATAGTTATCTCAGTGCAGTGTGAGAGATGTTTTGTTGTGATGCTAACTTCCGGTGTGCAAATAACTATGAAACGCAAAGGATTGAGTTTAATTCAGTTTCAAATAAAGACATGCTCAACCACGTTTTGTTCCAGTTGATAGCATTCAAGGGTTATTCTCATCAGCATCCTATAACGTTATCAGACGAAATAGTGACAGAGTGGACCACTAGAAGGTGATGGGTTGAACTGGTTACGCCTCCCAAAGGCTGGAAATTTAAAAGCTTTCCACAGACGTAACTGCGGCGGATAACTTCAAGCTACTTAGTGTGGCTGTAGTTGCAACAAAACTCCAACTAGGCGCAGCAGGTGCAACTATGTAGTTCTAGTTGATGTTACATTTTGAACAGTAGGGTGTAAACGTTTCACTCGCTCGTCCTCGGTAATTAAGGCCCGTGATATTCAGAATAAGCCCGTTCATCAGTATTTTGCAGCAGCAATGGTAAGAAAGGAATTTTGTGGTCGTTGTGTGAGTTTTGACTCTTTTTCTGCTACCATGGCATAAAATAGATCCTAATGATCGAACATTACTTCACTCCATTTGATGTGGAATAGAAGAAGCGAGATGATAGAGATGAGGTTGATGGACTGGTTTTTACTTCGTACAGTTCGCTTTCTAGTAGAAATCACTGCCTAGAATTGGAAAATTTTATTATTATTATTTTTTTTTCATCTAGTAAGTCTATTATTTCGTTTTGAGGGTAAGTATTTGAAGCGTTTAGTGCGAGTTAAATTGAAATGGCAAGTTTGTCATATTTAGATCGATTTTGAAAATTACTCCATATTTTGGATGGTTTGAACACATTGCTGGATATTTTGGCCGTCACTCCACACCAGAGATCTACCCGAAGTCAGCAAAAATACACCTGCCTCCTTTGCAGGCGGAATTGCAGTGCTGGCTGTAGCAGAAAATATTGGCACGCTTATTCAATCTCAATCAATCGATTTTCCAAGTCCCAAAATGGACTGATGAATAGAGAATACAGAATTCTCCAAATCAATTACTTGCCCACTTACCTCATACGTAAAGTCATCCCTTACGCCAATGAAATGAAACACTTGGGAATGAATTTTGCCATGGAAATCGCACTTGACGAAGAAAAAACTGAACTGACTCTCAAAATTATAAATTGTTCTGGTTAATGGATGGGCGATGAGAATTGTCTGTTCAAAGCAAACCAGTTCTCTACAAACAAGTCCTAAACCCTGTATGCACCTATAAAGCGAAGCTGTGGGGCTGCACTTTTCAGAGCTATCGGAAGCTTATCCATACTTATCAAGGAATGATCTAATGCACCCTTGCTAAAAACTGTTGATGAAACTTTAAAAAAAAAGAAAGGCACGTTAGTATCAATGAATTAAGAAGATTGAAGAGAAAAAAACGCAGCGAATTCTTCCACTGGGGTTTATTATTCAATTGGCTTTCGTTCATGATTTGAATTTCTACTAAGCTTTGGAGTGTGCGTGTTTCACAGGTGATAGAGCGATTATTGAATTTCAGGAGATTTGCATAGAGCACGTAAATCTGTTCTCAACCAAAATACCCATTTGGATTGATCAGTTGATCATATTTGTGTGCCTCCTGAAATTCAATAATTGCTCTATCACCTGTGAAACAACACTCCAAAGCTTAGTCGAAATTAAAATCATGAACGCAAGCCAATTGAATAATAAACCGCAGTGAAAGAATTTGCAGCGTTTTTTATGGTTATCAGAATACTTCAAACCGTGTATAGGCTAAAAACCAGTACAAAAACAATAAAAACCAAAATAACCCAAATGTTGGCAAAATAGCACTAACAATGGTTTATTTTTGAATGTAAACCAAAACCGTTGTTTGAATTAATGAAATAAACAGCTGATTCTGACGAGACATCAGAGTTCGTCATAGCACTTTCTGTATCTTTGTTTTGGATTTTAAATGTAGTGAATACGATCAAAATCAAAGTGCTAATAAGTAGTAAACTCACATTCCTATTACCAAATTTTCAATGGGTTGTTTCTGAAAATATATGTCGAATAATGTTAAGCCATTCAAGTTTTAACTAATCTGAGTACTTGAGCTTGTTTGACTGTTCAATCGGTATTTATTCGTGAATTACGTAGTGCTAGGTTCTTTTACGAACAAATGTTCGTCGGTTATAAGATGATGAGTAGGGGATATGAAGGTTTATCTGAGGAGAAAAAGGACCAAATACGGCTTGCAGGATTTTGGGTTTATGATTTTCAATAACAAGCCTTTGCATTCGAGTAGCAAACATTTTTTATAACCCCCCAAATTCGTCACACTAAGTTTCAAGGTGAGTTGATTAAAACTCGCCAATGTTTATCGGCCGTGCGGCCCACAAAACAGCTTATACTCGTAATTGTTGTAAAAACTCCCTCTTTCGCACATGGATTCCACTTGGGTTCTATTTGGCCCCAACTTCTAGCTGTCATAATCCATAGAGGCTAAGGGACAAAGCTGGTTAAAAAAACTTAGTGTTTCGGGGTTTTTGCTGGTGTGATTTTCTAGTTATTTTGGACGAAAAATCAACGAGGATAGGTATCATGTCTGTAGGAATTCATCCTTAGCAAACAATCGCAATTTCTGAAACTAGAAGTTACACAAAAAATCGTGTAATGTAACAAACCATCACGCATCATTGAAAACATAGAAAACCGGTCGTTTAGAATTGGCAGCGTTTTGATTGTAATTTGGTTATGATGCTGACGATTGTGCTACTTAACCCTCAACTGCATGGTGTTCCTGTGGAGGAACACAATCGTTTTTACACTCCCTGCGCTATCTCTCGATTCGTTTGGTGAACTATTTTGTGTTCCCCGCAAAGAACAACATGCAACAAGGTAGGCGAGGGCCAATGTTTACGATCATAGTTCATTTTTTCTGTTCAGACTCCCTTTTGGTTTATTATTCAATAATAAACCATAGTAATCGCTCTCGAAAAAAAAATTTCTAACCCCCCTGAAAATTTCATGGTTTACGTTTCAAAGGGTCTGAACTATCCAAATCTGCAATAAAAAATTTTCCGTCGTCCGCCGTACGCCGTACGCCGTACGCAAGATTTCTCCCAAACGGCTGGACCAAAACATCTGAAATTTTCAGGAAAAATCCATGTTGGTCCGACAACGCCCCAATTCTTTAGCCAAACTCAAATTGAAGTGCCATTTAAGGGTTGTCAAAGTTTTGTAAAATCCCTAAAAACCTCAAAAAACATCACGGCGGCCTAAATGTGGACTTGTTTTGAAGAACTTTCCGAAGAAGAGGAATCGAATGAGCCCCTTCCCAGGTCTGTAGGTCAAACCATTCCCGATTTATGGCATGATTAATGCGGCCAAGATTTGCGTTTTTCGAGTTCTGTTATCGCCTTCTTGATAACTGGCAGTTTCAAGCGCCCTCAACTCGAATATGGGAGTGAGCCCATTTCCTTTTATTTGATGTAGGTCTGATATGATAAATGAACGCAAGCCAATTGAATAATAAACTGAAAGAATTTGTTCAGCTCCCTTTTTCTCTCAGTTTCCAACAAACCACCAAGTGAGCTCGACATGTCCAGGTAATTGATATTCAGATTTGTATTTCCTAATAAAATATCTATTCAAGAAAATTCTCTCTTGTTTCTAATGTTGTCTAGTTGTGAAAATGATCATGCACTTCACAGTTTAGGGCGTGAAATGACATTATTTGGACGAAAATGGATTGTTCCACCGGTGGAACATCATGCATTCCAGGGAAGTGTTTCACCACTTGTTGATTTCTGGTTTTTCGACTGTTTTCAGGCAAGAAGAACGAATTATTTTGAAAGATCAGGGCTATGAACGTGTTATTATCCAACGAGAACTTCATTCCCTGCTGGAAATATGGGAGTGATGAAGACTCAGACGTTGAAGAAGATGAACTGGATAATGATGATGTTCTTGTGTAAAGTAGGTAAAAAAACAACTCCCAAGCGAGGTAGGCCATCCTCCACCCCAGAAGAACCCACCAAAAGAAAAACGCTGCAAATTCTTTCACTGGGGTTTATTATTCAATTGGCTTGCGTTCATGATTTGAATTTCTACTAAGCTTTGGAGTGCGTGTTTCACAGGATAGAGTGATTATTGAATTTCAGGAGATATGCATGAAGCACGTAAATCTGTTCTCAACCAAAATAACTATTTGGATTGATCAGTTGATCATATTTGTGTGCCTCCTGAAATTCAATAATCGCTCTATCCTGTGAAACACGCACTCCAAAGCTTAGTAGAAATTCAAATCATGAACGCAAGCCAATTGAATAATAACCCCCAGTGAAAGAATTTGCAGCGTTTTTTTAATTGAACCTCAATACCCCCTCCCCCCACAATAAAAACATCTATAATTTATCAAGTCCTTTAGCACTCGCATTTCGTTAAAAACCTCCCCAAATCCAAATTTAAACGATGTAGCCAATTGTAGACAGATGTAGAGGAGGCACACAAATATCATCAACTGATCAATCCAAATAGGTGTATTGGTTGAGAACCGATTTACGTGCTCTATGCAGATCTCCTGAAATTCAATAATCGCTCTACCATAGATCGGGAATGGTTTGACCTACGGACCTGGGGAGGGGCTCATTCGATTCCTCGAGGTATGTTCTTAAAAATAAGTACACATTTAGGCCGCTTCGACTTGTTTTGAGGTTTTTAGGGATTTTACAAAACTTTGACAGCCCTTAAAGGGCGCTTTAAATTGAGTGAGAGAGCTGGCTCAAGAATTGGGACGTCGTCGGACCAAGATGGATTTTTCCTGAAAATTTCAGATCTTTCGCTCCAGCCGTTTGGGAGAAATCGTGCGTACGGCGTACGTCGGACGGACGGAAAATTTTTTATTGCAGATTCGGATTCTGCACCCTTTGAAACGTAAACCATGAAATTTTCAGGGGGGGTTAGAATTTTTTTTTCCAGAGCGATTACAATGGTTTATTATTGAATAATAAACCAAAAAGAGTGCGTGCCCCATTCCACCAAAAAGTGTGATTCTTGACCGTGTAGACCATTTTTGTGTTTTTGATGATACTGATCGTTAACGGTGCAAATTTCCAATCTGTGGTAAAAAAAAACCTCTGCCAGGTGCACAAAATGTAATGTGCATTCGTGCACACTTTCTGTGAGAAATTGTTTCTATAATTTTCATCACTAATCAAATTTGTACTTTTTAGTACCTTTAGTACTTACTAATAATTACTAGTAATTTTTACAAATTTGTACTTTTAACTAATTTGTATGATTGGAATAATAAACATACTCTTATTTGTCTTTAAAAACCGTTTTATTGAATCTAATACCTCCAAATTTGCCTCTAAAGAAATGTTTTCGTAGTGGGTGTAGTAGTGGGGTGACCACATTCACTTTGAATCTTTTGTTTGAAGCGTATTTATTTCTTCGTATTTGATTAGATACGTTTCGTCCTGCGGTGAGGACTTCTTCAGTCTACAACTTACTAAATCATAACCATTCAATGAGTTTTAATTTTTACTTGCAGCTCTTCTCTCTTCCTTTTTTGGTCATTCATAATAGAATTGTTAATAATTAACGCAGTTGATACCAACGAAGTTTTTAATCATGACATTTTGTATGTATGAAAAGGATGAGAGAGTATTTTTACAACTTCACTTACCTAAGCTACAAGTAATAAACAACAACTGAAGAGATGTGTGGTGGCACCACGACGTCAATGCCTAAATTCTACTTATATTTATGACATAGTAAGTTGTAGACTAAAGAAGTCCTCGCTAATCAAATACGAAGAAATAAATACGCTTCAAACAAAAGATACAAATGTTTTCAAAACTTCCCCTTATTGCACGGTGTTCCTACGGAGGAACAAACGAATTTTCCCAATTTTCCGGGAAAGCAGAAGTCAGGAATTTTTTGCCTTATTTTTCCAATAACCAGAGGCACAAAAAGAAATGAAAAAAAAAATGTTGTTTGGTGAAAAAGCTTAATTCATGCAGTTAAGAATTGGTAGCGATTGTGCTACTTGAGAGGGTTGTAAAAAATAATTAAAAATTTCATTTGGTAGTGTCCGCATTACTGTAATTTGTAGTGCGGATGTTCAGTCTCTCGAAACAGATCCATGAATGTGTTTCCCTGATCCCTCGGTGCTGTATAAGTTTAAACGTTTCTCTAGCTCGGTAGTTAATACCCGTGTTAGGCGAAGTAAGCGTGTTCGTTAACATTTGGCAGCGCGAATGGTGAGAGGGAACGGGAAGGGCGATGAAGAGGGAGGTGGAGGATTTTTGGTGAGGATGTGGAATAGGAGAAGAGAGAGAAAGGAGGTGGTGTGTGGGGGAGGGAGATGGAGTGAGGGTGAAGGGAGGGGGGGGGGCTCCAAATGTTCGTATCGACCACCTGATGATGTGACGTTGGTTGAAAGAGAGAAAGAGAGGATGGTACAATTAAAAGGGCTTGGAGAGTGCGTGAGTAGTAGTAAGGAGAGAGAGGATGTGACGGGGTGGGGGAGGCGAGGGAGTGAGAGGCGCGGGGAACCCCCTCACCTCCCCCGGGTCGATACTATATTTCTAACTCTGCTTTCTCTCCTCTTGCTCTGCGTAGTGCGCGCACACACTTTTCTATGCGTTAGTGTTAGTGCGGAAAAATGGCGGCAAGCGCAGTAGGAGGGGACCCCTTCCCCCTACCCTGCCCTCCGCTCCCGCCCCTCCGGGGTAGTTTCATAGGCGACCGGGGGAGGGCGGGACGCTCGGGGTTTTTGAAAATATGTCAATAAACAAGCTTTCCCTCATCCGCCCCACCGAACCTCCTCCCAAACTATCTTCTTCTCGCTCTGCCGAACCCTTTTTTTTTTCATCCTTTTCCTCCTCGCTTCTTCTCTCTCTTTCCCGCCACACGACCTCGCGGCGATATTTTCTTCCTTTTATTTTTCTTTCTTCTTCCCAAATGTGGCATTTCCGCAAACACCACGTTGCAAAGGGGATGGAGCGAGGGGGATGGGATTTTTTTTTTTCGTTTTCCCTTCAGAAAGCTCCACCTTTTAGCGGCGGCACGCTTTTCCTTTCGAACTGAAGGGGCAACAGTTGACCAAAAAAAGGGGCCCCCGGAAGAGGTTTGAGGTGAGCAATGTCGCCCCTTCTACCCCTCATCACTCCCTTAATAGTTTATCACGTTGAGGGGAGGAAGGAAGGAGAGGTTTGTATGGGGGGGGGGGGGGGGGGTTGGCCGCGGGGATTGAGGCCTCAAGCCCCTTCGCGTGACTCCCCACCGTCAATCAAATCCTCTCTCGACGCGGCTTTGTCTCTTTTAGCCCCCTCCCCCCCTCACCACCACCGAGCCCTTACACCTCCTCCTTAGCCACAGTTCCTTTTTCCCAAAATCCTTCCTTAGGAACAGGACAGCTGGTTGGCGAGCCTACATTTCAGGTGGTCCCAAACACCTACGAAAAAACCCTGCAAATTCTTTCACTTTGGTTTACTATCTAATTGGCTTGCGTTCATGATTTGAATTTCTACTAAGCTTTGGAGTATGCGTGTTTCACAGGTGATAGAACGATTTTTGAATTTCAGGAGATATACATTGAGCACTTAAATCGGTTCTCAACCAAAATACTATTTGGATTGATCACGATCATATTTGACTGTTCTGAAAAATCTCGCCTCCTGTGAAACACGGGTTTCCAAACCTTTTAGAACTAGTTCAAATCATTTGTGCACAATTTTTGCCGATTGAATAAGTCCGAACATGAAAACCAGTGAAATTTATCGCGTTAAACGTTTTTTTATCATCTAATCCCCCCAAATAAAAACCTGCCTAATTTATCAAGTCCTTTGAAGTTGTTAAAACACATTGTTTTAAGTATTCCGTGGTTTATGTCAGTTCACACAAATAATGTCAAGTTCGTCAAAAAAGGTGATTTGGATGAGAACCCTCGACTTACGTCATCAGTGAACCTGACTTCATAATCGTCTGACGAAGAAGTAGTGGAACTAGTTCTGAAAAATCTCAAACCTTCGTTGTTCGGAAATCAACGAACCTACGTCCGAAAACAGAGAATTACCTGAAAACAATTAATTCTTGAAATAAATAAATGAATTAATTCTTCCCAACTTACCTTCCATTGATGAGCATAAGTACAGATAATCAGTCGTCAGACAAAAGTCAGTCAAAAATACAGCCACTGACAGAAACAGAAAATTAAAAAAATTAGATAGTCAAGATTATTATGTGTTGTTGCTGTTGCCTCTTTTTTTGGTCTCGACGGAAATGCGGAATGTCTGACGGAACCATGCGGGAAGGGGACGTTCAGGTTTTTGGTTCCAAACTAGTTCGGAAAGCGTTCGGACAAGTAGAACGAATACCGAAAGTTCTCGGTGGTTCTATCCCTCCCCCTGTAGGTTCTGGTTATATCCCGAACTGGTTCGGAACCTCTTGTCAAAACAAACCATATGTGTGACTTTTCGTGTTTTCATGGGGTTTTGGATCTCTTATAGGTTCAGAAATTACGATCATGTGCTGTACATGAAGTTTTACGGATGTGAAACCTATTCCAGTCGTTTTCGCATTGTCTTGGACGGGCGCAAGGATATGCAATGGCCCGCACGACCGCTCGGTCTTGAAGGAGGGGTTGCTTTGTGCGCCGTGTATTATCAACCCCAATCTGATTTACCCGTAGCATTGGGTGTTGATTTGTTGATAATTTGTTGTTTCTTACCAAATTCAGTTTTAGTAAAATGTTCATTGACTCGAACATGTTATCCAGCTGTTGGACAATGGTAAGATATTGGGGTTTAAATCGAGTTCATACAAAAAGTTAGAGTTTAAACAAGATTGTTAAGATTTAAATTCAAATAAAAATATTTAAAAATGAAAAATGAATTTAATGAATGAAAACGTTTGTTTGTGATCAGCGTCTACGGCATTTCAAAGCCGCCCAGCCAAAGTCAGGGTAATCGAAGATCCTGGAGACAGCTATTGTTTATGTTCATTTACGATTGTTGCTGTCATTGAGTAGCTATACCACAAGTGAATATGTTGACATGATTTTTGTGTACAGTTTTGCCAATGGTAATGCTTCTGAAGCAGCAAGGGAGTCACACTCCTCCTATGTACAACTCACACCCTAGCGAACACGTCGGATAGTAGGAGGAAAAAATATTGGTAGATAATATTGTTTATGTCGCTGATCCTTCTTTATCTAGTAAACTATCTATTTTTCATCTACTAATTGTTTTTTGTCTCTAAGGTTTTGGTTATTATTACCAGCTATGTTCAGTAGCTATAGCGCACCATGATGAATGGGAATATACAATTGGGAAAACCTCGCTGAAGGAAATACAGCGAGGAAAGAGACGAAAGGAAAGAGTTGGTATTGTTGCGTAACCCTGGTTTGATAAGGATCCATAGTGTCAGCAAAAAGATGAATGCAACTCATCGCAGTCAATCGTAAATGAACACAAACAATAGTCGTCTCTCGGTTCTTCGATTATCCTGACTTTGACCGGACAGCTTAGGAATGCCGTGGACGCTGTTCACAAACGAACGGGTTTATGCATCCGACAAAACTAACTTGAATCGTCACTTTAGAGGTCTGGCGTTGTCACCATTCGATTCAGCGAGAAATGTTACGTACATCCCGCCACCAACCTTTTTTCGTCGAGACTTTTGGAAAAACCTCGATTTTAACAGAAAACACACGTTTTTCTTCAGTTAAACACCATTTCCTTGACTAAAAATATTTTTAAAAACCAACACGACTACACCGTTGGAAAGCTGACATTTTGGCGCACGTTTTACCAGTTCCTGCACAGTTCTGCGTCAAGCATTCATGAGGTTTCTAGGCGAAATGAAAAACAGGCGATTGTAAGATTTTGACAAAACTGCCTTTTCGCGTAGCAATCGCACATCTTCAATGCAATTTTAAAAAGGTTTCCAACATCAAATAGTTAGAAAATTGAACTCTCTTTTCAACGGTGTCATCAAATTTGAGCTATCTCCACAATTGAGGATTTATGACAGTTTTGATGACATAAGATCGAAAACACGAAAAAAATCTTAATCGCGAAATTTCGGAAATGAGGCCTCTGGCAAAAAATCGCTAAGTGGCATTTTTGGTCGGAAATGAGTTGTAGAACACGTAGGAGTCGGATTGTGCATAACTCCTGGGACACCCTGTATATATGTTAGTGTATTTTCGTTGTTCAGTTTAGTAGATATTTTTCTGCTCCGGCTTGATTAAGAAGCTCTGCCAGTTCCCTCAAGTTCCTATGAACTTTTCAACTGGCAGGCATATGTTTACATCACACTATTTACTGTAATTTGTGTTTTTTTCATTGGCCAATAAATAATAAATACTATGCGGGACTTGTCCCTCGTGGATTCAATGAAAATCGACATTCCAACACTCGGAATGTTTTGCCGCATGTCCTAAATATCCACGGGCCCTGAACACCCTGGCCATAATTTATGGCAGGATTTCCAATTATGATTTTCATTTTCCGAATGTACGTTGTTCATGATCAGAACAACGGATTGGTGCATAACTTCCACTAATCATTTTGGAATATATAAAGTCTACTTCGACATTTTCACACAATGAAACGATATTGGGACGGAATGAAAGGTTCAGTATAAGTTTTTCCCGCATTTAAAATAAGCATTTTTGTTACTTCTTGCTTTTCTAGAAACCCTTCTTCGGTCCACCTCCAAACCCCGCAATGCCATTTATTTTTCACAAGTTGTTAGTTAAGCTAGTAGTAGTACTTCACCTGTCGAATACCGTTGACTCATTTCCTCATTTAAAACTATTGTCAAATATGCAAACTATTGCCAACGTCCGGACAACAGCACGATGCTGAAAGCCTATTTCACTGAGCCCCTTTCAAGTGGTAAAAGGTGACAACGGAAGATCACATCTAATATAGAGGTGGGGTAGTTGGCGTATTGCAAAGAAGGCATGTCTGGGATAGAAGGATGTTCCATTCCGCTATATATTTTTTTCCTCTGAATTCTTGCAACAAGCTTGATTTATACAGACTATCCCGCAAGTCCCCCCCCCCCCCCCCCCTACTAAAATCTAAAATCTTCCATATGGGAGTAAACAAGAAACTTTTTTTTGAATCTTCATATTTTTTTTGCAAGGATCTCAAATATCATATTAGCGCTCCCCCGCGCAAATAAACAAATTTCGGTCATTATTCCGCAAAAACTGAGTTGAATCAAGAAACGGAAAGCACCACATGAATCAGCGTTAAAAAAACGATGAAAATTCATGTGCCACACCAAAGAGTGGCACAGAGGAGTTGACCATCATCCACTATTTGACACTTTTGGGATTGTGCAACTTTGCATGCTCGCTGAACCGGTTGCGAACGATAAAAAAAATTGGTTGGGGGATCAAATTTTCATGAAATTTTGGGTAGAATCCAAATGTGGAATACAAAGTTGGGGTTCCCTTTTGAATAAGAAAGTTAGTGTCACTTGTGCGCGGTTGCAATTGCGCCTGATGCGGTAATATGATATTTGAGATCCTTGCAAAAAAATAAGAGGATTCAAAAATTGTTTTGTTTACTCCCATTAAGAATCTTTCAACAATATTTAAATCATTTCAGGGTAAATTTAATAAAAAATGCCTTGGCTTTTCTAAAACTTGCTGTCTCAAAGGTTCTGATTTAGGAGGAGGGTGCAAAAACAATATACCCAGCTCACAAGGAGGAATTATTCAGTTCGGAGATTTTTAGTTAGCATTTTGTAAATTTCCACATTTTGATAAATATCCTATAGGAAGTATAGATACTTCCTAGTTTTTGAAAGCTCCGCTATTTGAAAGTGTCTACAAGAATTATAAGAACGGAATAAGCAAGTTCTCGCTCCACATTTTTTGGCTCTCACCAGCACAAAATATTTTAGTGGATTGTCATTTCCGATTAAATTCACCTGATTGATACGTACATTCATGTCACTAATATGAAGAAGCTTTTTGCGACACCCAACTTCTTTTATATCAGTTAAAAGTGATTTAAGGTGAAGAGTTGAATGACCCGGGTGGAAGGGTTTCTTCCGTTCAAATTCCAATTAACCAGAAACAGAACTCTGATTATTCCATCAGTCTGGAATATAATACAGATAGATTTATTCGAAAGTGTAAAGGCGGTTACTAATGAAGCATAGTGTAAGGTGAAGCGAGAAGGAAGGTACCCACTTCTCACGCCTCCATAGGCTGGCAAAGGGGTTTGGTTGGTAAACGAACGGCGGGATCGTAGGGGAGGAGCTACCTAGCAAGAGGCTGCCTAGGTTCTCACCTGGATAGGTGGCCCTTATTTCGGTCCATCGAGCATGCTTAATCCTGTTGCGACGAAGGCCTTCCAAGGGTGACTGCCGCTGTACTCGCACAAAGGAGCTTGGGCCCGCCAAATAGGAAGAAACAAGCCAAACTCACCGTCTGAAAATAATTGAGATGAAATAAAACTTCTAGGTAGGTATATTCGCTTCATTGTCCATCAATACACTAAAGAAATAAATTCGATCTCATGAAAAGATAAACCATTTATATATAATAAGGTGATTCGTTTGAGCCAATTTTTAACGCAATTTTTCTATTGGTATCAGATTTTTCTATGAGAAATTTCTCTTTGAAAGATTAGATCTTTAGGAATAATTGGGTATTTCATGTAATAACCGGTCAAAAAAGTGATTTTTCGAGATTTTTTTCGACCTAGGTAGGTAGGGTGTCACCTTCAAGTAATTGTGGGAGCCGAATCGATTGAGATGGGCCCCAGGCACGTCCATACTCATCCGACTTGAAAAATCTCACTTTAAGGGTGAAAATGTTGAAGAAAGCAAGTGTGAAATAACATTTTTTAAAACCTAATTTTGTAGGTTTTTACAACTTGGCAGTAAAGAAAAGTTGTGATGGATTGGAGGAAGGGGGTTTAGGAGTGAGGTTCAAAACGTTAATAACAAAATAACAGCGCTGATGACCCCCAGCTAGAAGGAAACTGGAGAGAGAGACGATGCCTGGCCCACCGGCCTTGGTGCATGGAAATAGGTACCTGAAACAAGAGGTGGAAAGCCTAGCCAGGAGCCCAGAGCAAACTTTACGGTCTAACTCAAGCACGCTCCCTGCAGTAAGTCTACCAAAGACTAGCCTACAGGTTAGCTTTGGCAGTATGTACGTAAAAAGGAGGTGCAGCTTCTACTGTGGCTTCAGTAGAGCCTTGGTTAGTCGAAATAGTGTTCTATCAAGGTCCCCGCGGCTTGGGGCTGTGGTAGCAATTCTCATGAAGCCACGAAGGAACCACCAGACTTCAAGTACGGAGTGGATAGGGACGGAAGTTTGCCCTAGGACAAAACACCATCCATCCATCACCTTCACGTTATCCTGGCGACCTGACCAAGGAAACCGACCCACATTTACCTGGGTTAACCACCAAACCACATCTGGCTAGGTACTCAGCAAATGCATTGAAGGCGATTTGCAGGCCGTCACAGGTTTCAGCTAGCAGGATGACAACGTCGGCACCTACACACACTCCGGGGGCAATATCGAACCCTATTTCAGTTGGTGGCTTACCCATGGCCGTATCCATGACCAGGGGTTGAAGAGGAATGGCGAGACAGGGTCCCCCTGCCGTGATCCTCTGAAACCTCACCGTTTGCCTCGAGAACTGTCACGCACTCGTGGTGCAGATAGCTTAATTAAAGTGTCTCACAAGTTTCAAAGGCTTTAGCGACGTCCAGAGCAACTAGATGTACCTGCCATTTCTTGATACGGGCCAGCGAAATGACAGTTTGGAGAATTAGTAGGTTCTCCCCTGTGTCATCCGCTAGCTTAAATAGTCTCTGGACGTCACCCATGACACCAACCGCTTGAAGGCAAGGTGCCAGTATCTTATGGAAATGGAAGAAGACTCCCCTATTTCTTTGGGATGAAAACTGCCCGGGCATGGGCAAAACGCTTTATATACGTACATACATAGTGTTTTTTTAATCTACCCCGGGATGCCCTGGGATGGGTGGGCCAAGGAAGAAGAGGAAGAGCCCTCCCACTAGTACCGATGAAACTTCACTGCGAAACGTTTACTCGTGAGTTCATGTCCTAATAATAATTATTATTTTATTGTCATGTCCTAATAATAATTATTGTTTTAGTTTCTACATTTTCGTATACATATAAGGTGATAATTTTGAATAACTTTTCAAAAATATTTCAGAGCCACTGAAATAGCTTGATTCTCTATGAAAATTCGTTAAAACCAGATACGGTTCCCGGGATATCACGAAACAGCTCGCCAACCACTCAGAAGCTGAATTTTCTACGAGCGACGTTACAAAGCATCGTACATGGGCCAGACAAAAATTAGACGGCATTATGCCCTACCTTCATGACGAAGTTTTGAAATTTCACAACGGAAATATCTCCTGAGGACCTGTATTTCTTATGGTTTGTAAATTTTACCTCTCATAACGATCTGTTGTTCAAAATAGACGTTTCATCACCGTTTGTAACCACACCTTCATGTTGTTGTGAGGACAGTCTCAAGTCTGTGAAGTGGGAAGTAATTTGCGTAAAACTCTCGTGTTCACGCACTGTGGCTCTGGGGAGTCCACTACTTCGGATTTAATTTAATCGGGAGTCAGCCCGGTCCAAAAGACGCCACAGAAAATCAAGGGAAACACTGTGCTCAAGGTCCAGGAAGACTACAGTGGGTTTCGGATTCCTACCCTTACATCAAGCAGCTTAGATTACAAGGCAAACAATGACAACTCAGAGTTGAACAAATACTCAACTGTTGGCATAATGAGTAGCGGTATGTACAAGGGACAATAAATTACATTTATTATCATTAGTGAATTCATGTTTTCTGTATGAATATAATCAACGAGAAAATGTATTTATTTGAAAACCAGAATGATTTTATTCATATCATTCATTTTGCCAGGAATTTTCCAGATTTCAACTGTTTTTTTTTTTTTTTTTTTTTTTTGCAGAGAGGCAGCTTTGGATCAGTGGGCATTTAAGCTGGCCATCGTGCTGAGAAATGGATCCCACCCAACAACTCAAATTTGAACAGTTGAGCCCCCAAAGTCTACCAGTTCTGTTAGCCAATTTTCCGAAGACGTGACATTTTCATCTAAAATAATGGGGTTTGAAAATTAAACCACTAGTTTTCCGAGGTGCTATCGATTTGACATTTAAATTCACTCAAACTTCACTGAAGTTTTCTCCTGTCAGCCCTTTAAATTAAGAACTCAACTTGCTCTCAGGTTTGTTGGTATCTGGGGGTGGTGGCAGATGCGTACGTGACACTTGCGTACTTCTCATTAAAAGTCGCTTTTGCGAACACCTTTTCGGAAACAAGGGGCCCTTGCGTACACTTTTTTGCTTCCCGAACCTCCCTTCACAGTTTTTCCAGGCTTAGGACTGGCAGATGAATCGATCTGGCGTATTTAAAAGTTGGTTGGCGGCCTGATCGGCTATATGACTGATTTGTCACTTGTCGTATTATTGTTCTTGAATCGTGCACCTACTGAAATTTTGTAACATATGCTAATTGGGTGAGGCAAGTCTCGAGATCTTTCGTCTGTTAGTAAAGTTGCATGATGCGATTGATTTTGTCGTGAGAGCCACATGTGGCATACATACAAATGTATGTATACATTTTTTTTTTTTCACCTTTTTTCACATTTTTATCCTTTTTGCTTCCGAGTCTACTAAGGTAGCGGAAGCATTGTTTTCACTTTCGGAACGTGAAAATTTTTTTGTCTCCAAAATCAAAAATTCCACTCGCATTTTGCGTTTTAGACCTTTCTGACCAATTTTGGTTCCGTGTCTGTCTGTCAGCAAATCCTTGTTCTAGCAAAACTCACGCCGATTTTGATGAAATTTTCAGGGATTGTTCGGTTTGATGTGTAGATGGTCATGAGTTTCAAACCCCCGGGTCAATAGTAGTCTCTGCGCATGCGCAAACTAAATCCTTGTTACGCGCATAACTCCGGGAGTTCTTGACCAATTTCGACGAAATTCTCAGGGATTGTTCGGTTTAATGTGTAGATGGTCCCCTATGAGTTTCATGACCCCCGGATTAATAGTAGCCTCTGCGCATGCGCAAACGTGAAATCCTTGTTACGCTCATAACTTTCGGAGTTCTTGACTGATTTCGACGAAATTTTCAGGGATTGTTCGGTTTAATGTGTAGATGGTCCCCTATTAGTTTCATGACTCCCGGATCAATAGTAGTCTCTGCGCATGCGCAAACTAAATCCTTGTTACGCGCATAACTCCGGGAGTTCTTGACCGATTTCGATGACATTTTCAGGGATTGTTCGGACTTATTAGGTATATTTTATAGTTTGCTCAATAGTTAAACATGCCTACCTTTATTTTCTCAGGTTATGCTCCTGCATAACAATAAATTTACCCTAATTCAATATTTACTTCGCCTGATTGAACGAAGTTCTTTAGTCAATAATAATTTTCAATGATCTATACATTCATGTTATGGATACGAGGAAGCTATGTGCCACACCCACTTGGCAGACGTTTTCCTTCGAGGTCTGCTCGACGAATTTTGTGGTCGCTGGAAATCGCTTCCGTCCTCAACTTTCGGAGAAGTTTCCAAATGGTTGGTGAGGGATTTTCACCAGACGATGAATTTTGAGTTCCGCTTGTTCCCTGAAAAATCATCCAACGGTACGAAAGATGTCCCGTCGTCCAGCGTCATGCGTGCCTGAGGTAAATATATATCGGAAGTTGATAGGTCGCAAAGTCGCCCACGCTTTTTCCGTCTAATTCTATACAGCTGAGATTTGACTTCGCTGAATTTCGGCAGTTCAGTCACCAAGTCGTAGCCTGAGTTCGCAAGCGACGACATTTCCTCGGAGAATATTTCCTGCAGGGACGACGTTTTCTTCCGCTACTAACCTTTTCTTGACAATAGCCAACGCTTTTTTCACATCACACTTTGCTGCGTCCGGTGCACACTTATGCTCACTCGAACTCAAAACTTCACCGTTAATGCTTTTCAAACTTCCCCTGCACTTATCCTTCTTTTCATTAACACACAGCCAACTAATAACACCACTTTTACTAATTCGATGTACCCGGTATTGGTGGCCTTCGTAAATGACCGAACGTTTGCCTTTAGTCGTCGCTTTCTTCCATCACGAGAAAAAATAACACTTCTTCCTTTCAATGCCGAAAATGAACTGCTTCCCTTTTCAGTTCTTGCTCTGTAAATACTGAAAGGTGCGCGGCGAACTTTGGTTCATATTCGTTCATTATTGTAGCGATTACGATAAAGCCAGCTGTGTACGGGAGTGTCACCTCCCGTACGCAAGTGTCACGTACGCATCTTCCATTACACCGGTGTCTGCGCGGTTGAAGCTTTGACTCGGCAATGATGTAGAACCTTATCAAGAAGGGAACAGCGAACAACTAAATTGCACCTACAACAATGAATACTGCAACACCTGCTAGCTTTGTATGGATGTATTGCCAACGAGATACCTCTCAGTAACATGGATTTGTGAACGGTACAATTTTGTCATGGAGTTGGAACGATTTTATTCATTCTATTTATTCTTCTCGAATACTGAAATTTCTATTCTCCTAGCTATTTTCAATAGTAATTATTATATTTATTAATACATCATTATTGCAAATAGAGTGGATAAATTCAGAGTTTAAAGGGGTCAGTGTGTGTTTTTATGCAAATTTCAAAGGGTTTGTTTTAACGAGTGATGAGCAGAGAGTCCTAACTCTATCCTGCCCAACCCGACCGTATGTATTTTTGGCGAATATTTGTTCAAAAAGTGTTATTAATGCATATGTGAATACTCCTTTTCCCCGACATTTTGTAGTTGCAGACAAATTTCCGAAAATTTTTCAAGGCAATCCAAGACTTTTATTGAAAACAAAATTAGTGAAGCAGAATGAAAGAATAGCAATTTATGAACAAATTAACACTGAAATCAAAAAGGCAAAATGAACGAAGAGTGCATCGTAAATATGACATGAAAAATTGGGGGTTTGTGTAGTAGAAAATTCAGTGAAGAGGGTTCCCAGCAGCTGCATTGGTTAGCTGTAGGAACATATCCATCAATAGACTTCAATAGACCACCCAAACGCAGAGTGGCCTCGATTTTTTCTGTGCTTAACAAGAGCGTAATTTTTATGAAGTATTCTTCGTTCATTTTGTCTTTTTGATTTCAATGTTAATTTGTTCATAAAGTGCTATTCTTCCATTTTGCTTCATTAATTTTGTTTTCAATAAAAGTCTTGGATTGCCTTAAGAAATTGTCAATTCGGTTTGGAAAACTCCCTCTTCCTTTTTAGTAGTGAAAGTTTCTTAGATTGGAAAATTCTCAAATTGATTTGGAAAATTCTCAAATTGATTTGGAGAATTCTCAAATTGGTTTGGAAAAATCTCTATTTGGTTTGGAAAATTCTCAATCGACTTGGAAAAGCTATAAAATGGTTTGATTATGAGTATTTGTTATATAGCTTTTCCAAGTCGAATTGAAAATTTTCCAAACCAAATTGAAAAATTTTTCCAAAAAAAATTTGAGAATTTTCCAAATCAATTTGAGAATTTTCCAATCTAAGAAACTTTCACTACTAAAAGGAAGAGGGAGTTTTCCAAACCGAATTGGTAATTTTTGGAAAGAATAGCACTTTATGAACAAATTAACACTGAAATCAGAAAGAAAAATGAACGAAGAATACTTCATAAAAATTACGCTCTTGTTAAGAACAAAGCGTTTGGCAAAAAGTCAACAAAAACAAAAATGCGAGGTTTGGAAAACTCCATCTTCCTTTTTAGTAGTTAAAGCTGATTGTAAATTGATTTGGAAAATTCTCAAATTGGTTATTTTCAAATTGGTTTGGAAAAATTCTCAATTCGACTTGGAAAAGCTATATTTTTGTTCCTGGGAGGGGGTACCTACCTAAGTTTGGGGGGAGGGGTGCGTCATGAAGTTTGGGGAAGGGGGGCACCCCTGAGTACCCATAGAGAATTTAAGAATACTTAATATTGTAAATCTCATTACAACATAATTGGGGATAGTTGAGAATTAACAGCGTTTCCTCCAAGTCCATATCAGTAGAGGTAATGCAGAATCAGCAGGAGCTCGATAAAGGTGAGGTGGGCTCAAGGTCGGGAGGACAAAAGGTGGTAAGGAAAATGCGCTATACTTAGTAACAGGCAGTTATAAGTCGTTTCGGGCATCATCGGTAATCTTCGGCAAGCGGGGGAAGAAAGTTCCCAAGTGAAAGGAAAGGAGAAGGTGGAGAGGGAAACGTGGGAAGAAGGGCAAAGGCTGGTTTGAAGGAAGGGCTTAGAAGCGAAAGGAGGGGGTTTCAAGGAATGGTAGGGCAGGGCGGTGGTGGGCGTAGAGAGGGCAGGAGTAATTCCGCAAAAGCTGTACAATGTAAATCTCGCAAGTGGTGCCCCATTTTATTGATCTACGCCAGCCCTGCTCTCTGCCAGTCCTCGGTTTGTTTTAAAATGAATTTTCGGGAGCCGCGGGGAGCGAGGGCGAGGGTGAGGGCAACACCCTCCTCTCTTTCCACTCTTTTGCCAACCCTCCCTGGCGGTTGGGGCTTCTACTCCCGCTTCCCTCTATTTTTCCCATCCCTTGCATGGCACTGCGTAGGTGACTAATTAATCTCATACCCTCCCCTCGTGCTACCAGTGTTTTCCCCCTGAAGCCCCCTCTCGCTCCATCACTGCTGTTTTTACACGTGGAGGTCGACAGTCGTTTTTGGCTATTTCTGGAGAGGGAGTTATCAACCGGGTCAGGTTCCCGAACATGGAAATGTTTTCCCGTTTCGGGATGTCATTCCTTGTCATTTAGATTTGACTGTTCGAATACGTTAATCTAATCACAGCTGTAACAACGTCGCAGCAAGATCCGTTCAGCTCTCCCTGGAAAATAGCAGTGTTTTTGCTGTTTTAAATCTGGTTTTTCAGCTGAACACGGAATTGTAGTCTTCGTAATCTGGAAGGAGGTAAAACACCACTTGCCCATTACACAGAACCTACTCATTATTCAGATGGTGGAAGAACCTACCTAGTTTTCCAGTCTGTATAAATCTATTTACAATATGTAAATATCATGCAGTTAAACTCTCTCAACGTTTATTACATAATGAACATGGAAATTGAAGGAAATTGCCAAACTTTTGAATATTAGTACAGGCAGGTAGATTATAAAATGAAGGAATACATCAAATTAGGATAGAATTCGACGCATTGCGGTGTTTCAGGGCTTCAACAGTTACGTCCAAAGGTTACAACCAGTGAAGAATCTCGTTGAAGTATGATGAATGTATGAGATGAATGCCGTTAACCATATTGTTCTTAGTGCTGAAATTTAAGGCATTATTTGTTTCGAATTTCGTTGTTATACGGTAATCAACGACACATGCTAACTGTATTGGTACAAGTAGATGTTGTAACTCCGTTGAACTCAACGCGTGTTTGTATTGACACCTTTTTTTTAATACCCTCACGTTATCAAACACGATGGAGATATCTAGGAGAATCCGGTAGAAATGCTCTCACTCCCTCACTAATTAAATTCCCCACTTCTAGTCGGTTCAACCAATACGAGCATCCGTTTAACCTGCATCTTACAACTTCCGCATGAGAAGCTTTTCCGTCGGTAATCTATCTCAATTTGTTCTCTGCTTCTTGAGAATCGGCACGGAAAAGGAAGCTTCTAAAAGAAATTGTAATGATATACAAAATACTTCTAGTTCTTTCGTCTGAGTTAAGGTGGTTGGAGCAAATCTAAGATTTGTGCTAATATTCTTGGCTCCCATGTCTGTTTCTCCTGCTGTTACCTTGCTGTCATGTCAGCAATATTTCGTACATGCATCTTCTTGGACATATATTTTTACCTGTCTGCCGGGACTCATCATCAGTTTGTAAAGATAGGATTCCCTATACAATTTATACAAAACTTGTACATAATTATCATCCTTCCCCCAAATATTATATACCTACTTATACGTTATACTGCAAGAAGACTATACAATTACACCATCCACCTTCTTGAATAGCTTTCCATCTTAATGCTTCCGTCTGCTTTGGATGACTCCATCCGCTGAAGAAAACTTGTCCCGGATTCGAAGTGTAGACAATACGCATCTTTTCAAAAGTGTTGTTTTAAACTGAAAATGCCTTCACCGCACGGGGGCTCCTAGAGATTTAAAAGGAGTAGGGAATGCAAATAATACCGAAAAATTGGTCTTCTAATGTCAATAGCTTACCGTTTGTTTATTGATTTTTAGTTCATTATTTTCAATAATAGGCCTTTGTATAGCAAACATTTTTTTAAAACCCCGCTCAAACTTTGTCATTTCACGTTTCAAGCTGCATAGATTCCAAATCTGCTATGTTGTCCGGCCCATAAAAGGCTTCGGAATTCCGAAAAAAATCCGTTCTTTCGCTCATGGACTTCATTTGGGACTTCCAGGCAGCCCAACGCCTCGCACGCGAAAACGTGGTTTTTCTAGGTTGTGATAGACGTAATCAAGTGAGGTGCCATTTCCATGTTATTTTGGACTTTTTAGAATTTTTATCAATGCTTTCCCGGCCTGCAACAACATGGAGTTTTAGAATCAGAGCGTCTGATTCATCCTCTGAGCGTGGCGGAGCATTATCTATGCATCCACCTGCTCGGAAGGGGTAACTTACCATTCCATCACCTCACAGTCATCATAGTATAATATACATTATTACGTAAAGATGAAAGTATCAGAGTAAGTATATCCGTTTTTCATACAGGGGTTGGTTGGACGCTGGACGGGTGGAATTCACCCCCCAGAACCCATCCGACCCCGCCAGTGAAGGGGAGAGGGCCCCAGAGGGGCGGAGCGTCTCCCAGAGCAACCGACGTGCTCCCCTCCTCGGAGACTTGGAATATACAATTTTTCGACTTTGCGTATTGTCTTCATACTCCCACATTGTGTTATACACATATTTCTTTTTAACCTGCGTAGCAGGGCCCTTAAACTAGTCAATTCCATAAAAACGAACGCGAATCTATAAACTCTCTACCAGCTTACCCGTGGAACGCCTATTTTGTCCGATCAATTATATTTAGTGCTTCCATCTCCAGGTGCTTTTCCCAACTCTCTTCACTCTCATTTTGTTATTTTCTTTTGTTTTCAATAGATTTTGAAAATTAACGTGTCAACGAGAATTATAACTTGTCAACTCACGGTTTTAAGGTGTTTAAAACATTTTATTAAGCTATGCACTTCCACATCCCTGGGAAATACTTTTTTATCACATATTTCTAATATTAAGGGCGGGATTCGTAGTCCTTACTTAGTCGAAAGGGAATGCTTGAGTGAAGCTATGAGTTGATGTGGCTACTACCGTGGAAAAAGGTAGGTCCAGAGCTATCTTAAGCATTTCCTTAGTCAAAGTTCTTTACTTCCTCAAGTAAAAGAAAATCTTTACATGAGTCACTAGTATGAATTCCGCCCTAAATGCAACTCAATGCTATCCAATAATAAACCTTTGTGAAATAATTTGCAGCGTTCTCATCCATGATCCACCTGGTCGAGTTAGCACAATAAAAATATACTTTGTACAATAATTACGAGCAAACAAGATGAAAGGAACTATCAAGCTAGGTGTTGGGCTAATCGGATAATGATCGCCCTTCACAAGTGCGTTGTACGATGTAGGGGGAGGCGAGTTAGTTGATATTGTGGTCCGATAGCCAAATACACTCAACGAGGGTCTAGGCAATTAGACTCGCCTACGAACCCGCTAACAAGGTCGGATTTACGCTGCCCTCCACCGCTCTGCCAGAATCTAACGGGCGCCAAATGTTAATTATCGGGATGGTTTTCGCTCCCTTTCGTGTTTGTTGATTTACCACTACTAGCTATGAAGAGGGGGCAGGAATGAACAATGATAGTTTAGGGATGCTTGTCTCTCGCTGGAAGTGGTTATGAGACCCACGTTAATAGTGTCATAATCGTGTTATCATATTTTGTTTGTAAACAACGATTTGAACTGACCCTATCTACTCTATTCAAACCCACTCTACAGTAGGCTATAACAGGCTCCCCGCATTACGCAGCTTAAAATAATCCTAACTCCGTAATTCACTAAAGGTAATGCAGTCCAATTGAAAAACAGGTATTGAAATAATGTAGGATTACTTATCAAGTACTGCTTTAAATTTGAACCCAAGCGTTACAAATAGGTATCTGAGAAGATTTATTCAAACATATGTATGAATTTGTCTCCATAAAAGCGCACACTAATAAGGGTAGACTGGGTATAAGAAAAGATATAGTTTCATCAATCACTGTCATTGTCAACCCAAGTCACAAATCCTTTCCAGACTGGAATTTCAAAAAGAGACGTGTGAGTTGCAAGACAATAGGAATTTTTAATTCAACAGAAAAGAAAAGAAGTAAGCCAATGCGAATTCCAACAGCCATCCTCCCTTCCGCTCAAAATGCGCAATTTTATTCAAATTTAACAACACTTGGTGACATTAGCGTTTTCATTTCCTGATGATCTAGTAAATGAGTCGTGGATACAATCGGCTGTTCAAGAAGTCGAGTGGAGATATCTTGACAATTCCTACCTATCTACCCACTAACTTTTGCAAATCTTCCAATTGAAGAACATTTTCATTGACGAAGGGTGTCAAATTTTCTCTCTTTTATCTCAACAGTTCTGTTCACTTCACACAGCAGGGTAGGGTGCTGTACCAGCAGCCGGCCATGATATTTGAGGAAGGACAACAAAGGAGGAGGAAGACAAATAGTTTCGTCAGGCCTTGGCTTGAAATGAAGTTATACAGATGCTTCTTTTTACCCACTTCAAGATTTAAAAAACCATGGTGAATATGCTCGGACGTTCCAATTTGAGAACGTGTGAAGTTAACCATTATATTAACTGTTTCCTCTTTGCAAACTGACTAAAGGCGACCTAAACAGAAAGTGGTTAAATAGGTAACTATTTATGGCTGTACTACCCCTGTTCATGATAGAATATGTTCTCAGTTCTTCCATCAGAATCATCCCTCAGATATTGTGCAGTTAGTTTCTTTTCGTTTTTCTCCCCTACGTTAGTTTTTTTTACCATTTTCTCTTCAAGCAAAATTCCAGGACACCATCAGCCTCCCAGTCTCTGGCGGCCGCAGGTCTGGCTCAATATTAGTTCCATCCTTTCAAATGTAAGATTTTGTTTTTCTTTTACTGAATTCCAAAATTATCAGGTGCAGTGTCAAAAATTACATACAATGCTGTTCAGAGGAAGTGAGTGATTGGTCAAGTATATGCCAAATGGTCAGTGAATTTTGGTCAACATTCGCATACCATTATCAATTAGCTATACCGAATCGGTATGGAAATGACAAAATGCGGACCACATTATAATCATTCACTACAAATTTTAATCTTCAGCAATAAAATCCTGATTTTATGTGAAGCTTCAAATTTCACGCTTTCAAGCTCCCCTATAAAATAGGGAAATTTTAATGACGGTCCCCTATAAAATAGGGGAAAAAAATTATTGGACCACTTATTCACTGCGGTGACAGAAATGTGTTAGGGTCAAGATTTTTGTTGATGAAGTTGTTTAGTAATCAATATTCTTTACTGTGGGTGCAAAATTGTCAATTTCAAGGTAGTGCACATATTATAAACAGCTTACTTCCTACTTTGATGAATTTCACTGGGAGAGTCGGGATTGGAATCAACCCTGAAATTTCATTGTAATTCAAATTATAAACTAATATTTCCCAAACCCTTTCTAATACATTACAATGACACATATGGAGATAATATCTTCATGAATATTATTCATTTATTTATTATTGCCATCCCTTGCAAAGGATACAAGATTTCATACAAGTATGAAATATTTAATCAATACATATTTCAGCACACACTCTGCTCAACATTTCTTATTCTAAGCAAGTAACGAAGCAATTAAAACCCCCGTACAATATTTAATGTTTTTTGTAACTACTAATCATGGGTCAGCGCCATTTTAAGTTTATTAGAATGAAGGTAAAGACGAAATACGTAATGCCCTCTAATTTTACTTAATTTGTCAAAAGAGAGATAGAGACTTTGAGGGGCGGTGGGGAAATAAATTAGGATTTGGAAGCTGAACGGGAGCAGGGCGGCACGTGGCGGATAGAAAAAGTCCTTGAAGGGGGAAAAGGGAGATGTTTAACGAGAGAATGTGGAAGGTGACTGTAGTGGGGGCTGGAGAGGGAGCGAAAAATGATAAAGACAGATTGAGGGGATTCTAAACATGGAAAGGAGCTGTGTTGCCAACAAAAAAGTTGAAATTCACGTAGACGGGGGTAACTCTCATCAGGATTAGAACTTGTGTAGTTTATGATTGTTGCTACGGTGACCGTCCAAGGCGAGGTAAACCGTACAATAGGAGTAACACATATTCAAGTCATATGCAGTTGAACTTATGGTTGAAGCGATATCTTTTTTGGATCTGTAATATTTCAACGTAATCCTATCGTGCTCACTTGTGCAATGCATTTTAAACAATATCCAGAATTTCTGACAATTGAAGAAATGATTGCGTAATACAAATGATGAACAATTTTTTTGAGAAAAATTAATAAAATAGGGTTTTTTTTTTAAATAAAAGGAGTTAGTTTCACCTGCAACCGCCAGTGTCTTTGAAAAATCGTTTTTGCTAGTAAAAGACTTGATAATGAAAATGATAACCACCGAAAAACGCTGCAAATTCTTTCACTGGGGTTTATTATTCAATGATTCATGATTTGAATTTCTACTAAGCTTTGGAGTGTGCGTGTTTCACAGGTGATAGAGCGATCATTGAATTTCAGGAGGCACAAAAATATGATCAACTGATCAATCCAAATAGGTATTTTGGTTGAGAACAGATTTACGTGGTCTATGCATACCTCCTGAAATTCAATAACCGCTCTATCACCTGTGAAACACGCACACTCCAAATCTTAGTAGAAATTCAAATCATGAATGCAAGCCAAATTAATGAAATTGAATAATAAACCCCAGTGAATGAAGTTGCAGCGTTTTTGTTGTCCGAATTCAAAATTTCCACTTGCATTTTGCGTTTCATAGTCTACTGAACAAATTTGGTTCCGTGTCTGTCGGTCTGTCTGTCCTCATTCTCTTGTTACAGCCATAACTTCCACAATTTTGAATGAACTCAGCTCATATTTTGAGGGACTATGCGGATAGGGCCTCTTGAGGTCCCATAGGCATTTCATCTTAGCGGTACGCTTTGCGCATGCGCTAACGTGAAATTCTTGAAACAGGTACAACTTTCACAATTTTGATTCAATTTAGCTCTTATGACAAAGGATGAAACGAGGAAGCTGCTGTGTTATCACCTTTGCAGCGTATTTTTTCTTTTGGTCGATAACAAAGATTCATTATTGAAAGCAATAAACCAAAAAATTGGATGAAATAAACCCCGTTGAAATGGATGTTGTAGCCTTAATTGAATAATAAACGCTGCAAATTCTTTCACTGGGGTTTATTATTCAATGATTCATGATTTGAATTTCTACTAAGCTTTGGAGTGTGCGTGTTTCACAGGTGATAGAGCGATTATTGAATTTCAGGAAATATGACTAGAGCACTTAAATCGGTTCTCAACCAAAATACCTATTTTTTTTATATATCAGTTGATCAAATTTGTGTGCCTCCTGAAATTCATTGATCGCTCTATCACCTGTGAAACACGCACACTCCAAAGCTTTGTAGAAATTCAAAACATGAATCATTGAATAATAAACCCCAGTGAAAGAATTTGCAGAGTTTTTAAAAGAAAAACAAATCTCAAGAAAATCCCCTTCTACGACGGTCGTTCCTGGGGCATCGGGCCCAATGCCTCCCCCCTCTCTACGGGGCTGTTCCTCAGAATGGGAAATTATCCTTTGATTGTTCTGGCACCTTAGTTTCCAACATCGTTATTTGGGTTCATAACTAACAAACTTTTTTCATACTCGCAAACTTTTTTTGAAAATGTTAAAGCAACACTAGAAACACTTCGTAAAAGATAACAGAACGACGAGAAAAGAAAAGAAGAAGACGAAGGAGGGGGACAACTGAAAGAGAGAGCGGAGGAAGGTCTAAGGGATGTTTTTTGAAAAGGGAAAGTCAGAGCTGGAATCAACAACACCCCAACCCGCCGCCCGCGCTGGTGATAAATCAATAAAATCTGGAAAGGTTCGTCAAAGGTTAGACGTAGCTCTTCCCACCCTCCTTTGCCACCCCCGTCGTCCCGTCCTTCATCACTTTCTCCCTCCCGCTTGCGCCCCTTTTTAGGCCTCAAAAATCCCTCTTCCTATGACAACCCTTTAATGAATTAATACCCCACCCCCTACCCTCGCCACTTATAACGCTAATTCACAAGATATGTGAAGCCTTTATCGTTTTTTTTTCTTTTGCTTCGTTCTTCTGGTCTTTTCCCTTTTCCCCGTAATTTTTCGCAACTGCGTTTTTTGCTCTACTCGGCTTCCTTGTTCTCTAATTTAGCTGAGCTTCATCAACTTTTTTCAACCCTTGTCCTTTTTAATGGCTTCATTTTGATTTATTATTCGTCCCCCATGGAAACTGCAGTATACGTGACAAATATATTCTCCTTCCAAAGTGTTGCTTAAACGCTGTTTCAAGTGATTCTTTCAGTCTAAATACTGTTAGGATGGCGCAGAAGTCTTTCCCATTGTCTTGACAAGTGATGGACACATAACTAACCTTCCTGCTACCTACCTACCACAAGATAACTTTCGATTGTTACCATTTCCCTTGTTGCCTTGCTTCTCCTGGTTGAATTTGTTGAATTTTAAGTCAAACAAAGTGAACAAAAAAGAATGATCTGAATTGGCCGAGAACTCACGACTGAGCAGCGGTTTCAAGGATCGGTACCTCCTCCTGCCAGCAAAAGCTACGTTTCCGACGTTTCACAATTAGATTGAAAGTGGGGTTGAATAAAATAAGAATAATGAGAGTGGGTTGAGATTTATCATCTGCTTCTCTTATTACGAGTATATTATTGACGAGTTAAACAATTGTTGATATATAGAACTCTAAACTAGTTACGAAATGGACATCACAAGAACCGATCAATGTCGTAGTTGTTACCAAGAGTTGGCTAATTTTGGTGGTGCATGAAAAAGAGAATATTCACGCCCAATAATGTTATCACGGGACAACATATTGAGTCGTGAATGTCTTTCTTTGCCCAAAACGTTCCAAGGATCAATGTTTCGCGACCATTTCCATTCCGGAAAATTTCCATGGAGGTGTACAGATGCGGAGAGGGGACAGGTTGTCCGAGCGAGCTGGGGCGTCAGTCCTCTAGCTGTTTACTCTCAGTGGGAGTACTGATTGCCCCGGTTCGAATCCCGCTGGCACCAATAATTAGGGCTAAAATCCTATCAAGTGTTGGATACCTGTCCTGTCGTTAGACTGTTCACCTCTGATCTCGATATCACGTGAATCCAAAACGCTCCCAACCCAGGGGCGTGAGGCAATGGGAAGCCACGAACGAAATCGTCAGACCTAGTTCCCATCCTCTCTTCAGGATTACTGGCGCAGCCCGCGACACCTCCGGGTAGTCAGACGAAAATCCAAGGTGAAAATCCTTGTTTACTTTACTTTTACTTTACTACTTTTACAGATGCAGTGTGACATGAAAATGTCTCACTGCCTTGGTAAGCGTTAAATAGAAAGTGAATTTTACTTTTTCTCATTTATTGAAACAAGTACTTATTTGTTTCCACTATCAGTTGGTACTTATTAAATAAGCAGGTTTCCATGTTGATATAGTCACACAATTTATATTCATTTATTCCCGAAAGACACTAAAAATTAACAATCAACCAAAAATGGGAGACAAGTTTTGTTTCCCATTTTTGGTTGATTGCTAATTTTTAGTGTCTTTTGGGAATAAATGAATATAAATTGTGTGACCATATCAACATGGAAACCTATTAAATTCAACTTACAATATTCGAAGAACAGCTACTGGGGAGAAGTAGGTAGGTTTCTGTAACAAACGGGATTTGAATTACAAAAGTTGGATTGGAAAAGTAAATCAGTGTGAATCACAGCGATTCGAAACCTTTCGTTTACCATCTTCCTAACCTGATATCGTTGATGTTGGTTACTATATAATCGGTCAGGGCCTTAAATAGCTCTCGTCATAGAGTAGTAGTGTATGACGTTTTGAGTTTTTGCTGAGTGGGTGCTTTAAGCAAAACGTATTAATACATGTAAATTTACATGAAGATAACAGTTACCAATTAACACGTGCGCTATCTTCATGTCTCTCCATTCCCCCTCCCTCCCGCTCTCTCACTCACTAATCAGCCTGGGTTCAGTGGTAGTATTAGAGATGTGCGATCCAGTGACTTACAAATATCGGTGACTTCGGTTCCAGTGACAAGGAAATATCGGTGACTGTCATATCGGTGACAGAGAGTGGAAATGAATGAAATGTGCCGATGTCACAGTTTTTCGAAGGAAGGAAGCATAAAAAGAGATGTTGAACATACATTTTTATGATTAAAGAGGGAGGATTCCTTTACAGTTAAAATAATAATAATCTGTTTTTATTCTTGTATAAGTAAAAAAAATGTTTTACTAAATTTTAAACTTCTGAATAAGAGTGAGAGAAAATTAAAAAACACGTTCATCGATTTAAAAATGTATTTTATTACATGAAAACGTCATATTATAAGGAACTTATGAATGGTAACATAAATTCATGTCGAATGATGAACAAAATTCTTTAGCATTAAATATTTCTGTACCGGTCACAAAGTCATGTCATCATATCGGTGACTTTGTCACCGGTACAGAAATATCGAGCAACTCTAGGCAGTATCCCCATTGCCGTCCACCCTCTATACGGGCCTCCCTGTAGTATAAAGTTTGAGATTTATTTATGTCAAAACAGTTGAGAAAAAATTCTTGAAAAATCACGAGAAGTATGCAATAAAAAGCTTCCGTTGTCTAGTAAGCCTTCACTACCTCTTTACGAGCAGGTATCAAATCATTATTTTACGGGACCAGAGATATGAACATTGATTAAAAACAAATGGGTTTCACCGATGTGAATAGCTACACTGTTATCAGCAAACATCGATTTACCGCTTTCCCATAAACGTCAATTTAAAGTTAAAACGTTGATTTATAGGACATGAAAGAGGAATTTGCTCACAAAACGTTAATGATACCTAAATGAAAGTTATCACCTAACCATCCACAGTTTGTATTCTTTCTATTTCCGTTTTTTTTTTTCAATTGTACAAAAACAGATGCTTCACTTTACTTACTTCGAGTAACTGGAAACTTGAACCGGTATTTTAGAAGAAAAAGAAATACTAGTGCGTCTTGGGTTGTTAAGAATATTCTCCTCCAATGTATCATGTGGTACTACACTTTAAAGAAACTGACATTTGAGGTAATTTATTAACACACCCCTACAGTCAGTTTATGTGCTATTTCTTAAATTAGCTCATTGAAAGATCAAATTTTGATCTTTGGATTATTTGAACCGGAGTTGGTGAAACCGAACATCGTTGTTCAACAGCTGAGATCTCCGCTTTAATGACGAATGATGATTAAAAACTGTGGTAGAACCGGCCGTAAATAATTTATTCCACGCAGTACTTGGGAGGGAGAGACGGAGTTAAATACTCGTACTTCACACCTTGGTGTTTCAGGTGAAGCAATTACACCAGGTAACTAACTGTTCAGATGAGACTTATATTATGTCGATTTGCCCACAAGGAAGCTCAAGGAGGGTTATAGAAGCATATCGTTTGATTTCGGAGCGAAATCATTGAACGCATCGCAGAGCTGTGATGTGGGACGCATTAAGATATGTCATTGTGGAAGGCTGCCGGCAGTTCTTAGATACCCGAGTATTCATGTTGTATGTTTCTTGTCACTGGGTTGCTGTACTCTCTCATAATCGCTAAGGTACAGTCAAGCGATTATTACATACATATTTTTATTGCAGTCTTTTAATTAAGTATTACATATTGCCAAAATAACATTTTCTACTCTTCCATCTCCTTAGGTGTTAGAATCGTCAGTGGCAGTTACCAATATAAATTTTTCCATTTTTGGATCTACATAACAGGTGTAAAAATATCCTCTTTTTGCTCCAATAATTTCAGATCTTCAAATTACATGATTCTGTTAGGTTGTGAAATAAAGCTGCTGAGATATTTCTTAGCAAGACGTGATCAGTTCGACATCAAACTGTTTTCTTGTTCTCTATTATATGAGAAGAGTATATTTTTAAATCACGTGCTCAAAACGTCTCGTGATCCTCCCACTCGGTGTATTTTATTCACGAGAACTCAGTCGTTTATAAACAGCTATTATTACAATATTAGGTAAATATCTGGCGTTCCATTTACAGGTCAAAACTGGGTTTCGGTCCAAAAATAGCCGTTTGTGCCGATTTAAGAAGGGCGCTTGTCTGAGATCGATGTCTTGCGCAACAATCCCTTATTCCAAGGCTTTCAAACCCTTATGCAACTGGATATTATCGTTTGTCGGGGGACCCTTTTTCACAGACGAAGTATTTTGGGTTCCATGAATAAAGTATCAGTTACGTGAATAACATCTTTCTTTGGTTGATTACGTTCAGATATATGTGAGTGTTTCATGAATGTGTGAGTAAGTGATTCAGTCCTTCTTTATCCAGTGAACGCGTTTGGGTTATCAGATTCAGTAACGAACCTTTGTAATCAATTATGAAAACAATAATTACAGATCGTAATGAAAATTGCCTTATAAACTACGACTATCGAAGCATCTTACATAACTTCAACAGAGTGTTATAATTCATAACTTTAACGTAAATTGTGTTACAAAAATTGGTTGGTAAATGTGGGCGCCTATGAAGTAGAAGACCGGAGATCCTTCTGTAATTTTCATTTTCGTTTTATAACCATTCATGAATACGTGATCTGCAGAGAAGGGCTGTAGTAGAATTACATCGCCATACCAGCAATAATCAACCGTTGTCTAATCATTTGTCAAGCTTTTTTATTATTCACAAATTAGAAATCAACGATCATCTGAACGTGAGTTCGTTCGAGGTTATAGAATAAAAAACGCTGCAAATTCTTTCACTGGGGTTTATTATTCAATTCGCTTGCGTTCATGATTTGATTTTCTACTAAGCTTTGGAGTGTGCGTGTTTCACAGGTGACGGAGCGATTATTGAATTTCTATTTGAAAAGTTTAAATTTCGTAAGACGGACACAAATATGATCTACTGATGCGTTGTCGGACCAACATGGATTTTTCCTGAAAATTTAAATGGGGCGTTTTCTGTAGGGCGTTGATGACCTGAGGTTGATCGAGAGCTTTCCAACGTAACTTGTCAAAGGATGCTCTGTCGTGCAGGGTTTTGTTAGCTATAAATGTTGATACCAGCTTCTGTTTCGTACGAAGAAATAGTCATCCAACTATCCTTGGACATCTACATGTCAATCATTAGGTACGGAGATCAGTGATCAGCTGAATGGTCTTGTGGCTAGTTTCGTTCCTGATCGATCTAATGTGACTAACATACGTAGATTAATAATTTTTCATAGAAGTGTTATTCTAATACAGAAACAATAAAACTTTGTGTTATAATTTGCAGCGTTTTTCTCTCAAAACAGTAGCAAAGTTCCAGCCGTGTTGCACATTAGAGTAGGATATGTACGAAATGCAGTGTACCTACCTGTATGATATGCAGTGTACCTACCTGTATGATATGCAGTGTACAATGTATACTGTACATATTCTCCATGACTATCAGAACTTTCGTACAGTAGGATAATATATCCCCATCAAAAACTGAATAATAATCACGACAACAAAATTTATTTCATCGAGATCTGTGGGACCACGTTTTATGGAATTTAGCATTTTCTAAACTTTAGAAGTTTTGGAAGTTCATGTCTAACAAACTATGTAAACATCTTTCCGTCCAATGTGAATGTGAGTGTAAATCAAAGGTTCATTATTTCTGTATTATTTCCAATTATATCACTAGTCTGAACATGTCAGACATCACACTTGCATACACTCAAGTGCAGGGTTCTCGCACAAATCCGCTTCTCGCACTCGTGTTGATAACTTTTTCCAACACTCCAACACTGGTCGTCAATGCTTCGGATGATGTCATTCTATTCCAAATCCGTTATACATAAAAATCGAACCGAAAAGCTAACCTTTCAAACCAAATTGTTTCGAGATTACAATTTTTAACCATTCGATTTTACCTTTTAGGATTGAGTAATGCCAAGGATTAAGGCCCAAGGAGTTCTCATATGTCATTTTTCACCCAACATTCATAACCCTACATTTACAACAGTTATTGGGAAACACCGAGTTTCCATTTTTGAAAACACCAGGCAAGTATTGATTACCTATATCTGAAAGTATAACATTTTACAATCTTCTCATCAACTCCTTAATAATCGTACTCCCCGATACTATACCGCTCGGCAGGTGCTTGATATAATCCGACAGGTTTGAAACGTGGGAACATCCGTGTAATGTATTAGTTTAGTTTTGATTCTGAGAGGAATAGAATGTTTACAATAATAAGATGAGAACTAGCTGAATTTTCTAGTTCTTTACTTTCGGTAGAAAAGATACTACTCAAACATGAATGCATCAGTCGAATGCAGTAAGAAACCTCTGTACCTCCATCTTAATTCAGCTGTAAGATTGAAAATATCTAGTAAAAGTGCCAATGGGTTAAACTGAATAGTAATGGAAATTGACGTTTCCTAAAATTGAAGTAGGGTTTTTGTTGATTTTGATAGTTCAACTGTTTTTTATAGCCGTAAGATATTTGTGACTGACATTTTTTCAGTTGATCAAACTGTAAATTCATATTTTGCAGTCTCTCTTCACATTCAGTCGACTGCTTAAGGGGTATATAATCGTGAAATACACATTATAACAAAAAAAAAAAAAAAAAAAAAAAAAAATTAATTAAGCTTAGAAAAAATATGTTACTATAGTAATTACTAACAAGATAACTATAAGCATGTGACCAAACTACTCGTAAAATCAAACTGAACTATGAAAAGTAGACCACCCTTTTACATTAGGCGCCCCTCACACGATCAATATATTGATTCAATATTTCATTTCTGTCAATATATTGACGGTGTGAGGGTATATTGAAGCAATAATTATTGATGTCAATATATTGAAAGAAATCAAATGAATTTTGAAGGGTTTTCATCTTTCGGAATGGTCTCAATCGATTCTGCGACTTACTTATGAAATATAGAAAATACACATTTTTCACCAATGGAGATCAAGTTGGCACCACTGTGAACCTTTCGGTGGTAGAACTATAAAAAACAAAGTTTTCAATACACATTTTGTGGCGTGCGCAAACGTGAAATCCTTGCCACAAGCATAACTCCGGGAGTTCTTGACCAATTTCGATGACATTTTCAGGGATAGTTCGGTTTGGTGTGTAGATGGTCCCCAATGAGTTTCATGACCCCCGGATCAATAGTAGCCTCTGCGCATGCGCAAACGTTAAATCCTTGTTACGCGCATAATTTTGGGAGTTCATGACCAATTTTGATGAAATTTTCAGGGATTGTTCGGTTTGATGTGTAGATGGTCCTTTATAAGTTTCATGAGCCCCGGATCAATAGTAGTCTCTGCGCATGCGCAAACGAAATCCTTGTTACGCGCACAACTCCGGGAGTTTTTGACCGATTTCGATGAAATTTTCGGGGATTGTTCGGACTTATTAGGTATATTTTATAGTTTGTTCAATAGTTGAACATGCTTACCTTTATTTTCTCAAGTTATGCTCCTGCATAAAAATACATTTACCCTAATTCAATATTACTTTGCCTAATTGAACGAAGTTCTTTAGTCAATAATAATTTTCAATGATTTTTGTTTTGTTTTGCCGATTATAAAAAGTACATTTTATAATGATAAACCAAAGACATGAAATCGGTGAAACCAGAAACGAACGATACAATTGATTCAGTAAAGTGGAAAAGGCAATGGAAGGTAAAGAGAGAATTGAAACGATGGATTCGACGTCAAGCTCAGTGAACTGAAGCGGACGTAGCAGAGGTTCATTATTTTCATAAAATCATTTGCGCTTCTAAAGGACGTATTTTTCTACCTAACGTTTTTTCTTCTTTTTTAATACTTTAAAGTTTTTGTAGTAAGATACATAAATACGTACGAGGATTCGCCTTTAAAGCTTCCAGGTCTCCTGAGACCAAAATTGAACTGTAGGAATCAAAACGGAAACTTTGACGGAAGTTCTCAAATATTCGCGTCTGTAAATACTGTTTCTAATATTAGAGCTTTCCGATCAGCTGAGAAAGAAATAAAGCGCTTGGATCAACTGTAAACGGTACTAAATGAAGTTGTTCCATCGGCTGATGAACAAGTAGATCCTGTTATCTTTTAGGTTGAAATGGCTGAGTCAGTGGCAGAAGTATTAGAAATCTAATATAAAAAGGAGCTTTCGCCCAGCTGAGTCACAAGAGGAGTTGGAACAAGTTTTTAGTACTGTATGATGTTGTATTTCTACTAAGCTTTGGAGTGTGAATGTTTCAAGGTGATAGAGCTACTACCGTGTCTGTCTCATTGTCTTGTTAAAGCCATAACTTGAATTCATTTTGAATGAATATAGCTCATATTTTGAGGGACTATGCGGATAAGACCTCATGAGGTCCCATAGGAATTTCATCTCAATATAATCAGCGGTACGCTCTGCGCATGCGCTAACGTGAATTTCTTGAAACAGGTATAACTTTCACAATTTTGATTCAATTTAGCTCTTATGATAAAGGCTGTAACGAGGAAGCTGCTATGCCCTCTCCTTTGCAGTGTATTTTTTCATTTGGTCGATAACAAAGATGAAAGTTATAAACCAATACTCGGCGCCCCGCGCTGGACCCCCTTTTGCTTTTATTTAGAGACTACTGCCACAAGTATAGGAACGTAGAATACGCTTTAGCCTCGATTGAACGCTGAACGTTCAACGATGATCATCGAACGTTCATTGTCGTTTAAGGATCGTTCATTAACGTTTTAGTATTGTTGATTATCGTTAGAGAAACACGTTCATTAACGTTTAAGGATCGTTCATTGGCGCTCGTGGAATGTGAATTAACGTTGATGAGAGCAACATTTCACATTATATATGAAAAGGTTGCTGTGTGAGAGAAAATCATGAATTCTTTGGATGCAATTAATGCTCTGGAAGATTATCCAGAAACACCTCTGTTTTATGTCTCTTAGACTTATATTAAATAATTAGGGGCGACACAGGGTAACAGATACACGTTAGACAAGTATGCGAGAAAGACTGATTTATTGAGAGCGAGAGGGGTGAAGGAGGTTCAGCCTCCCCCACCTAATCACACGCGCTAGTCGCGACATCGGAACATCTCTTCCGTTCAAGTAGGTGAGCACACCTGGCAAAAGTATCCATGTAACAATTATGACTCATCATCAAGGAGGCCTTGATATGCGTAATGGCGACTCCACGTTATTCTTGGAATTATTGGGTTAGTTCTTAGTTCTAGGTTATCGGAACAAAAACAATGTTTACCTTGACATTTTCTTTTCTAATTCTTACAAAAGTTTATAGTTTATACCTATTTATTTAAATTAGTAAAGTAAAGTTAGTGATGTGAGACTGAATCAGTGCGGTATTAGTAAAATTAATTCATATAAAACAATACGGGCGTTACATAATAGTGTACACCATTAATACAACAATAATAATAATATATCGTACAAGTGAGTTAAATACATCCATATATAACCTAAATGTTCCAAGGAATTTTATTTTCCGTTACAATAACAACGAACAATTTGTATATTTGGCATGAATAAATTGCGTATCACGAAATTGAATATCATTACTCATCCTTTATTTCTCTATGTGTGCATTGTCTTTTTCAAAGCCGTATCTTATTGGTTTTTTTAATTGTTGCCGATCCCTTAAGTTGTACTTCATTTTGCTATTTACATCGAGGTTGTTGTTATGAAAACTGCTGGAATCGTTGACAACAATCATATCTTTCGTATTTCTACGATAGGTTTTATCGTACTCATTCTTTACCCAAAACGATCGGGGGGTTTCTGCTTTTTTAATTGCTTTTCCGGAAACCCATTTATTTTTATAACGATACAGGATATTTTGACCCGGCTCACAATCTTTTAGTTTTTTGCTACGCTTGTCGTGTTGACGTTTTTGTATGTTTTGGGATTGTTTTATCCGCTTTGCAATTTCTTTTCGGCAAATTATTTGTGGTTCGAGTTCTTTATCAGTTATCGTTATTTTGTCTCTTAGTGTCCTACTGAATAGCAACTGACTAGGAGAATATCCAATTGAAGGGATAGTTGTGTTTCTGTAGTGAAATAGTAATAAATAGGGGTCTTGTTCTGATAATTTCGATTTCTTTAATATTGTTTTGCATATTTTAACTCCCGACTCCGCCAGAGCATGTCCCTTCGGGTAGTGGGGGCTACTTGTTGTTATTTGAATCCCATTTTGGGTTAGAAATTCTGCAAAATCCCTGCTACTGAATGGATTATTATCCGAAACAATCTCTTTGGGGAATCCGTGGGTTGAGAACATTACCATACAAGCTTTTTTAATATCACGAATGGTTTTAGTTTGGATTTTAGTAAGATCAATCCATTTTGAGAAATAGTCCATTGTTACCAAGTATGATTTATTCTCAAACTCTAATATGTCCATGGCTAGTTTGTACCATGGGATGAGGGGTATTTTTGATGGAATCATCGGTTCGGAGGGATTCAGCGGTCTAGTGAACAAACATGCCTGGCATTTGTTAACATATGTTTCTATATCTTTTGACATGTTAGGCCAATAAAATTTTGCTCTTGCTTTTGCCCTAGTTTTTCCGATCCCTAAATGGCCCTCATGCAACCTGATTAGAATCTCACTTTGCAGACTGCTAGGTACAATGATTCTATTCCCATAGAACATCAAACCATTTTCTAAAGTTAACTCATTTCGCAGTTGATAATAAGGCTGTAATTCAGTATTAACTTTGTGTGGCCACTTATTGGTTTCTAAGAAGTTCCTAACTTGGTTCAGGGTTGCATCATTTTTGGTTTCCTCTTCAAATAGACTTCGCTTATTTTCTGACATGGCACTATTTATAATAGTATGAACAACAAATTTGAGTTCCTCGTCATCTTGAGGATCTGGCCCACTTGTAGCCCTAGATAACGCGTCTGCTAGGATCATCCTAGAACCTGGTAAGTAACTTAGTTTATATTTATATTTCGTTAATTTTAACATCATCCTTTGAAGACGACTCGGTATTTTTTCTATGTTTCGTTGTACTATACTTATCAAAGGCTTGTGGTCCGTTTGTATCAACAACTCTCTACCGTAAGTATAATAGTGGAAATGTTCCACCGCAAAGCAAATTCCTAGCATTTCCTTCTCGATCATTGCGTACTTTTGTTCTGTTACCGTCAATGATCGGGAAGCAAATGCAATTGGTCTGTCATCCTGTAATAGGACACATCCTAGACCGTCTTTGCAGGCGTCTGTTTGGATCAACAGAGGTTTCTCTTCATCATAGTATGAAAGAATAGGACTCGACGTGAGTATCGTTTTAAGCTTGACAACAGCATTGTCATGTTCCTTAGACCAAGACCAGTTTACATCATTATGTGTTAACTTTCGTAGAGGAGCTGTCAACTTAGAAAGATTAGGAATAAATTTTCCTAAATATTTCACTATCCCTAAAAATCTTAGTAGTGATTTCTTATCATTAGGTACAGGCATTTCAGTTATTGCCCTAATCCTTTCCGGGTCTATTTCTAATCCTTTCGAGGATATTATGTGACCTAATATTTTTATACGTTGTTGCCTGAAGTTAAACTTGGTGGGGTTGAATGTTACTCCACTTTCAATTGCTGTGGTGAGCACTTTTCTTAATATTTGATCATGTTCCTCGATTGTTTTTGCCGAGATTATTAAATCATCTATGTATATATTTACTCCTTTAATGTGCCCGAATACTTCGCTATTCTTTTTTTGAAACACTTCCGCGGCAGTCTTAATTCCGAACGGGATTCTTGTGAATTTAAATCTTCCAAAAGGGGTGGCAAAACTTGTTAGATCTGATGACTCATTACAAATTGGTATTTGATAGAACCCGTCTTTGAGGTCTAACGAACTAAAGTAAGATTTTCCATTTAGATCGCTGAGTATTTCGTCTTGAGTTGGTATGTGATACTTATCATTAACGAGTCTTTCATTTAAGTATTTCGGGTCAAGGCATAGCCTTAGGTTTCCATTGGGTTTTTCAACTATTACCAAAGGGTTCAACCATTCGCTTGGCTCAGTTACCTGCTTAATTACTCCGATTCGTTCTAGTTCATTTAGTTTATTTTTCAAACGTTCCATTAGATGCTTAGCCACACGTCGGGGAGCGTGTGCAATCGGCTTTGCATTTTCATTTAGCTTAAGTACATATGGTTTGCCTGGAAATAATCCTAGTCCGTTAAAGGCTTTTTTGTATGTTTTTAATACCTCGGGTTCGGATTTAAGACAACAGTTTTGTATAGTTTGGACACGCTTAACTAGTTCAAGGGTCTCACAAGTCGCAAGACCCAAAATTGGTTTGTCTGCAGTTTCAACGACTAGGAAATTTATATTAGCCATTCGGTTTTGTATAGTAGTACTTAGGCGAATTTCTCCCTTCACATTTAAAGGGTTTCCATTGTAAGACGATAACCTGATTTTACTATTTTTAAGCTTAAATATATTATTCTTATTTATAATGCAAAAAATTCTCATTGGGAGTATATTTGCCTGACTTCCTGTATCTAGCTTGAACTTAACGTTTATGTCATTTATTTTACCAATTATTGACCAAACATTATCGCTTTCACTATTCTTTTTCAATTGATCAACCTTAATGTAATCAACATAACATGAACTATCACTGTCATCATCATTAGTGACCACTGCTCTAGCGAATCGTCTATTCTTAATGTAGGGTTTTTTATGTTTATTACTGGTTCTTTTTTTTATAAAACATCCAATTTCGAAATGATTGTAACCTTTACAATATTTGCACTGTTGCCCGAATGCAGGACATTTTTTAGATTCGTGGGTGGTTCCGCATTTTTTACAATGATATTGGGAAATCTGTTGACTAGTCCCGGGCCTTATTCCGTGCTTATTATAATTATGCTTACTTGGAACCTTTTTATGATTAGTTTTACGGACTGCGTCTACTTCGTTGTGGATCGTTGAGCTACCTGCGAAGTCCTTGATTTCCAGCTTTCTGGCTTCGTGGAGCTTGCATAGTTTTGTAGTTTCTTCCAAATCCAATTCATCGCCTCTGTCGAGCAGCCGGTTCAATAAATCCTCTTCTGATATTTGGGCAATTATACGGTCTCTTATCATATTATCTCTTTCTTCGAAATCACATGTTGCTGCCGCCGTTTTCAGTTGGGTAATGTACTCAAGTAGAGGTTGACCTTTTTGCAGAGTTAACTTATTGAACTTAAAACGCTCGTGTAAGACGTTTCTTTTGGGAGCGAAATGCTGAGAGAAGGCGTTTATAACATCTTGAAACTTTGCTAATACTTTGTCTGTAGTTTCATCCTCTCCGTCTAATAAGTTCTCTCTATCAGCTTTCAATGTATTATATATCTCTATACCTCTATTACCCAGCTGGTTGAGGAGAATGGCGATCTTGACGTCGTCTCTTTCACCATTTTTCTTAGAAGCGGTCATGTAGAACCCAAATGATTGCAGCCAATCTGTCCATTCCTTTTTCAGATCGTTCGCGTCAAAATCAAATAGTTTAGGTGGTCGTGCGTCCCCCATTTGACTAATCTGAATTGATCGCGATTCACGTGGTTAATGGCGTCCGTGTTTTAGGGACCGCGGTGACCTGATCGCGCTTATTCGCGGCGTTCTCTCGGTTTTTAACGAGTTAGCGGCACTTTTTCTAGCGATTAACGGCACAACTTCTATTATTATTTGAAGGTTTTTACTTCTGACACCATGTTTTATGTCTCTTAGACTTATATTAAATAATTAGGGGCGACACAGGGTAACAGATACACGTTAGACAAGTATGCGAGAAAGACTGATTTATTGAGAGCGAGAGGGGTGAAGGAGGTTCAGCCTCCCCCACCTAATCACACGCGCTAGTCGCGACATCGGAGTGAACATTCCATCATTGGTTGTGTAAACATTTTGACTCAACAGCATCATCTCGGAGTTAACCCTCCAAGAGTAGGGTTGTGATTCCAATGACGCATCAATATTATTTACGGAATATCACAGAAAGCTGGGTCGGAGCCTCTCTTTCTTGGAACAACTTGTTGAAGAGGCTTCGGGGAAGGGGAGCGGGTGTATGGGTCAGTGGGCTGACAAGGGGCTGCGACTGGTCTTAAGCCGGGAGGCGGTTGCGATTTAGGTGGTTGGGCTGGTGGAGGGAGGTGTTGGGGGCAGAGGTTCCGAAGGGACGAGTTGGCCCCGGGTGGCGGCGATTAGGCGCCTGAAAGGAAGATACGGGGAAAAGGAAGTGGAGACGTGAGGACGATGTCTTGGGCTCCGTTTCAAACAACAACAAATACTAAACAACTTACTCGGTTGTAAGCTTTATATTCATGTTCATTTCTCTCTATATTTACTGTGTTATCGATTATTCAGCTCAAACGATGTCTCCAGCAGCAGGTCACTCAATGAGTAGCAACAATATTTAAGTTATATAAAAAATTTTCAGTGAGAATTCCCAGCCACTGTTAGCTGATTCAAAATAAGCTACGTGGTAAGTTTGATCTTGACCTCCCACGAGGCCATCATCCATCTTGAACTTTAGTTAATGCCACCAACGTAAAACCAATGCTCTTTCCAAGAAATTCTACTCTTCTGTGCAAGCTCCTACAGCTACAGGTCTAAGACATAACTTCTTAAACAACAGCTTAAAAAATGAATAATAATAATAATAGCGCTGTCAAACACCGTTCTCTCTTACTTTGACAATATATGAGTGTATAACACCTTGCGTTGAGATACGTCGCGCCTTTAACCAAGAAGATGATTGCTAGACTAACAAAGGATGCAGACTCATCACCAACTCGTATTGGCTCGTGCAACCTTGTTACAAAACCATTTTTTAGGCGAATTTTGTGTTTCTTTTTATCGATCATTATTAATAATAAGTTACTGTTGTTCTTAATTTCAAACCAAAAGGTCCTGGAGTATTGAGAGAGCCAGGAAATTACAATTTGAAAGGAGCCTCAACCGGGCAATACGAGGCAAATGAAAAGTTTGGTTTCTTCCAGATCACGTGAGAGAGAGGTTAATTCCCTGCAGTTAACCCTTTGAAAAAAAAATTTCATAGGGAGTCTCTCTGAGACTTTAACAGCCGAATGAAATGAAGGGTTCTTCCATCCATAGCTCACTGGTGAGTCCCTACGGTTTCTATGTAATACCCTGAGAGTCAGCATTGAAATACTGACCTTCTTCCTTCCTCACCCAGCAGGGTATTAAAAAGCGTCTATCTGATACGGGAACAAGAATAAAGGAAACTGACACAATTTTCTTCTCCCAATCCCTCACAGTAACTTAGTACTAGGGGTTAGACTGTACAGTAGGAAAAAAGGCGCATTCAAGAGAGTTCTTTCATCTATAGCTTTTCCAAGTCAGATTCAGAAATTTCCAAACCAATTTCAGAAATTTCCAAATCGATTTCAGACTTTTCCATTTCAATTTCGAATTTTCTATTTCAAAAAACGCTTCAATATTGAATAAGCAGTTAAGCTAACTATACAGAAGACGATTTGTCTGTCTAGTAAAATTATGGGACAAACTCGAGGAATCGATTCTACGTTTATTTCGCAATCGAAAGTGTCTCGTAGCATTTTTCGTTTAGAGGCTTCGTTTTCCCGCAATTTAATTTCTAAGATTTTTTTTTACTTTTCAGACCTTGTCTCACTAAAACACCCGTAGCTCCCTTAATTTTAGTCTAAACGAGAAAATAAGGTGACTATTGGTAATAAAAACAATATAACATAAAATTTCCTATTACCCTGAAATAAAATTTAATTTTTTTAGCCAGACCTTAGGGGTGAAAAAATGGCCAAAATTTCCCCCTCCTTGTCTTGTGCAAAGGCGGCATCTTTTGAGCACGCTCCTCGAGACGTTCCGTAGTTGGTGAGCATTTTGCATTACCCCGGCGCATTCGTGCACTCTGGAAAAACGGAAAGTATTAGTTTGATTTTGAGGGGGACATTTTGAAAACCTACTGTAGTTAATAAAAAATGATAAGGCAGAATGCCTGTTGAAACCCGGGACCCGATACGTTGTTTTAGGATTGCCTGAGAGGGTTGGGAGTATCACCATTCGATTCATCGTGAAAAATCATGTAGAATACGAAACTAACTTGACCCGAACCGCCAAGTTTTGGAATCATGAAAAACGCGATTTTGCTTTAAAAAAAAAACACGTTTTCCTTCATTCAAACTCATTTTTCTCCTAGAAAAAGACGTCCAAACATAAAAACGAGTATACCGTTGGAAAGTTGAGTGTCTGGGCAAGTTTTTCCCGAGGAGTGCCCGACGGAAAACCTCCCTACAGACAGCGAGAAAAAACGAAAGAAAAACGATGATTTTAAAGAAATTTTCAAAGTTTGAACTTTGGCCATTTTTTCACCAATAAGGTCTGGCTAAAAAAATTAAATTTTATATCAGGGTAATAGGAAATTTTATGTTATACTGTTGTTATTACCAATAGGTCACCTTATTTTCTCGTTTAGACCAAAATTAAGGGAGCTACGACTGTTTTAGTGAGACAAGGTCTGAAAAGTAAAAAAAAAATCTTAGAAATTAAATTGCGGGAAAACGTAGCCTCTAAACGAAAAATGCTACGAGACACTTTCGACTGCAAAATAAACGTAGAATCGATTCCTCGAGTTTGTCCCATAATTTTACTAGACACCCTGTATTAACAAATCGTCTTCCCGCTCCTCCGAGAGGCCGGTTATACTGTTTTTCTTGGTACTCCTTAGCTTAACTGCTTATTCGATGACTCCAATCTCAAATCACTAACTTTTTCATAAGAGGGCTTGCGAGTTTACGTGGGCACATTTTGTACCTGATTCAATATTTCATATCAGAGCTGTTAAGAATACACTATTACGTACAAGGTACAGTTACAAAACTCTACCAATCCATGGTAAAATTACAGTTACAAGTACTTGTGATTGAAGTTCTAAGTACAAGTGCACACACAAGTACTTAGAACACATGACTCCCCGATTCCCATGATTCCCGATTGGGATTCCATACACAGGTACTCCCCGATTATCCCAACTGCCCTAATTTGAGACACACAGCATACCTATTACGTGTCAAAAATCTTGTACGGCAATGAGTGATTATCAACTCACTCTAATAGCTAATGTTGGAACTAAGCAGTATAATCTCTCTAGTAGCAGATATTGCAACTAAACGGGTTAGTTGACTGAATAGATCATGATTCCCCTATTCAAATGACTCACACAAGCACTTGCACTTCAAGTAAAACAAGTAAATATTCCCTTTTAACCTTGAATAGTATGGAGAGTGATGGGGAGGAATTTCGGACCTCCTTCCAACCCCTCGCCATCTTCCTTCTACAATAGTCAGGACTACACAACTTGTTGAATGCTCTACCTTTTGTCTCTCGTAACATCGATTTGCAACTGGCAACTTTCTCACGAACGAGCATATAACTAAAATACCAGATATACTAAACGAAAGAGACATTCCTTTTGCGAATACATAAAAGTATCTTGAGATGACTCTTGATGCAAAATTTAGATGGAAAGAGCATGTCATTAACCCGTTCCGCGACACCAGAAATTTTCGTCAATACTGTGACACGTGGGTATATCACGACCTTGTGACACGTTGGGTATCTGATACCCAGTGACACATGGGTACCAGATACCCACTCAGTTTTTGAAAGCAACGTTCGTGAATTCGGGGACCTTCGAAACACAATATTTTTTTATGCGGATGTTTATTTATTTTTTTGTTGAAAAATGTGTACTTCATGAAATTCTAAACATGTTGATTTAAAAAAAACAAAGGTTAGTAAATGATATTTTTCGTCACAATGACCTGGCAGCAACTCCCATACATTCATCACAGTGTTCTTTATTTCAACATCGTCTAATTAGTACCAACGTCGGACTTCTTTTTCTTGATAACAATAAAATATCATATCCTAGTGACAAAGCCATCATTAGCACTTTAGCAGATCAGCCTGAAATGACTTTATCTCCTAGTTCAGAGACTAATTTTCAAATCACAGCAAGTCATACATTAATATATTCATACCAAGCTGTTAAAATAAATGACTATTAACGTACAAAAATAAGTTATTACCAATCCATAGTAAAATTACAGTTACAAGTACTTGTGATTGAAGTTCTAAGTACAAGTGCACACACGGGTACTTAGAACAGTTGACTCCCCAATTCCCATGATTCCCGATTGGGATTCATCTACACAGAGACTCCCCGATTATCCCAACTACCCTAATTCCAGACACACAGCATACCTATTACGTGTCAAAATCTTGTACGGCAATGAGTGATTATCAACTCACTGTAATAGCAATGTTGGAACTAAGCAGTATAATCTCTCTAGTAGCAGATATTGCAACTAAACGGGTTAGTGGACTGAATAGATCATGAGTCCCCTATTCAAATGACTCACACAAGCACTTGCACTTCAAGTAAAACAAGTGAATATTCCCTTTTAACCTTGAATAGTATGGAGAATGATGGGGAGGAATTTCGGACCTCCTTCCAACCCCTCGCCCTCTTCCTTCTACAATAGTCAGCACTGCACAACTTGTTGAATGCTCTACCTTTTGTCTCTCGTAACATCGATTTGCAACTGGCAACTTTCTCATGAACGAGCATATAACTAAAATACCAGTTATACTAAACGAAAGAGAAATTTCTTTTGCCAATTCAGAAAAGTATCTTGGGATGACTCTTGATGCAAAACTGAGATGGAAAGAGCATGTCATTAAAAAAAAGAAGAATTAAACATCAATTTCCGAAAAATGTATTGGTTGCTTGGAAGATACTCCAAACTATCCCTACATAACAAATTGCTTTTCTACAAGCAAATTCTAAGGCCAGTTTTTACAAATGGAATTCAACTCTGGAGCTGTACAAAAAAGACCAACATCAAAATACTCCAAACGTTTCAAAACAAGGGACTAAGGAGTATCGTCAACGCTCCTTGGTACGTACGTAATGACGACCTCCATCGGGACCTCAAGATAGAACCAGTCAGTGAGGTGATTAAACTATTTGCCGCTAAACAAGAGCAGAGGCTTCGTCAACATATGAACCCAGAAGCTCTACGATTATTAGACAACAGCAACATCATCCGACATCTGGATGAACAAAACCTCTCGACCTTGTTGTTTCTACAAACTGTAGTTACTGTATTTATGTAAATTAACTTGATGGGCTATCTCAGTTGTTATGTTTCTAATAAAGAAATTTTTCGGAAAAAAAACGTGCTTGCCCGGATTATGGATCTGCATTCCGGGAGACATCCCTACTACCCCAGAGATACCTCTTGCAGGACTGGCCAGTTCACATTATTCGTCCCCTGGCCCAGTTGCACGTGCTTGGTAAGTATGCTCCAAGGATTCTCTCTTCTGGCAACAGGGTGGCCTTCTTCTCCTCTGCATGCCCTATCTGTGGTTGGGGTGTTGATGACTCAGCGCTACACTTCATCCTGCAATGCCCCATGCTGTCGACTCCGCGAGTGAAGTTTCTTCTTCCTGTGCTGGAGTTACCCCTCTCATTTGAAGAGCAATTTAGGCCTATCCTGTGCACTAGTGACCATAAAGTGGCAAATCGCTTAGCCTATTACTTGGTTGAAGCCGGTGAAGTCAGGCTGCTGATCATCAGTTAGCAATTACTAGTGCGTAAAACGAAAACAGCAGCGTTTATTTACTTAATTTATTTTCTTTTGGTATATCTGCGTATTATTTTTTTTTACTGATTGTGCCTTGACAATATGACATTTTTCGCTTTTTCCATATTGCTATGAATTTGTATCTTTAAGCGATAAAAAACTATTTATCCATCTATCCTTATACAATAGTGGAGTGGACGAGGCAGAGAAAAACGCACGTTTGATCCAATTTTAGAAGAAAAAATTAGGTGGCTACTGCATATTGGTAAAGAACAACTTCAACATGAGTTTCGTAATTTATACGTAAATTTTTTCCATTGCCTGAGCGATTGACATTGCTTAGAGTTTGGAACCGATTGATATTGTCATTTAAATTACTAGTTTTACCAAATAAAACTTGACCATACACGAAGCGCAAACCTTTCGCGCAGACATTTTACGAACAGATCAATAAAATATTAATATTTTACTTATTTTTTTTTATTGATTAATTGTATATATATTCCTAAAAATTTGGTCACACAATATTTACTGCTCTAAAATATCTTTACCGAACTGACACAAATTTAGCCCGAGACTAAAAAACCTCAATTTTGAATTTGACAGCGAATGTGTTTGTACTTGAAGTTCTCTTATATTTCACAAGTATCTGTATTGTAATTTTGACAGCAGAATACAAGTGCTTGGACTCAAAGCTACACAGGCAAAATACAAGGTCTTCAAGGCTGCTGTTAGCACTATTCTCACATACGCCGCTTAGGACAGAATTCAGATATAATGGAGTTGTAGAAAGAGTCCACATTCAATTTATAAAGATGTTATTTAGCCTCCCACTGAACACGCCGAATTAGGAAGAAAACTACCTAACAACGCTTTGAAAAGCCTTTTTGTAGAAAATGTTAATGAATGACCACGGAACACCCACAAAACTGAATGACCGAACACAACGCGACATTGATACCAACAGATTGTTCGGTTTCTTACTCACATCCATCCAGTGTCTACTTGTACCTTTCTTACTTTATTCAAGTGCTGCCCCCTGTTCTCAAATGGTTCTCCATTCCCTTCTAAAGAATAAACTTTTCAAAACGTTATTTTTTCATCATTCCCAGATTGGGATTATTTTGGAAATCTCAGAGTTACAAGAACTCATTGGAACGTATCCGGATGGTCACAGCAGTACTCGAAATGATGCGATGGTATTTTATTTTATTAATTTCATTTGGTAGGTGCTTGTCTGCACCTTGGGGCATTAGCAGACAACTGCCAGCACTGGCTCTCTTATAGGTCCTTCTATATTATATCAGAATGATTCTTAAATACTCCAGACAAGAGCAGGTCTTCCTACCACTCTAGTTCGTTGGTAGGTCCAACCATAAAATTCTTGCCCCCGTCAGCGTCTGGACCTCACGAGTCTCATCAGCACGTTCTGGGTGTCGTCCCAGGGCCCGAAAAAGATTTTCAAGTTCATCGCCCTCCCAACTAACAAAGGGCCGTAAACCTCTGGCATGCACTTACCTCTGGAACCCCTCCTCAGACGCTTTTTCGCCCTGAAGTAATTTTTCGGAGGTGCCCTTGCAACGCAATAACTTTAGACCTTCTCTGCCTGTGATTTTTTGGCTCTACATGGGCATCTTTAGAGCAGTTCGAGAACTTTTTTTTTCTCCTTTTCAGAGAGGTGGTTGCCCCCAGTTATTTTCTCAACTTGTTTGCTATACTTAAGTGATAGGACTTGCAAAAAAGTCATCGTTGTAAGTAATTATGAACATGTAAAACATTTTTTTCGTAGCCATATTTCGGGACATGATTTTATATCGTTTTAGGGCCGGGGGATCTGGCTAAAGTATGATTTTCTGGGGTAGCGAGACTAGAAAAGACACTGTTAGCTGAGGAAGACTCTGGGGAACTTGCATGACAGCAGCAACTGATTGTTTGTTAGATCAAAGCTCAAACATCCTCCTCTTAAGACGGAGAATCGAGATTAAAAAAGAATAGAATAATTTTATAGTGTCTATTTGAGACTACTTCGTAAGTATTGAGCTCCGGTTCTTCAATCCGCCTATTGAGTTAGAAGATCCTTGACAGTAGTTAACTAGACTGACTGCGATCTCACCGGTACAGTGACACTTTGCTTTAAGGCCTCGCCTCCAACTAATTTCATAGCCACGGTAAGGCTAAGTTAAGACCAATGTTCTTCTGAAAAGTTTGAAAATTCTGGAGCGTATAAAAAACTAGTTTTGTTTTATACAACCTTACCTCGATGGGTGAAAACTAAGAGATGGTTGAAATGCAACCTTGATATTATTTACGAAGGGAACCTCAATGAATTGGTAAGGAAATATCGATTCCCTTTAACTAACTCGGTCGTACCAAAAATTTGAACGAACCCAACAACCTGAATTTTTTTAAAAGCCCATTTCTAGGTTGTTTTCAAAATCTAGATAATATTTTTACATTATCAACTATAATTGTTTTGTAATTCGAAATTCTCAACGCAAGCTCTCGGTAGACTCTCAACTTTTATTTTTATTTTTCTCTAAACAAATCTCAAAATAACGAGTTTCTCAAAACAAAGGCACACAATAACCACCAACAGTAATGTTGATGTGACTTCACACTATACTTAATTTCATTTATAAGGGTTGTAATCGAAAGAAACAAAACGACATGTAGGCACATGTTCCCATTGGGTCCTAATCAACAAGTAATTTTACCATAAGTCCTCAGAGGTATCATAAAACTATTAGATGCTATTAGTGCACGATAAACCACTATTCATATCCAAAGTTGAGCCAATTGTGTTTCCGGTCGCTCCAATCATTGATTGAAGGTTATTTAGTTGCTAGAACGCTTTCGTTGACATTTCCTGAGGTTGCATAATTTACAATTCATCCCGTTTTTGATTTATTATTCAATAATAAACCATTGTAATCGCTCTTGAAAAAAAAATTAACCCCCCTGAAAATGGTTTACGTTTCAAAGAGTGTAGAATCCAAATCTGCAATAATAATTTTTTCGTCCGTCCGCCGTACGCCGAACGCATTTCTCCCAAACGGCTGGAGCAAAAAATCTGAACTGAAATTTTTCGCCCTAATTTTTGAGCGAGCTCTCTCACTTCATTTAAAGTGCGTTTAAGGGTTGTCAAAGTTTTGTAAAATACCTATAAACCTCAAAAAATTCAAGGCGGCATAAATGTGGACTCTTTTTGAAGAACTTTCCATGAGGAATGGAACGAGCCCTTCCCCAGGTCCGTAGCTCAAACCATTCCCAATGTATGGCCCGATTTATGGTGCCAACATTTGCGTTTTTTTGGTTTATTATTGTTGTTGTTTTGATCGCAGTAACCTAGTGATGTAGTGAATGTGGATACTGGAGTGAACTCCTAAAAGGATTTGTAGCCGATACACGGGTTGAAGCATTCTGATATGCATGAAACGCTGCAAATTTTTCCACTAGGGTTTATTATTCATTTGGCTTGCAATCATGATTTGAATTTCTACTAAGCTTTGGAGTGTGCGTGTTTCACAGGTGATAGAGCGATTATTGAATTTCAGGAGGCACACAAATATGATCAACTGATCAATCCAAATATGGATTGATATTGGATTGATGGATATCTATGCATATCTCCTGAAATTCAATAACCGCTCTATCACCAGTGAATCATTGAATAATATGAATCATTGAAAAATAAACCCAGTGAAAGAATTTGCAGCGTTTTTATTTCTTTGTTGTTATTGCCAATTGCAAGCTTATATATTTACTAACATATGTTCTCCACTAGTAACCTCCTTGATTTGTACTTTTACTCAGGTAGCTCTGTACTTTTCCAATTGATATTTCCTGAATTAAAAATTTATGCTGCCTGTCGGCTTCATTTAACATGTTTTTTTCCCACGATTAATTGATTTTTCAAGGGTCGTAAGGTGAGGTTCCTGTTTTCTCTGAGAAAGTAAACTTTCCGTGGCTCATCATGGGTTTGGATGCGTCCTACCGTTCGGATTTCCACAATTGCACTATTGAAGATTAGAGAATCAAGTGTTAAAGGAAAATAATATGAAAACCCCAAACTATTTTCTGTTGCTTGTACGGGTTAGGCGTTGCAACGACCGTTGTATTGCTATTATTTCTTAGCGAACATTATCATTAACGAAGTTAAGGAACGTCAACCGTGGTAAGAATTTGGATGGTTGAGCTCTGAGGCAAGGGGAGTGAGCGAAATCATTACACCCATTGGGGTATATAAGTATGGTAGATAATCAAGTTTTTCTCGTAGAATTTCAGAAGCATGAAATACCAGTTTTTATCCAGTTTAAACGAGTTTTAATCCTTCACAGAAAACAGGAGGTGATTTGAGAATGATCAACGTTTGAATATTTGACACTTGAACATAAACTTCAAATAGTAGAACAGGGGGTCGTCACCATGTTTACTAGTTTCGAACCCAGGGGTTTTTGTCATCTAGTTGGCCGATACGTTTACTTTTCTCAACCATTATCTGCAGACAACTGATGTCCCATTAGTTCGTTTTTAATTGTCTTGACTGTTGACAGCCATTCCAACAGTCGAAACAACAAAACAGTAACTTTGAACGTTCATCTTGTTAATTAATCTACGGTCTATTAACTCTTATAGAGTAGCTTATAGATCTTAGGAATCCGTAGAAAAGATTACCACTGCGGCCTAAGACGTCATGAAACGCAGGCACCTATTCAAATTTCTGAATTCCGTTGTGCTCTTGACAGATAAACGGGACATTTCCTCTAAATGATAAAGTCAATAGTCATAACTCCCTTCTAGAGGGAAAAAAATCGCCAAATATACCCCATCCTGATCTTTCTTGAGGAGGACAGCTGATGACATTTGCGATGCGAATTGCTGTCGGACCAAAACCCCAACATGAAACGGTTGTATACTTTAGTTACTTTACTTTTTATGATATCGGCTCTCTCGTCCTAAATTTTCACATCCAAATCGGTTAGTTTCTTGAACCGGTTGTCGATCTTGTATATTTAGTCGTAACGTAAGAGTTACGTTCGTTGCTTTAGGATCTGCGGAAGCACAATATTTAATGAATTTACCTTTCCTACATTAAATGTTTTTGAACTTTAGGTCAACACAAGGCATTATGTGCCTAGTAGGCACTGCCTAAGCTTCGACAGAAATGTTGACAATTAAACAAAAACCTTTTCAATCTATAAGGATCATAACTTGAACATATTCGAGTAGTGTAATACGGTCATGATTCCTTCAAATAATTTTCCAAACGCAAAGCTAAGAAAAAGTGTTTATATCTCTTCCTCTCCCCGAACTCTTTCATTCAAAGATATCTGTTATAGTATCCACTCATCGTTCCGATGGTAAACTATTTGGTTAGACAATTTTTTCCGTCGCAATAAAACATCTCTGGTTCACCCAAACTACCATATTTTCTTCGCCTAAGTGGATTCTTCACTCCTCTTCACGAAGTGGTTTCTAATTAGTAAACAGCGCTCATGGAAAAAATCGGGGTCGATAAGGACATGAATGGGCTTCTCGTGGGACCTCAACTAGAAACTCATAACGCTTTCAGTAAGTTGGAGGGTCCTCTTACGTGAGAACTTTTCCCTGTTTTTTGTTAATAATGCGTGGAAATTGTTAAATAGAACTTCTTCCCATTTTTTCGTTATTTTTTTTTTACCTCTTCGTTTCGCTTGTTAATTCATTATGGTCACGCAATTGGTATTTTTAGATCGACGGAAAGTGAATTCATCCACAAAACCTATTACTTACAGCAATCACGAGCAGTTTACGAGCAACATTAAAAGTCAAAAAAATAATAATAATGAAATAAAGATAACAATAGTAATAAAATTAGAAAAAAAGGATAAAACTACTTCTCTCGTTCACGCAGGTAGGCTCATAGAAACTTGAAGATGCTGTTTCGACAAAAGTGGGTGGTTTAAACGCTACACATGTACCTGTTACGTTCAGAGACAGCACCAAGAAAAACCACGATGATGTAGTGATGATTTGGTATCCATCCTCCATTGCAACGGTTTTTATTATCATTTAAACGATTAACAGGAGTACAATCCAGTTCTTAGCAACCGACCCGACGGTCCCCCCCCCCCCCCCCGCTCGCACAACAATCCTTCAACTAACCTTTGGGTGGGCTCCTTCCGCCCTTTGTTATCCCGGCATCACCACTTTTCCGTCTGCCAGAGGGGGTCATTCGTGTACCTGTCATCCCCCCCCCCCGGCCAGCCATAGCTTTCATCTCTGTTTACTAGCTCCCCTCCTCTGAGCTAGAATCCCATATTTGTATGTTGCATAGGCAATTTTTCATCTTCGATACTTGAATGTGTAAAATTAATCATTTAAATGATCTGACTGTAGAACCATAGAGGTCTACTGTCCCGTTTTTTTATAATGATGAAAACAATGAGATTTGATTTGATTGGCTACAGTTGTGACTCCATAGAGTTGCGATGAATTCCCAGGGTTGACCATCTCTATTTTGGCTTTCTTTTTGATGGAACTTAAATGAACAGTCACATTTCCAATTTCAAACTCCTTGGTTGTGTTCTACGCTGTACATGGTAATCCATTTATTAACACATGTTGTTTTGTCCTATACCTACTATTTGAAATATTGCGAGGATATAAGCTTATTGACGACAGTTTACGATCAGAGATAATCGAAAACATCAATATTAGGGCAATTCTACGACTTCATCGGACAACAGGAATAGTTCATGTTACAGAGTTAACAACGCTAATTACCTAACTCTCTAGTATAACTCTCTATTAGTGAGTCCTAATAGAGGTACCCCAACGCACAGATGTCCAAAAAAAGAGTGGTTCAATCTGGATAAGGGGTTTACCGCCTGGACAGGTTTGAAAACCTGTATAAGTAGTTCAACTTGGATGAGTGGAATAATCTGGGTAAGTTTTCCACCTGGATGAGTGGTTCAACGTGGATTAACATGGATAAGTCCTGAGATAAAAACCTATTCAATTATTTATCAAACTCTCTGCAATTTTTCAAGCATAACCAACTTAGACCTGGGTCCAACGTCAAACGGATAACAGCAGAAATTAGTGGGAACGGTTATTCTCTGTTGTTCTTACCTTCATGAGTGCTTAATTACTACGTCTGATCCCATTATTATACAGATTACTGATCGAAGGTATAATTGATGTAATTATAATTCAGGAAAATATTTCTCGTAATTAGCCCGAGGAAAATTATAGGATCAATATCCATCACGATGATATTCAAAACTTCAGATCTCAACGTTCATCAATTTCGTTAAAGTTTTGGATGCTAAATGGATCAAAACAGTGCTTTTCAAAGGTGCACTCGGGAATACTTCTGAAGCATTTTACATAGAATATAATGCATTGGCGGCTCCTTCCCAGAAACCCAGGAGGTGTACACCGAGACCGTAATGGACAACCACGAAGGAAAATTAAGACACAAATGTGATTTTTTTCGCCCAAATACAAATTTCAACTACCAGTATGCAAAGGAGATCAGTCTTGTGCGCTTTCTCGGCTTCAAATCGTGAAACAAACGACTCAATCCTACCTTTAAAAAAGGTTCGCTAATAGCTGTGTAAATACCTTTAAAAAAATCACGAACATTTTGAGATTGAAAACCGTGTTTTGCAGCAGCTGAAATTCACGTCTGCCCAGCAAGAACCATCGTGGAGGTGAAAGCCCAATTCCATCTTCACCCCAAGCTTCATTTCTATTATTGCAGCAAAGAAGACAAGGCAAACAGAAAAGTTCATTACTTACCTCACATCCGCTGAGCCAATCAACTTTTTCGTACCAAGGAGGGTTGAATTGCATCGCAAATAATCACTCTTTGCTCCACCGACAATTTAGCGAACTCACGTTTTATAGCACTTACTGTATTTATCGCGTATTTGCAGCTAACACAGTCCACTCACAAGGGTCAGGGACAATCAACTGATATATCCTATATATAGGACAAGAGTGTATTTTGGTGATTCTATGGTGAACAACTATTAGTGCTCCTGTGTAAGCTCTCTGAAATTTTGCGCACTTTATTTCGGGCCCTCTCATTGGTTCATTCTTTGGACCCATATCCAATCCACACTGTGTTCCCCTTCGTAGAACGGATGAATGTATATACGTTCGGTCTCAGTTTGGGCTACGTCTTGCAGGTTTTAAAAGGTCCAAGATCGAGATATACCCACGTAATTGCGCGTGAAGTCATCAGAAAAAACGTTTCAAGGGCGGCAGCATGGAATGCTAGCTGGAAGGCATGGAGTAGTGTTGGACATTAATGCAGAGGAACCTACAGTTATAATTCAACAAATGGAAAGGCTAATGGTTTTGGAAAAAATAATTTTGTTGAAACCTGAAAAGCAAAGGCCTGTGCAGCGCGTTTCACAAAATTTATAAGCAGTTGGGTCCACCAAATTACTTGCAGGTAGCCAATCTCAGTCATTTTGCTAAAAGAAATATTTGTAGAGCGCGGTGTGAAATGAGGGATTTGAATTATAAACCATGGGTAAAAAATCGTATATTTACATTCCCACTCTGTAACTCAGGAGAAGATGAGACTGTATTCCATTTTCTAGCCCATTGTCATATATTGAAGGGAATTCGTAAAGATTTACTCGGCTCACATTACTTGACAAATGAGGAAATGATAGAATATTTGAACGGGAAGAACTGGTTGGGTATTGGACATTTTATTATGAGGACTTTAAGATATAGGGATCGTCTGGTAGAGGAATGGAATTTCTAAAGTGTTATTATGTTTCTGAATAGTGGGAATAGTGTGTTTAGTTGTGTGGGTTTCTGAATAGATAGTAATGATTACAATAATGATTTAATAGTGATGGGATGGTAACAATAATGAAGATGTTGTTAATGTTGAAAATTTTTTTTTGATTCTTGTAATATTTTTTGAACGTTAAATTAATGGGAGTTAAAAAATTGCCAGTTGAATATGAAGATGAAAAGTGTTGAATACTATATATTTATTTATATGCTGCATATGAACTTTTTTGTTGTTGTTTTGTTTGAATATTTGGTAAATGTGGAATAGTTGATAAAGACCGAACTCCGGCTCATAGTGTAGGGCTACAGCCGTATATGTTTTTGTTTTGTATTAAAAAAGGGGATGTATGACATACATTGTATGTACACTATTTCTTAATAAAAACATTTCGATTCAATTCAATTCTGTTTTCCCCTTCCATTCGGAGCACAGACGGGGTTTAGCTCCCGGACAACAAACCCCTAACCACCTCACCCAACTCACAACTTCTACATCCTCTCACCCACCCTGAGGCTCTGTTTGGCGCGTGGATTTGAAACTCTTCTGCTCTTCAATGAGGATTCATGGGGTCAAGTTGGAAAACAGTATAATATTCTTATAATATTATTATTATCAAGTATTTATAGGCCAGGAAGTGCAGATGCGCCTGTGCTCCGGTCAGCAGTCGCCCCTGATAAAATGTATAGTTTTGCAATAGCTATGGGAGGATGTAACATAAATTATGGGGTTGGTGCAAAAATATCCAACTCCAGTGGATAGGATTGCAAAAGAGATAACAACGCCCAGGGAAAACGTCAATATAGTTATCTCCCATCAGAGAAAATCCTCATATCCTTCCGAAAAATTATCAAACTCTTACTATTATTTGAAATAGGGCGCCAACTTACCGAGTACTTGTAGTTCAGATGGTTAGGTACATAGTAGTAAGTAAAAAACATAATTATAATCACTGATGAACCTTTTCAGAAACTAGACCTAATTCCTAATCGAACAAATAAGAACTCAATAAGAAGAACTCTAATAGGTTTGAATAGCGCTTGAATGGATCGCCCATCACCTCTTCCCCACATCAAATCCACAATTTCTGAAGTTTGTTGCACAGACAGTTTTGTTAGACTAAAATTGGAATCGAACAAAAAATGTATATATTGATTTATCAATATTAACCCTCCCATTCACCCCTTCCATTAATTAGATTTGAAAGATCTAATTATGTTTCAAAAGGTGACCTAGGTTATTAATCGAACAAAAAGAGATGCGAGAAAATCGGTATGGGCTTATTCTTTCCCCTATAATCCCTCTGACGACAGAACATTCAGAGTTTCCGAGGTTTGTTTAACAACTACACTAAAATTAAAGTTGCAAGAATAAAGTTATTTGAAATAGCCAATAAAATCGGATGAATATGTTGAATAAATAACATCGTATCCAAATTACCCTCTCCTTTCACCCCCTTTCATACGGAAAAAATGAATGCGTTGAAATGTGTTTAAATAAGTAATGAACCGAACCCTTTACCGAACAAAAAACGCCAGAAAACGGTCGAGAATTATTGCTTGAATAGCGATTGGAAGGATGGGCTATTGCCCCCTCCATTCCCACCTCTGCCATAATAGCAAAATGTCCGAGGTTTGTTGCACAACTAGAGCTAAATTAGGTTCGAGCAAAAATGTAACAATAAACATTGGTTGAACAATTCAAGCTTGACACCAGCGACAAAGCTTGTCATACAAAGACATAAACTTATCTTTTTCACGGATTCAGTCTGAAACTTTTCATTGGAACCGAATTTTATCTCACGATTGGGTTGCCCCAGACTCCCTTGGATCAATTCTAATTAGGTGCCTCTTTACTGATAAAGCCTGGCTTCCTGGACGTCCTAAGCAGCAGTTTAAACTAAATGAGTGAAAATTTAAAATAGTTTTACTCCTACTCCACTTCTCCAAACCTCTCTGGTACCTACTCAATTTCCAGCAAAGTAAAACTCGTCCCTTTGACGATTTATTTTGAAATTTATTACTACGATACCTTTTTTTTACCCTATTAATATTTATGTGCTCTCAAAATGTACTGTGTTGGCACGAAAAAGAATCCCTGCTGTTACGAAGGACATGAAAGAGCGATATCAACCCGCCAGACACTTGAGTGAAGGAGTCGCTTACGAAACATCTACGGAATAAATGTTTGATATTCATTAACTGAAGACATTCGGGGGCGTCTGCTTCATTTTCCAAACAAGACACAATTGCAGCGGGAGAGCCCTTACAAAGGTTTTGAGCTAACAAAGCAGTGAGCATGACCAGGCCAGATTGTGGGATAAATTTTGAAGATATGCGATGCCAAATGACTGAAATACCTTGATGAACTGAGGTGTTGACTAAATATCAATTTTGTCATAAAGTCGATGCCAATTTAATAGAATTCACTAAGAAAATATGCTTATATCTTGCACTTGTTTCATGATGTTCAGTTATTTGGAATAAATCTAGTTGCAGCACATACGTTCTGTTTCGTCAAGTATAGCGCAATTTCAATAGTCCAAACTAGATAAAACTACAGTTATGTATGTCCTACAATAAAGATGATAGAATAGAGTTTTGGATGATATGTGATTTTTATGTGGGTACCTTTAGTGCCCGTATTTTACCTGTGATTCCCCTGTATTAATAAAACCAGGTATTTGTTGCGATTGTTGCAAAACCTTTCAATCAGAGCTTTATCCGTTTTGGAATTCATGAATTCAATCAGATTATTGTATTTCAACAATGCACTAACGCATTGCACTTCTATGGATCTTGAAGGATTCAGCATCAAAACATAAAAACTCTCTCATAGTTGCAGACTTCTAAGCGGAAAATTTGATTGACTTACTCTCTTCTCACTTGGAACAGCAGATTTCGTCTTATCCTCTCTTCAACGTACTACCAACAGATGGATTCCAAATTAATGTTATCTTTCGAAATCCCCATACCATAACGCTTCTTAGAGCATGGGAGCTGCCCAAGTGCATACTTATTAAATGGACCAGGGTCTGTTACTGATAGGACGATATTATCATGTGCACCACCAAACCAATACACCAAAAGGATGAAAATATCCTTTCGTTGAAGCAAGCGATACGTAACTGGCCTTACCCTATTTGAACCAATGCGCGAAATATACTCTCTAGGGTTCTGCTTGGAATTCAGTTCAGAGTGTGCGCCTGAACAATCAGAACTATGTGAGCACTTGCTCCAAGGTCACACAATACAGTAGCATTTCGATTCGTCTGCTCCCAGCTTGGGGTACTCCGGGTGTATTTTCATCTTATCATTACGTTATCAGTGTTCTAACCGCTCAGTCCATCGCAGTTCAGTTTTCCAAGCTCTTTATGAGTTACTTATGTGCGTGAAACCAAATGAGCATTATTCGCCAACACTGTTTTCAAACAATCACCAACAAGATGCATGGTGCGGTGTGAACTGTCACCCATACCAAATAGACTTTGCGAACCCTGTTCACAAACGTTCCCGCATGTCCAAGTGCGTTTAGCCACTTGTTAGTAGACCTGGCGGATATGATACTATCTGCGTTCAACTGACGAATCGTCAAATAGATTCTTTTTCACCGTAGATCCAATGTAAACGGCATATCGGCGAGAGAACGAATGTCCGGAGGTACACCCTGCATTATTAAGAGGTTTCGTGAGTAAATAAGTGCTGGCCTCTTTATTATTGGAGTTGAATACGTTCATGTTTTCAAACAATTTTGAATGGAGTTTGACAACGACTCTGTGGTCTGCCGTGCAATGCGTGCCCTGGGGTACCTTAAGAGGAATACCTCAGATTTTGACTGCATTCCGGCTCTGGTAAACTTGTATTCCACACTGGTCAGACCCATAATGGAATATTGTTCAATTGTATGGTCGCCGCTCTACCAGATTTACAGGGAGCAACTGGAGAGAGTTCAGAGGAGATTCCTGAGATACATCGGGTGGAAGTTGCGGATTCCTTACGAGCTTAGTTCGCGGGCTGCTGCTCATCTTTGTGGCTTGCTGACCCATGAAGCGCGTCGCAGTGTCGCCGACATGGTATTCCTCTTCAGCTTGCTGAATGGTCGGATAGACTGCGCGGAACTCCTCTCTCAAATTCGCCTACACGTACCAGCCTTTTACTCCCGTAATCATCCGACTTGCCAAGTTCAGTTCTGCACAACAAACTACCTGCAAAACCAACCACTAAACCGGATTCCTCGGCTGGCAAACCACCTAACCCAGTGCAATCCTGCCCTAGACTTCTTCCAGGAACGGACCCTGCAGTCCTTTCGTGCGGAGGTTTCTCACTCCCACCAGTTTAATTAATTGTTTTCTGTGACATTTCCTCAGATTTTTTCTTTTAAAAACAAACGTTTATTACACCTCAGCACTCCACAGGAACAACTTTTTTCTCATTTGTAATTGGGCTCCGCCCGTTTTGTAAATAAATAAATAAACGAGAGCAAGGCAAATTTAAATTTGTTTTGGCTAAGAAAAGCATCTCTTTCTCCCACTTTTCGATAGCCTAGAGTTTCAGGGGAGGGGCCACCACTGAACTAGACGCTATTCTCGATCGATCAAGTACCTAAATTGAACAGTAGAATTTTTTGACATTTCATGTCTTTGCTATGGCACACAACCAAATTGTCGTTATGTCACGTTACGTTACGTAACGAAATATGCTCAATGATTATTATGATTCGTAGAAGTGAGGTGGGTAGGTACCTATATGATTATAGCTGAAATTTGGCTATATGATTATTATGATTTGGCTGGTAGCCTCCTTAGGACGTGAACAATAAGGTGCAGAGGGTTTTGATCAATATGATTTGTTTCCTATCAACTGTGGAAAGCTGAAATTTGGCTGGTAGCCGCCTTAGGACATGAACAATAAGGTGTACAGGGTCTTGATCAGCAGAGTGGCTACTGAAGCTAACTTCTTTCCTATCAACCGTAGGAAGCTGAAATTTGTCTCGTTAGGACATGAACAACAACGCTACTGGAGTAGGTGATGTAGTCTGGCTCGAATACACAGAAGAAAATGTCCCAATGTGTTGCAGACTCGTATGCAAGCATTTATGATTCTTAGAAGTGAGGTAGTTAGGTACCTATATGATTATAGCTCCTAATCTTTTTCGTAGCCATTGTGGAACACCGAAATCTTGAAGTATATGGAAGTATTCACTCATGCATCCAAATTTGAAAACAGTTGAGTGTTACCAAGGTAATCAATGCTACCCAAGCATCAACATATGAAAATAGTTTATTGTTGTCTACGCAATCAATGGTTAGTGGGGTTAATGTACTGTCATGTAGAACATATAACATACCGTTCTTTTACTACCCACGACGATATATGTATGGATGTAAATAATAAATAAAAATATGAGTTTAATTTTTGTTTTCTTTATATTGAAAAAAATGTAATTCACAGAGGAAGACAAGATTGCTAGAAGATGGAAGGGAAGAAGGAGGGAGGGGAAAGACATGAAATGTTCTAATGCGTTGCAGACTTGTATGCAAGAATTTTATCTCACGTTCATGCACTAATAATACCATCGTGTTGAAATTAATATAGGATTATCGGACCGTTGTGTTGAGTAGTGATGTAGTAATGTGGATACTGGAGTGAACTCCTAAAAGGCTTTGTAGCCGATACACGGGTTGAAGCATTCTGATAACCATAAAAAACGCTGCAAATGCTTTCACTGGGGTTTATTTAAACGAAGAGAGTGAAACTGGTAATTAGGTAATTGGAAAATATTGACGTGCGTTGAAGAGGATACAAGAAAGCACGTACCGGTAAACTAGAGCAAGGGGTGAGCTAAACGGAAATAGTTGGGGGTTAAAGGGATAATAGTGGCAGTGGTGCTGCAGTGAAAGTGGGAGAGTTTGTTGTGACGGGTGATAGAGAGAGACAGAGTGAGGGAGCGATTGCATAACTGCAGTCTGGCCGGTGGTTCTAGCCAAGGCCGACGCGACTAGACGTGGTCTAGACCGCCGGAGGGTGGGGCAGCTGCATCCTGTTTTCAGAGGCTGCGCTACTAATTAATTGACCCGCCGCGGGGCTTCGCGTAGCTTTGACGCCTATTTGTGAATGGACCTGAAACCTCGTCTAGGATAATGCATTTTAAATTGGTTTCTACCTCTGGTGAGCTGCAAAGCTTTGAGGCCGTGATTGGCGGGCTCGGCCAGTTCACCTGAAATGGACGTTGTGGCAGCATTTAAAGGTGGAAATTCGACGCTGCTATTGAGTCATACTCGTACCAAGTCAATAGTTTAATAATATTAATGTAATAACTTTACAACATTATTTCCCTGCACTTTTAAGTATATACGGTAAAGTATTTAACAAAGTTTCTATAAAGTGTTATCTACAACAATGTGCAATTTTGGTTTATTATTGAATAATAAACCATTGTAATCGTCCTTGAAAAAAAAAAAAATTCTAACTCACCGCTGAAAATTTCATGGTTCACGTTTCAAAGGGTGTAGAATCCAAATCTGCAATAAAATTTTACCGTCCGTCCGCCGTACGCTGGAGCAAAAAATCTGAAATTTTCAGGAAAAATCCATGTTGGTCCGACAACGTCCCAATTCTTTAGCCAGCTCTCTCACTTAGTTTAAAGTGCCCTTTAAGGGGTGTCAAAATTTTATAAAATCTCTAAAAACCTCAAAAAAAAGTCGAAGCTGCCTAAATTTGTACTCTTTTTGAAGAACACTCCACGAGGAATCGAATGAGCCCCTCCCCAGGTCCGTAGGTCAAGGTCAAGGATTTCACGTTTGCGCAGGCGCAGAGGCTACTATTGATCGGGGGTCATGAAACCTATAGGGAATCATCTACACCCCAACCCGCACAATCATTGAAAATTTCATCAAAATCGGACTATAACTTCGTGTAGTTTTGCCCGTAACAAGGATTTGCTTACAGACAGACACACAGACAGACAGACACGGAACCAAAATTGTTCAGAAAGGTCTAAAACGCAGATGCGAGTGGAATTTTTGATTTTGAAGACAAAAAAATTTTCACATTCCGAAAGTGAAAACAATGCTTCCGCTACCTTGGTAGACTCGCAAGCAATAAATGGTGTTAGATAGGAAGGTTGGGTTTGTAGAAGGTATTATTAAGAAAAGCGTGTAGTGTTACTTTGTTGATAAAGCGGATAGAAAGCTAACAAGTACTGTTGCAAGCTGCTTGCCTCCTGAATAATTGAAGTATGGTTTTCCCATGTCACTTCTCTGTTCGATGTTCATTTTAAACGGCCTACTGAAGCAAGGCTTCGTCAGTAGAGGGACGCCCAGGATGGAGGGAGGAGTGGGGCCAAGACGAACCGAACATGAATTTTCGGCATGAATCTTTCAGACCATTCTAAAAACGCTGCAAATTCTTTCACTGGGGTTTATTATTCAATTCCATTCATTTAGCTTGCATTCATGATTTGAATTTCTACTAAGCTTTGGAGTGTGCGAGTTTCACAGGTGATAGAGCGATTATTGAATTTCAGGAGGCACACAAATATGATCAACTGATCAATCCAAATAGGTATTTTGGTTGAGAACCGATTTACGTGCTCTATGCATAATATGCATATTAGATATTATCTCCTGAAATTCAATAATCGCTCTATCACCTGTGAAGCACGCACACTCCAAAGCTTAGTAGAAATTCAAATCATGAATGCAAGCCAAATTATTGAAATTGAATAATGAACCCCAGTGAAAGAATTTGCAGCATTTTTTCAAGAGCAGTTACAATGGAAAAATATTCTATTTGAAAATTTTAAATTTCGTAAGACGGAGCATGCATATCAGAATTATATAATAAACCCTTTTAGGAGTTCACTCCAGTATAAAAAAAACCATACACCGGGAATGGTTTGAGCTACGGACCTGGGGAGTGGCTCATTCGATTCCTCATGGAAACTTCTTCAGAAAAAGTCCAAATTTAGACCGCCTTGACTTTTTTTGAGGGTTTTAGGGATTTTACAAAACTTTGACAACCCATAAAGGGCACTTTGAATTAAGTGAGAGAGCTGGCTCAAGAATCCGGGCGCTGTCGGACCAACATGGATTTTTCCTGGAAATTTCAGATTTTTTGCTCCAGCCGTTTGGGAGAAATCGTGAGTACGGCGTACGGCGGACGGACGGAAAAGTGGAGAGTTTATTGCAGATTTGGATTCCACACCGTTTGAAACGTGAACCATGAAAATTTCAGGGATGGTTGGAAATTTTTTCTTCAAAAGCGATTACAATGATTTATTATTTAATAATAGACCAGAACGAATCCCTCATAAAACCTTTATGTGTATGTCTGTGTGCGTGAATATGTGTGTATGTATGTCTGTTTGACGAATTTGTCCATACTGCCCATCCAGCAATTCTCAACGGATTTTAGTGATTATTTTTTAGTAAGATTTCAATTTTGTTCTAGCTACACACTAAAATCCGAATTTAAGACGGAAGAAAGAATTTTTGACGGATTCATGTTATTATAATAATTATTTTTTTGGTTCAGTTAAGATTTTGGTTTAGTTTTAAACATACTAAGAAAGGGGGTAACCGGAGGGGGTGACAAATCGTTATACCTCCACTTAGTATTCTTGTAAGATTTTCAGCCGGTTTCTTTTCTGTTTCTGTTCGAATAAGGATTTGCTCGTTTCTAAAAATATTTATAAGTATTTATAAGTGTGATATACGATCATACTAAAACCGGATGACCCTGTAACGCATGCATTACTTACCAATATATTTCGATAATTGCTTCAGTAGGCCTTTTCTTGAGAACCTGTCTTGTGAAGAATCACAATTGGCGACATATTTTGGTATTTGGTGTTCAGAATCTCAGTACCACGAAAGGGTAAAGAACGAATTTTGAAGGGATGAAGTTGATTTTCTTGGTATATTACAAAGGTAAATGATCGAATATGGTTCATAAAATAAAATCATTTCGCACCGTCAATATTATCTTCCTTATACAACGTCAGTTGTCACTCAACAATCCGGTTCCCAGTTTACCGTTGCGTGCTTGGCGCCTAGTCTGTGTGCTCTAGTTGAACCTGACCTTTCATATTCGCGTGTTCCTGTATCCACGCCTCCCTTAATGTCAATACGGCTGAAACTATCAGGCACGTGATTTCCAAAGAACCGTATAACGGTACGTAATGTTCTAGTCAACGTTTCCAAACTGGTGTCCGGGAAATTATGGAATTCTCATTCAACACATTGACTATTTGCCCGTTCGTGAACTAATGAGCAGAGAAATTGAAGCCTCGCCTTTCCTTTTGGGAAATCCTCTTAATCAACTACAAACCAAGCTACCTTGGATATTGGAAGGCAAATTTGAACAAAGTCAATAAACTTTACTGCTGTAATGTAAAAGCACCAAAGGCGGTGCTTCGGAGGTTTAAATGGTCACTATTTGGCCAAACCTGATGACATTTTCAGGGATCGTTCGGATCAGCCATTATGGATCAATAACACTCGTGCGCATGCAACTCATGTGGAACTCCTGTTTCTTGAATGCCTGCCGTGCTTGAATTTGATCGGAACTGATGGGTGATTGAACGATAAACGTTGTATGATTTACGGTGGATTGTATTGGAGTTAGATCAAATATCTCAACCACGCAAGCAACAACGCATAGTTTCTTATAGGGCAAAACGAATTTATTTCCGCATTTTATGAAAAATTTAGAAATGCTTTATGATGGCTTAAAAACATTTCCTACAAGTTTCATTGAGGCTAATTGCACAGTTTCAGTGTTTGAATTACCTATTGCGTTTTAGAAATGTCAAGAGATCCGATATCTGAAAATTGGTTTAGGTTCATTGCAACCCTGGAATAATAAATTAGGTAATGCAAGATATTCATCCTCGTCGTATCAAGCGCCTTTGTGATTTATGGCCTCCACAAAGTTGTTAGCTTCCAATGTCCCTGATAAGATTCGATTTAAAAAAATTTCGGGGATCGGCGTCCTGAGCTCGTTGATATTCTGTGGGTCTCAAGAGCAAATACTAACAAGACTTCTACAGTTATTTAAGTATTTCATGACAATGGGGAATGATAACATGATGACAATGATATGTTTAATATCAAACGGTTGATATTTATACTTAAAATTGTGTCCGCATCATGTCTCCAGCATTCTCGTGTCTTAGGATGGGTAATAATATTTATGAACAATTATACTCAACTATTGATCAATTTCCGATTTTATTCCAATGTGTAACTGTTGTGTGATGCGTCGGGTAATTAATAATTTGACGAATCTCTTTCCACCTTGATATCGAACCAACATGCGAATGGAGCATTTAGGTCGGGTTGTACACTAAAATGTGAACCTTCTTTGGAATTTGGACTCCATAATAACACTTTACATTATTAGGAATTGTTCAACGATTCAAGATCACTATCATTCTGTTTCTTTTGCCCACTGCATCTCCCATCAAGGACAACCGCTTGTAACCCTGGATTCTAGTTAATCGTGCTACGGTTATAATCGGGTTATTTTAGACGCAACTACAGAGAAAATTCTTTCAAATAAGAATTGGTCTACAATAAAAGTGCACACCGCCATGAGTAAAACCCGTTTGCTTTAGGTGTTTCATCAATACAAATCATCATTGTCTCTGTTGTAGGATGATTCGTTGGGATTGTACCGATTTATTTTATTAGATGAAGATGTTCTTAATATCTGCTCACAGTACAACCGAAATACGTCTCAACAGAAATAAGGGTACAAAATCGAAATGAGGAATTTTGCTTTTCATCAGTATTGAACAAAATACAAGGTTGTGTTAGCTCGTATACCCTGCTTTTTCTGTCACGGAAATTTCATAATTTTTCGGAGATTCGAAGCTGAGGGCCTATTTTCCACCCTAGTAGCGGTAATTCCTTAAGACGAATAATTACAAAACAATGGACGCTTGTACATCAAGTAAATAGGTTCATTAAATAAATAAAACTAAAACTATTTTAAAACAAGGCAAAATTTATAGGTATCCTTTAAAAGAAATCGGATTGTATTAATTATTGAAATAAATAGATCTCGTATATAGCCCTTGCTTCACAATTCCTTCAAATTCACGGAAATTTGAATTTCATTGAATTATTGAATTTCAGAAGGCACACAAATATGATCAACTGATCAATCCAAATAGGTATTTTGGTTGAGAACCTATTTACGTGCTCTATGCATATCTCCTGAAATTCAATGATCGCTCTATCACCTGTAAAACACGCACACCCCAATGCTTAGTAGAAATTCAAATCATGAACGCAAGCCAATTGAATAATAATAAAACCCCAGTGAAAGAATTTGCAGCGTTTCATGCATACCAGAATGCTTCAACCCGTGTATCGGCTATAAACCCTTTTAGGAGTTCACTCCAGTATCCACATTCACTACATCACTAGGTTACTGGGATCAAAACAAACACAAGAGTTTATTTTTGTTTGTTTGTTTCACTAGTGATGTAGTGAATGTGGATGCAAATTTTGGCACCATAAATCGGGCCATACAACGGGAATGGTTTGAGCTACGGACCTGGGGAGGGGCTCATTCGATTCTTCATGGAAAGTTCTTCGAAAAAAGTCCAAATTTAGGCCGCTTTGACTTTTTTAGAGGCTTTTGGGGATTTTAAAAAACTTTGACAACCCTAAAAGGGCACTTTAAATTAAGTGAGAGAACTGGCTGAAGAATTGGGGCGTTGTCGGACTAATATTGATTTTTCCTGAAAATTTCAGATTTTTGCTCCAGCCGTTTCGGAGAAATCGTGCGTACGGCGGACGGACGGAAAAATTTTGTATTGCAGATTTGGATTCTGCACTCTTTGAAACGTAAACCATGAAATTTTCATGAGGTCAGGAATTTCTTTTTCTCAAGAGCGATTACAATGGTTTATTATTGAATAATAAACCAATATGCTAAAATGGAAAAATGAAAATTTAGATCGCATTGTGACATAATGTCATGTTTTCTTGGTGTAGCATTAGCTGCCCTTGGGAACAAACAGCTCCAAGGTGCAGGTAATTAGTGGCATTGATGTAGACATTGAATAGTTGCTTTGATCTGAATTTGATCTTAGGATTAGCGAAGGAGATCAATATAAATTCTGGACAGGCAATGGCCCATTTAGCTGCCAATGGAGGAAAGACTTAGGACTTCGAAGAAATACAACTCACACTTCGTGATTGTCTGCATTATCAGTTGATCAGGAGTTTACACGCAACAAATTTTGAAAATCTATGTTCATCTTCAGTGAAATGCTGCTTTCAAAATGTTAAGCTCAAACGTTAGGATAATTCACTACACATTGATATTCATTAATGAGATCCCGAATTAGTAGGATGTTATTAGTCTGGTAGTAGTTTGAGTTCATTTCCAGGCGTGGAAATTACATAGCTGTGCTAAATTATCATTATACCCCATTTTAACCACCAAAAATGTCTTCAAATTTAAGATCGAATCCAAATAGCTAAATAACATTTATGTCTTAAATCAAAAAGGAAAGAAAAAAGAACAGGAAGATAGGAATGACGATCTAAGCTAAGCTTGGGGATGCGGCCCGTCGCCCAAATAGAACGAACCGGTTTCTAGCTCCTACATAATGGAAGATTATTGACCCTTCTCTCTGCCATAAAACCCGGATTAAGCGATCCCTGAGGCCCACACGAGGCGAATAGATGCTGAGGGGAGTCTCCTTTGCCTCAAAAGGTTGATGACACTGAAGTGGTCTCGGAAGACGACTCATTAACACGAAAAGCGGCTTCTGGGGGCCCAGTTCGTCGTTGTCCAATTAAATGCAGATTATCGCCTTCAGCGTTTCTTTTTGGGCCTTCTGGAACTAGCGTCTCAACGCTTTGATAATAACACATTTGCAGTGGAGTTTCGGTGGTGGTATTCCGATACGTTTTGACTAATAATGAAAGGCTTTCATTGGGGACGTCTTCCAAAGAACATCCGATGGATGCTAGGAGAAGGTATTATGAAAAGTTGCAAGATAAGTGCATACTTTACTGAAGCCTTTGAAAACTCGGATATGATAATTTTCATCGGTGCGATCGGCTCCTAATAATAAACAGGGCACGAACAAAAATGTTGTGATAGGTACTAATTAAATTGTTAACCAATTACATACCACATTGATAAAAAGCGTCTGTTAAATTGGGTGTGGCACATTGCTTCCTCCCATGGTTGGGGGAAATATTAAGTTGAATTAGAAGATTTAAAGTTAAAATCCGTCAATTGAGCAGTAGAAAAATGATAGTTGAAAGATGCGATATTATGCAATGGAATTCATTGATTAGGAGCTACATCCTAAACCGTCCACTCGATTACCGTCATAGAAACTAGATGATTTCTCGACATTCATTTTACAAGAATTTGCGTTCTAGCAAATAATGGCACGATTTCAACGAAACAATTATAGGCTAATCAAACGACAAGTAATATGACAATCTCAACGACGAGTGATAAGTTTGACCATGAAGAGTGGAAACTATTACTTTTTGACGCACAAAATAGGAGATCATCGTCTGTCTAACCTGTAATTTCCTGAAAATTTCATAAAAATCGAATGAAAACTGTATTGGAATTATGCTTGTCCCAAGGGCTTACTCATGAGCATGCGAGGCTGCTATTGGACTCTTGGTCGTGGGGAAATTTATATTGAAATACTATATAGTAATTTTGCGATTACCATCTGAATTCAAGTTGAAGGTATCAAACGATTAGTCCGTGAGAAAATCATGCTAAACGGATGCGCAGAGTGATGAATTCTGGTGTGAGCGATTACCCTAATAGAGGACCGCAACGTTCCTAAACTTTTGTTTAAAAATTCAAATAAAACTAAAGAAATCCGTCGGAAAACCCTTCGCTGACGTGGAAATAAGCATTCACCCTGGAAATCAAACACTCATCATCATCATCTTTGTGTTTTGAATGTTTGTATATATCCAGCTCTTGAAAGAGGCCTGGATTGTCCAAAGCACAGCTCTAATATGCGTAGAAATGGGCGGATTAGGCTGGAATAGGTCGTCTATAACGATGCAGTGGTTTGGTTACTTGACTGACTCCTTTTCTTCTGCCAAAAATAATGTAGATGCCTGATTTACGTCTTGGATTTTATCAGTCAATTTCTTATTAGTCAGCGACTTTTATCGTATGCAGCACTTGGTATTCGTGTGTTAATCTGCTACAGTGAACTTCAGTTTCCATGCCACCGTTTTCTATTGATTTGATCGTCCGAGTATTGCATAAGCATATTAACGCATAGTTTCTTAAGACGCCAAACTTGGTGTTGTGGATTCGACCCCGCGTTCCAGTCATGTTATAATAAATACAAATAGAGAAATAGTGGCATGAACACAAAATAGCAAGAAGTGGGTGCATCAGTGAACGAGGAGAACCAATCATTCCGTAGTTTGTTTGGACCACTACAGTTTTTAGGCTTCTTCTAATGGAGGAACACAAAAATTTATCTAGTTCATTTTTATCACTCACCATTAATTTCTACTTCAGAATCGATTTTATACTGCTTATTACTGGAAACATGAATGATTGATTAAACTTCTAATATATGTGTAAATGATCATATTTTGCACAAATTGGTCCGTTCGGTTGAAGGAAACGATAATCACCATGGCAAAAAATAATTGACGTTATTTGCATGGAACTTGGTTTGGGCTTAAACTCCCTGGAAAAATCGTTTCAAAAAACCGAGGTAGCGGTAATGTATTTTTGTTTAATGTATTTCTATTTACCGTGGAAGTTGAAGCTTGCAGGGATGCTGTTTGGAACAATGAGAAATGCCCGCCGGGTAAGCTTAATTTTCACCCGTCCGTACTAACAAATGACCGGAAACCTGTCCAAGACATCAAGCCATGAATGGGATGTCGGGTATCATCCTGATCAGAGGAGTGAGTTCAATCGTTCACAAATCGCTTTCCAAACGGTAAAGTAATGAGTGCAAATAATAATAGTAATTAATCAATCAAGTTACAATTACGAATCCGCAAGCAACAAAACAGAAAATGAGATTTCGAGAGGCAACGACTGATTACTGATGTATGTTTCATATTTTTGAATTTCACCCGATGGATAAGATTTTATCCTTAACAGCAAAGGTAAATGAGGGATCCACCACAACCCAGATCACCTTTTGTACATAGTGGATTGAACCAACAACGAATAACTCATCGCCTTAATTTCTTATTTACCTACTAATGAAAACTGGATATTGATTTGATAATGTTTCAGTAACTAATTTGCTTTTTTTGGGTTATAAGCAAAATCAAAGACAAAAAAAAAAACATCATCACCAATTGACCACAGTGTCATAAAAAAACCTGCCAAAACCACATGGTTTTGTTTGTTATTTAGTTATCTATACTAAAATAACAAGTGTTGACCCAGGAAACTTAATTCGATTTTCAAAGCTTTCCATGTTCAGTCCTCGAAGCGTCAAGAGATGAATACTTTCTCTCCTGGTGCAGAATCAACAGGCGATTTTCTATTTTTCGTGAGGGAAGTTCTCAATACTTCCCTCAGTTTACATTTTGCCGGTCGGTGATCGCGAGTAATTTATATTATTTCAGATTGAGAAAATTGTGCGTCCATGATCAAGGGACAAAAAAAGTGACTCCAATTTATGGCCGTAAAAATTCACAGGTATCGTTCAACGAAGCCTACTAATTATATTTCATTATTGATTGCCGGACAACTGGTACGGTCGCGTAATCCGCCCTTTGTTTGATGCTTGTCTCCGGACAACTGGTACGGTGCAAATATCAGGCCCCCGGACAACCTGTACGGTATGTTTTTCGAACCCCGGAGTACTGGGACGGTCTTCGCAATCCTATACTCTGACCCTTATAATCTCATTATGATGATGATGAAAATAAGCGGGAAGCGATTACAGCAGTTTGCCTCAGTTGTATATAATATCATGTCTGGAACAACTCCTCCCCTTATTGGCATATTTCGATAAGAATGTTTCGGGAAGTCAGATTCTAACGATTAACCACTGCGAAGGCTGGAACAACTCCTTCAATACTTTGGTAGGACAACGCCACGCAGGAGCTCTACAGCCCGACCAGTGCGGCAGCGACTTGCCAAAAAGTGCCAAACGAATAGACAAAAAAAGGAGGCCTTATCAAAAGACTTAACGTATTTGACTGAACAGTATTTAGAAGGGGTAATGTCGGCGGCGGAATTGGTAGAAGCTGTTGCCAAAGTGAAGCATTGTTGATTTGATTTTTTTTTTTAACGTTTTTACTTTTTTGACAAATCGGAGTTGAGTATTGGTCGAGCATTTGGAATAGTCAACGTTTCGGTGCAATCTTGCATGTAAGTACTTAATAAAACTTTGATACACATAACCATACCTGCCTCTCTACCTGCTGCTATACCTGCTACAGTACCGGTTGTCAGGAATTGAATTTCTCCCCAGTACCAGATGTCAGGGGTCCTCATATTTAGATAGTATCAGCCGTCCGCCCTTGACTGAATAATCCCACCACCGTACCAGTTGTCCGATCACCTTTATTATTAAACGCAATAATGTCTCTAATAGCAACCATAAATTATGATGTGAAATCCACTGATCCCTCCGTTGGCGTGCATATGACTGAGATGGTGTTATTGTAATCTCCCACCCTTCCCTCCTTTCAGGTTCATAATAACTCAACCAAGCGCCTCAGGTGATGACCCTGTCGTTACAGCCTTTCCATCGCGACGCCTCCAATCATCTAATGGGATAGAACGTACCTACGAATGAAAAGGTCAAAACGTTTTGGAACGCTGTAATCTACAATGAGACAGGTCTTGGAGAACGTGGAGCCTCTTGTCGTGCGATCGTCAAAAGGAAAGCGCCCGAGTGCGCACCTGTTCGACATTGATAACGCGGCTTGAGCCCTAATAACGAAGGGCGGTGGTCAGGAATCGCATTGATGTCCCTCGTTGACGGATGAGTACTTCTCCTCTGACAGCTGTCCGGCCCGATTATAGTTCCTAACCCCGACTATCAATTATACTATCAATTAACTTGCAATTGATAGTCTTGGGAGCAAGGGTTGTATTACTGTTCAGACGAGTTGTGGTTTGGGTTTCAGGAAATGGCGTGCATTGACTTATTATTTGTTTCACGCAATTTTCTAGGAAATACGGTCATTATGAACTAGTACCGAACTCGAGAGCTACCCAAATTGATGCATCATACTATTGTTTTATAGATGGATTAGATGCTTTTTTCCAGAAAGTTCACTGTAGCCAGTAGTTTTCTGAAACAGACTTATACTATTTATTATTTAAAGGAGTGATGATCTTGGATGAAGTTTTTCTAAGTACTTCTTAATTTCAACGAAACAAATCTCTAACATCTTAAATCAAGTACAATTGAATACTAATAATTAGTACAATAAAAACGGAGTAAGATAGAACGTTGTCTATATTTCCACGAAAGTAAAGAGTTACACAGTTAACTCGATTTCGAGAAACATACTGTTTATATACATTCATGTTACTGATGATGACCTAAGCGTCGAAATCGATTCAACTGTGTAACTCTTTACTTTCGTGGAAACATTGACAACGTTCCATGTTTATCCGTTTTTATTGAAATGGGTTTCCACAACTTCGTCGCTAGTGACTTAGTCCGTAGTAATTAGTACAACTACTAATAATAATTACAATTCTAAGTACAATTATTGTTCTGTTCAATTTTAAATTATAATGCGTTTTGAAAGTCACAGCCTATTCCACTCGATCAGTAATCCTTTTCTCTCCTTAATTGAATTTGAATTATTATTATTTGAAGTACTTCAAAATGAGGGTGCAGTTAAACCTCAACGCTGCATTGAGACCGTCTTTGAAAGCACCAGTATCGATTTTCAACCGTGATTTTAAAAATTGTAACAGTAAAGGCAGGGGTAGTTTACTACTTCCTAGGCTTTTGTTGAATACTCCCAGTGAATGGAAAAAACGCTGCAAATTATTACACTGGGGTTTATTATTCAATTGGCTTGCGTTCATGATTTGAATTTCTACTAAGCTTTGGAGTGTGCGTGTTTCACAGGATAGGGCGATTATTGAATTTCAGGAGATATGCATGGAGCACGTAAATCTATTCTCGACCAAAATACCTATTTGGATTGATCAGTTGATCATATTTCTGTGCCTCCTGAAATTCAATAATCCCTCTATCACCTGTGAAACACGCACACTCCAAAGCTTAGTCGAAATTCAAATCATGAACGTAAGCCAATTGAACAATAAACCCCAGTGAAAGAATTTGCAGCGTTTTTTTGTTGAACCTCAATACCCCCCACAAGAAAAACATCTATAATTTATCAAGTCCTTTAGCACTCGTATTGCGTTAAAACTTCCCCAAATCCAAAATTAAACGATGTAGCCAAAGTTAGACAGATGTAGAGGGGGCACACAAATATCATCAACTGATCAATCCAAATAGGTGTTTTGGATGAGAACCGATTTACGTGGTCTATGCATATCTCCTGAAATTCAATAATCGCTCTATCACCTGTAAAACACGCACACTCCGAAGCTTAGTGAGATTCAAATCACGAACGCAAGCCAATTGAATAATAAACCCCAGTGAAAGAATACTTATTTACCCCAGTAATAATATTGAATAATAAACGCCAGTAATAATATTGAATAATATTTACCTATATATTATCAGCGTTTCATGCATATCAGAATGCGTTCAACCCGTGTATCGGCTACAAACTACAAGTATTCACATCGGCTATCACTCCAGTATCCACATTCACTACAACTCGACGCTATCGGCCGGACATCACTAGGTCACAAACAAACAATAATAAACCAAAAAAACGCAAATGTTGGCACCATAAATCGGGCCATACATCAGGAATGGTTTGACCTACGGACCTGGGGAGGGGCTCATTCGATTCCTGACGGTATGTTCCTAAAATAAGTTTACATTCATGCCGCTTGGAATTGTTTTGAGGTTTCTAGGGATTTTACAAAACTTTGACAACCCTTAAAGGGCACTTTAAATTGAGTGAGAGAGCTGGCTCAAGAATTGGGGCGTCGTCGGACCAAGATGGATTTTTCCTGAAAATTTCAGATTTTTTGCTCCAGCCGTTTGGGAGAAATCGTGCGTACGCCGTAAATGTGTGTTGTGATTCCCTACATGGAATTAATAGTATTCCATCAAGTAGGACGTAAACGAACCACTTTAGAAAGGCAAGGTAGCGGACACTGAGAAAATCGGCCGTTCCCAAAAGTTCAAGATCGCCAGTCGCTCATAGCAAACAATCTGGGCGTGGCGCGCGGGCGGGGGCCGAACTAGTCAAGGCCCGAGATAGAGTCGGAGGGGTCGCAAGCGAACCCGCAAGAGTTGGGGCAGGTTGTCGAGCAGGTGGACCGGACAGACTTCACCGGGAAACTCGAGCAGAATGGCGGTCGTCGAGGACCGTTGTGATTAGCCGATCAATTCAGAGCATGAGTGAAACCAGCTATCAAACGATATGCACCCACTTATCAACGAAATGGTTCTTCGAAAAATTACGATTTGCCCCTGACAACGTTCGGCTCTGTCCTTCCTTAGAGGATAGAAACATTCCATTTGTGTTTAGTCGCATTGTTAGTGTTTAGTGATGTTAGACCGCCAACTGACGTTCTGAAAAGGGTATTTCTTTGGTTGCATGGAACATTATGGCAACATTATGGAACAACGGCTCGCGTTAGATAACCATAGAGAGCTGTATACATGTTTTAAGGAGGTCAGTGTTCTGCTCAACTTGGCGGGCTGGATAATCGCTAAGCTAGAATGGAAAATATACTAAATCAATCATTATGTATTCATTAGATGGACTAATAGATCGGAATCGGTGACAAAACTGAATTCTATGCATTTTGATGTCAAAACACCGTCAAATGATGTTACTATAATATAGTATTTTATTCACATATTATTTGAAACCAACAACTAAAAAGAAATGTTAAGCTAACTACTTCGTACGAACCCACCATAACCTACTCCATTGTCGAATGCTATAACCCCTCGCCTATGAAGACTAGTTGATCTCGAAAGAGCATGATGGACCTCAATGTGCGGTCTAGTAGTTACGTTAAGGATACGATACGATACAATATATTTATTTGCAAAAGGTGCATATTGCAAGGAGTTGCGCTCCTACGAATTAGATAAGTATGGCAGTACAAAGCGCACATACAAAAATACTTCAGAAAAATAAATTCAATTTTCGGAATTATGAAAAACATAAAATATTATTCTAATTTCATTCGCATTACATTTCACGTAATTCTATTAATTCATTATTTGTTCGGTTAATTAGGATTTGTTACAAACGATGCCTATTCAATCACTCTCCTTCGATTAATTGAGGATGAGTAGCGATGATTGGAGACTTCTTCGTTCCTGTGCTCTATTCGTTCAGAGAAAATGCTCTGAGTCTCTAGGAATGTACACGTATTCGTAGATACTTTGGTAGGAATTTGGGGAACTGAGGGTCAGAAGCTGTTCCGAGGCCTGGAAGGCCGTGAGCAGTGGCAATGTGTCAGTGGCAGAATAGTTGGGAATGAGAGGAGCCAAGTAGTAGTTACGGAAAGGCCTGTAAAGAGGGCACAGAAACAAGAAGTGAACCACCGACTCAGCTTCATTCCTATTGCAGTTCATGCATCTCTCGGTACAGTCAATGATGTATTTTATTCCCCTGGTGTAGAACTGCAAACGGCTGGAGTAAGAAAGGCGGAGCTGGGAAATCACTCTCTCCCCCTCCAAAGACCGCATATTCCCCAGGTAGGCCTCAGGCTCCCCAAATGTGCATATCGAGCGAAAGAATGAGTTGTACCTGGAGTTCAAATATAGCTCTATATCGACTGAAAACCAATGGTTCTGCCATCTCTCCATGATACAAGGGAGCCGGGAACGAAGGATATCCACATTGCTCAGGAGAGCCACCTCTTCATCTCCAACCACATTAAGAAGGCCACGCATCCGGGAAACTCAATTCAACATTGGTAGGTTGTATCCACAGCCATCAAGCTCCTGCAACAGTCCCAGGCAGATCTTGGGCCATCGTCCATCTTTCATCTTCAGCACCCTTATAAAGAAGCTCAAGGATCTCTTTACAACTTCCACACACAGGCAAGGACGAGTAGTCTCCATGCGGAGATAATGACCAGGAGTAGATCGAGACAGAAAAAGGGTGCTCTTTAAAAACCCACTCTGTACCAATTCTAAATCACTGAGGTATCTCAGGCCCCAAAGCTCCACCGCGTAGAAAAGTACGGATTCCACGGAAGACACAAACAGGCTATTCCTTGTCTGCCATGAAGCCACTGAACCCGTTACGTTAAGGAACGCGAACGCTTGAGGCGGTTTGAGGAAGTAGGCTCCCAGTAAAACCAATACAATTAGGGGTAGGAGGATTGTTTGATCCATGGTCGTTTACGAAGATTCATTTTTAAAAATAAACAAACAATAACGAAACAAATTTAAAACAACAACTGAGCCGAACTTTTTCAAACAGTTCTTTCACAAGTCAAATTATTTAGATGAAGTAGGCATGTGACCAACTTTATACTAAAATTTGATTGTGGTGGTTTGCCGTTTATCCGTTAAAATTGGGATTATCTTGTTAAGAAACGAATTTAATGTGACTTGCTATTTGTAAATAAAGTAGTGTTGTTTTATTTTATTGGAGGCATTTTTTTTTTTTTTTAATAGAGCGTTTATTTGTTAATATATCAACTAGTTACAACTGAGGTAATATACAGGCAACTATCTAGATATTTACTTCACATAAATTCCGCAATATTTTACGAGTGTTAGTCCATTGACAATACACCACATTTCAGCTTCACATCAGCATCCAAGGTCCAATGGCTTGGTCCTTTTCAGGCGTCGGTTTACTTGGGAGTTGTCGAGAAGCCTAATGGCTTCTGGGTTGGTATGAGCAAGAAGCCTCTTTTCGTAGTTCCTTGCGTATCTTGTAATGACATCGGTGACTTTTTCGATTTGGAGGTCCTTGTGGAGGTCATCATTACGAATGTACCATGGAGCATTCACAATACTCCTCAGTACCTTATTTTGGAATGTTTGAATTATTTTCAAGTTACTTTTAGCTGTACATCCCCATAGCTGGATACCGTAGGTCCAGATGGGCATAACTACTGTTTTGTATAACAGCAATTTATTGTGCAAACTGAGTTGTGAATTTCGGTCCAACAGCCAATAAAGTTTCCTATACCTGATTGATAGCTCTTCCTTTTTTTTTCTTGACATATTCTTTCCACTTCAGCTTTGCATCTAAGGTCATTCCTAGGTACTTAGTTGAGTTGGAATATGGGACTGCCACTGATTCAGATACAAAGGAGGGTTTGTAATTTTTTTATTCGTGAAGTTCACATGAGTAGACTTAGTTTCGTTTAGTTTGAGGCGCCATTTTCGAGTCCACTCTCCAACGGCATCTGTAGCTTCTTGTAATTTTTCTGTTGATTCTTCAACCGTGTCTGCTACTGCCAGAATTGCTGTATCGTCCACGAATGTGGCTATAGTTGTTCCCTGGGTGCAAGGTATATCATTTGTGTATAATAAGTAGAGTAGGGGTCCTAGCACGCTTCCCTGCGGTACCCCTGCTTTAATTTTGATGAGATGTGAGTATTCATCTTCATTTTTAATTCTGAAGTATCTGTTGCTAAGATAAGATTCTAGTATTTGGCAATATTGGTGGGGTAACACCCCTTGCAATTTGTTAATTAACCCAACATGCCACACTTTATCAAAGGCTTGTGACACATCAAGAAATACAGCGCTACACACTTGTTTATTTTCCAGTGCATTTTCGATTACATCCTTTAAAACTTGATCAATTGTTGAATGTTTTGTTCGAAATCCAAACTGGTGTGTTGGAATTAGATTCCTTTATTCCATTATTTGTATGAGTCTTTTTTCAATAGTTTCTCAAACAGTTTAGAGAGAATCGGGAGCAGTGAAATTGGTCTATAGGACATCCGTAGGTTCCTTGCCTGGTTCCAAGATCATGATCACTTCAGCTATTTTCCAGGATTGCGGGACATGTTTCAATCGAAACGCTGCATTTATGAGGTGTAATAGCTTACGCAGTCGTATGTCAGAAAATTGGAGAAATGATATCTGGGTTGGTCCAAATTGTGCTTGCAGTCACAGACTCTCTTTAATAATTTTGAACAGACTAGGCAGTCATCTTAGCAGAATAACTACCTATAAATTTCGTCAGACCTCTTTATAAAAATAAAATTAAGTTGCGATTTCCTAACAAATGCCGTGCTCATGCTTAGTTGTGATTACTTACTTATATAATTCTTCTCTATTGTTCTTAATTCCATCATCTATTGCTTTATTCTACTCGTATTGTATTATCATCTATTCTATGTATTTGTTTCTTATAATTAGGCTGTACATGCCCGTGTAAACTTAAATAAATAAATAAATAAACCGTCTTCTTCGTCGTGAGCTCGGAATACCATAACAATGTTGCCCCCTGGAAACAAGTTCGTAATTAAGGAAAATGTAAATGCCTAACTAAAGAAAGCGGAATCAGTCATCACTATCATTGTAGTTGCTTGGATATTTGTTGACGGAAGTTGAAGTGTATTGCCAACATGGTCATTGTAGACATTTCCTGAATAAACGGATATGATTTCTGGTTACAAATGTTTTGGCCACACTTGGAAGTGTTTCGTTACTTGGGAGTGAAAGCATTATTAGCCACTGTTACTACTGTGACTCACATTCTGTGAGATACAACACCTAAATAAACCGATTCACGACCGAAAGTCACGACCAGTAAACAAAACTTGTCGAGGACAAGAGTTCGACCTCAGATATTTGGAGGAAAAAATTAGTCCAAGTTCGTTGCAAGAACACAAAAATACTGCATGTGCAACCTGTTGGCACGTTGCGTAACGACAAAAGACCCGGTGGCGAGGCTGTGAGAAAAATTCTGCTCTGGAGGCTGCATGTCGTGAAAGAAGCCTCAAAACTAACGCAACAGTTTGTCTTTTCTCTTTTTCAGTATTGAGAAAGAATATTATCAACTCCGCACCCATCCATTAGCGCTCAATACAAAATTATTGTCAGACCAATTGTATGCGGCAAGAGCCAGCGCGAGTTCCGATCATTAGTAGTACGAATGGGACATCGAGGGAAAACATCGATATTGATATCGATGTCGATGTTTGAGACCGGCATCGGTATGTCCTCCAATTTCGATATAGGTGTCCTTATTAGTTTATTCATTTATTCATTTATACACGGGCAAGAGCCCAATTACAAATTAATTAAATAATAATGCCGCTAACCATGGTAGTCAATAAAACATGAATCGATAGTATTATAACAAAACAGAAATACAGGATATTACAAAAAAAAACCTCTGCCAAGTGGGTGTGGCACATAGCTTCCTCGTATCCATAACATAACTGTATAGATCATTGAAAATTATTATTGACTAAAGAACTTCGTTCAATTAGGCGAAGTAAATGTTGAATTAGGGTAAATTTACTGTTATGCAGGAGCGTAACTTGAGAAAATAAAGGTACAAACTATAAAGTATACCTAATAAGTCCAAACAATCCCTGAAAATTTCATCGAAATCGGTCAAGAACTCCCGGTGTTATGCTTGTGGCAAGGATTTCACGTCATGCGCAGAGGCATTGAAATCGGTCAAAACTTGATCCGGGGGTCATGAAACTCATAGGGGACCATCTATACCCGCAACCCGATGTCATCGAAATTGGTCGAGAACTCCCGCAGTTATGCGCGTAACAAAGATTATTTGCGCATTATTGATCCAATGAATACAAAAAAATATAATTATGCGCGTCACGTTTGCGCATGCGAAATTGATCCGGGGCAAGGCCTGAAAATTTCATTGAAATTAAATAAAAAAGATTTCACGTTTGCGCATGCGCAGAGGCTACTATTGATTCATGGTCATGAAACCTTTAGTCTAATCCCTGAAAATGTCATCAAAATTGGTCAAGAACTCGGAGTTATGCGCGTAACAAGGATTTCACGTTTGCGCATGCAAGGCTACTATTAATCCGGAGATCATGAAATTCATAGGGGACCATCTACACATCAAAAACAATGGGAAATTTCATCGATAGTTATGCGCGTAACAAGGATTTCACGTTTGCGCATGCACAGAGGCTACTATTGATCCGGGGGTCAATCCAACCCGCACAATCCCTGAAAATTTCATCAAAATCGGACAATAACTTCGTGTAGTTTTGCCCGTAAAGGATTTGCTGACAGACAGACAGACAGACAGACAGACACGGAACCAAAATTGTTCAGAAAGGTCTAAAACGCAAAATGCAAGTGGAATTTTTGATTTTGGAGACAAAAAAATTTTCAATTCGAAAGTGATGCTTCCGCTACTTTAGTAGACTCGGAAGCAAAAAAAAAGGAAAATTACGTAAGAGCTCGTCTCAGAGAACTAACCGAATCACAAAACAAATCAAAATCTTCTAGTTGGTTGAGGGTTCTCTGCGCTCTACGAATCAGGTTATTGAAAATATAATTGGTGAAAGAAGTGGGGTTGTAAAAGAAATCATTACTTCTGGTAATATACGGAGGTACATGAAAATTGATCAATTGCAACAAAAATGGACAATAAATCTTGTTATGCAATAACTTAAAGATAAATATACAATCGGATGTACGGCGACGACTAGCAAGAGTGGCAAGGTTGCATTTTTCAAGGATATCACTATAATTGAAATTAGAAAAATCAATTCTTTCTTTGTATGCAACATATCGCGCAAATCTGCGCTGAATCCTCTCGATACGTTCACTCGAATTCGAATAGAACGGAGCCCAAACAATCGCACCATACTCCAAAACAGACCTGACAAATGCATTGTATACAGTCACTAACGCCTCAACATCGCCGAAATACCTAGTATTGCGCTTTAAAAAAACCAAGTGATTTCATTGCTTTAGCGCAGACGCTATCAATATGTGGTATGAATGTTAACTGAACATCATAGATAACACCCAGGTCCTTAATCGTAGTAACACGATTCAATTTCATACCATTTATGAAATAATCATGATGAAGCGGAGAAAGCGATCTACTGAACGTGATTATGGAGCATTTGTCAATATTGAGAAACAAGTTATTTTTAGATCACCAAGAATTTAGTGAATCCAAGGCTTTTTGAATGTTATTAGAGTAAGAGTAAGATTTAACTATCGAATAAATTTTCAAATCATCTGCAAAAAGAGAAAAGTGAACACTATCTGGAAAAATCAATGATACATCATTTACAAAAATAAGGAAACAAAAAGGGCCAACATGGGAACCCTGCGGAACACCGGATGTAGTAGCAAAAGGATACGAAAATGAAGATTTAAGTTTCACAATTTGGAAGCTGTCAGGAAGATAACTGGAGAACCATTTCAGCATGGATCCAAAAAAACCAAAAGCTCGCATTCATGAGCGAAATGGGAACCTTGTCAAAACATTTGGAGAAATCAGTATATACACAGTCAACTTGGTGTCCCATCTCAAAAGCTGACAAGATATGTTGCTGTAAGCAAAGAAGCTAACAGTATCCTTATTACACGCTACTACCGATCGCTTCTTGCAAGTATTCTGAGGATTTTGTTTGTTCGTTCGTTCAGCGTTTGTGAGTGAATATTCCACAAAAATGTCTCCAAGTAAGTGGTGGCGTTTTTTATCAAAAGACCAACGCCAAGTCTGCCAGATGCAATATCTGTGGGAGTAAAATTATGAGGAATATTGACGCAAAATCGACAATTTTATTTTTAGGGAAATGATATCTCATTTTATAGGTTTTTCAACGTTGAAGAAGATGGTAAAAAATGTTCCAGTCATGCAGCATGACGAAATGAGCAAATTTTCAGAGTAACTAGTTTTGTAAGAGGAAAATGACGCAAAACCCGACAATTTTATTTTCTGACTTGTGATACCTCATTTTAATTTCAAAATTTTGAAAGCTGAAGTTTTTTTTTCTGGCGAATTTTGCCAATCTACTTTGTTTTATCATCTTCAAACTGCTCTAGTTTGAACGGATTGAGATATTTCCAATCCGATTTCACCATCGTGTTCAGCGTGAAAAACCTTTATAAAAGAGAGTCACCTGCTTGGGGGTTTTCGGGTAACTTTCCCCCATTTGAAATGCCCCGAATCGCCCCTTAGAGTGAGGAAGATTTGCTCATCTTCGAACCTTTTGAAAGCCTAGGTAGATTTTTTGTGAAAATTTGAGTTTTAATCTCAATTTTATCGCGAGTTATCGTCTGGAATGTGTTTTTGGTGTCTTTTGACAGTGGATTTAGAATGCTTTAAAACGGATTTTGATGCAAACATTTTTTGAAAATTCTCATTTTAAAAATTTTAGACCGAGACAATAGGTAGTTTTCTTTTACTTCAAAAATTCGCTAATACTACGACACTTGAAAGAATTTTTAATATTTCTCTTTTTGCACGTTAGGTAGTAAGCAAGCTAGATGGAATTTTTTTTGTTAACAAAAGAGAAAACGAAACCGATGTTATCGGAGCCAACACATGGATATATCGGTATTATCGAACATGTGGCATCGATGGCAAAACATCGTAATATCGAAACAAAATATCGATATTTCGATAATATCGATGTCGATGTCCCACTACTACTAATTTAGTAGTAGTAAGCCGCAGTGTTAGTGTGCTGTAATTTTTCAACCCATTAGTCACTCAAACACGGATCAAACCACAAGTTAGCTTCAAAAACGTTTGCCAAGTTGGGTGTGACCCTTAACTTCCTTATATTCATAACATGAATGTTCAGATCATTGAAGAGTTTTAATCATAAGAGATTACAATAGGGAGGATAGTAAATTAAGATGGAGACTAAAAAAGTATTCAAATAGATCACCGTTGTTCAAAGGAGTTACAGTTGTTCACCAGTGGACTTCAAAACGTTCATAATGAACTTCCATTATGGCGGTCAAATCGTTTTCAATACTGGCCCCCATCTTTGAGCATTTCGATGAAATATTCAATTCATAATGATGCTTGATAGACGTTGGGTTGACTCATCGACAAAAGCTAAAGGTGAGTCGGGGGCGATGAAGTTTAGAGACTGTCTTCTGCAGGAATTGGGGTTCGCTCAATATACATATTGTAATTCTTTTCATTCAATTTCGATGAATAAATTCGTTTTTAAGGAATTAGCGAGTTAGTTGGTAGTGAACAGCGGGATATACGTTGTTGTACTGTTCCAAAATCCAAACACTTCACAATGCATTTGAACTGTTTTCGAAACGCTGAAACCGGTGAACATGAAGAGGCTGTACATGTTGAGAATTTTGTAGAAGAACATCAAGCCGAATTTATTCGTCTAAGCCCCTGACCTACTCGTGGAACTACTCATTGGGCAACCCAACCCAACGGTGCCACATAGAGTGGGTTTTAAACGGATTATCGCCCAAAGCCCAACTTGGACTAAAGGCTAGCGAGTTGTTGAGGAGGACAAATAACGACTTGATAAAACTAATGGTGGACCCGTGTTTCTCCCAACTCACATGTCAGATCCGTTAATAACTTCGGGTTGGTAGAAGAAAAAATCGATACCCAAAGGAATTTTCCCAGCTTTTTATGCGAGATAAAAATTTAGCGGGGTGTGCGCACAAAGCAGATTAAGGGTCAATCCCAATTCTGCAGTCCACTTTGAATGTTATTACTTCGTTTGAAATATTGCTGTCGCGTTCGGGCTCCCGCGATGCCTCCTAGTAAATTCAAAAGTTCTTTGAAAATGGCATTCGCCGCTCTCAACGCTTATGTCATCTACAGGTAACATGACAGGGAGGTTCCTTTCTATTAGCACAGTAAATCTGTATGTAGTCGTATAGAGAACTATTAGTTCGAGTATTGATTTATTTTGTTAGGACTGATCATTCTCTGTTAAGATACACGAGTACAACAATTTATAGATACATTTTTAAAAACAAATGGACTTGATTGCATGAGTGAAATACGTTGTAAAGGAGGGTAGCGGAGGAAACTATTCTTCACTGATTTGCGTGATTCAATGATTGTGATCCGCCGGGGATAAAGTCGCAAGGAGAATTTTCCAGGGACTATGATTCTAGGAATAAGCATAACATTGGACAGATAGTTTTGTCGTTCTGTCTCAATAGATAGGAATACCTGATCCCATTGTTGCAATTACCATCGTAAGTTTACCACTATGTTCAACGTTTAAAAATCGCTCACCTCGTCCAATGTCTCTCAAAACCTAGTTCAGCCCGCATTTTCCTTCCCAATCTCTGTAGTATCCTTCCTAGAATCATCGTTCATAAGTACATACATATCACAATGCTAATAAAAAGAATCTGAAGTTATTGTCTTCGCGTTAGTCAATAGATGAAGTTCGAAGGATCGGTAGGTAACCATCGTAGATTTGAAAACGAAGTCAGATTCGAGTATGAACATCTTCCATGTTTTAAATATTAGAGAACGGGAGAGACGGAGCCTAATTCGCAATACACCTAGAATTTGATTTGTAAAGAGATTACTCAATTTAATTTAGAATTACTTTTATTTTTTGTGTTTGAGTTCCTCATTTACACAAATGTATTATAATTGAACTCTCCTTAACAGTATAACTATTGATAATATGTTTTATGGAAAATAAGGTAGTTTCATAAACCTTAGGTTATCAGATTTAACATCCAAGCTGGATACGCTGGACAAACAGAAACAAAAAATACCTTAACTTTAATAATATGTAGCCTTGAGACTTGAACATAAATTAGATTTTTAATCCGTTTCTCACTCCATTTAAGTTATGTTAGAGGTGTCAAATCGTAAATCATTCTACAATTGGGTGTAACAAAAGAAGAAAGGGAAAAAATGAGTCGTTATGGAAAATTATAAGTTTACAAAATATAGACGACTCTCTTTTCTCCCTGCCCGTAATTGTTTATTGAACAGAGCTCAATTTCTTGAGGGCTAATGATCTGATAAGAGTGACTTATTATGTCTGACTTATATAAGAATTTGACAGCCAGAACTGGTGAATGTTTGTTATTCTAGTTTCAAATACTCGTGCTTTTCAGAGCCGATCCCCAGTCATTCGACTCCAAGAAGTATTTTGCGGAATCCATTGGCAAAGATGACGTTTTCCACTCGATGATGCGGATCCTGTTGCTTCACGTCTCGTCAGATTTCCGTCCCAAGCGCGACAGCTGGGAGGACTCGGACTTCGACACTGGTTGCCGCCGACGCTGTTTCCCACCCCTCGGCGAATTGCCGAGACGAGAAGAATTTGGACATCGCGTTTGTCGAGGGGATCCCTTCTCCAGAACAAGAGAATAACCCTCTAACATACTATAACCTATTCCTACCAACGTTTCAGAATCACTTCCTGAGAATTGAGCAGTAAACTGACAACTTGTAGAATTATTCGAAATAAGTAGGTTGGTATATTGTAATAAGTCGGCCGAGAGAATGCTTGTATAAGAAAAGGGTACAATGTTACTCTATGAGGTGAGTAGCCAATGCGTAAATTGTGGAAAATTTAGCAGACCTGTGGCCAATGGAGGATGAGTGAAATATAAATGCATCATGCTGCTGGTGAGGTTTAGCATGCTATTCTATGTGTTGCATTGATCACATTATATAAATAATATTTGGTATAATATATACATATTTTAAATATTATTTTTATCAGAAATACATATTAAAAAATACTTATTTGACTCGTTTCACTTTTAAACGTAATGAAAAGATTTATTTTTCTTCACCGCTCCTATGTACAGCTCCAAAACCCAAATTTTTCCCAGAATTTTTCATTTTTTCACTCTGTGAAACTTTCATTTAATTTGCGTAACTCCAGGATGTTCGTAACCCACGTTTCTAACATTTTAAATAATATTTTCGCTAACCCAGCATTCGATTTTTAACCGGAAGAACGGGATTTGCTACAGATGCAGGGTGGAAGGTTGCGGATTTAATCATTTTCCCAATTCATACCGCAAACTGTTTCTTTTATCCCTGGGTTTCCTCGATTGCTGTTTAAAAAGTGCCTAACGTTTTTTCGCCTTCAAACTGGAATTTCTCCATGAGATCGACGCGGAATCGCAAAGTTTACCATAATATTAGAAAGCTGATTAAATTTGCAAGTTTTCCTGTGGTTTGACAAGTTCGAGCAGGTTTTTTGGAAGTACAGTAAAAATAAAAGTAATTCAGAAACTAGCAATTTTTTTTAAAATTTTCGATGTTTGAACTGCAATTCCGGTCCTTAGGGGTTCGTTTATGATTATGAATGTGCATTGCTCGTAAAGGAAATTTTACGCTGAATCCGAAAATGTGGCAAAAAGTAGAACAAAAGTTGTTTTAAAGTGGAAAAACGTGGGTTTTTATGTCAAAAAACGTGATTTTCTGAAAAAAAAAAACCTTTAAAAAATTATATCGAGAGAACGGGTTGAGATAGAAAAGTGCGGTTGGCGGGATTTTAGTACATTTTTGATGCAGATTAACAGAAAAAATGTTCGTCACTTATTCGCTTCCATCTTGTATAGATGAATAGGTTGTTAGGTACATACAAACATAAAAGTAACGTATAGTAAAGATATGAAAACTGTAAAATCAAACGTGACGAATCGTGTGCGATCGTGGAGAATCGACTGGGAAGCCCTAATGCGGTTTTCTATCAATGCAATTTCAAAATTTTCCATTTTTCAACATTTTGTAGGTGATTTATATTACTTCAGTTTTTTCAAAAACGTTCTAAAATTGATCACCACTTGTGTTTTTTAATCTTCCTAATTCCTCTTATAAATAACTACAATTTGAGAATTGTTGTTGCCACCCACATTGACAATCCTTGTATCTATGTACGTCCTAACGGAGATTCCAGAGCTAAAATAACTGATAAGTGGTAGTACTGTTATAGAACGGTTCACTATCCAGTACTTATAAAAAATCGGTTAGAAAGCCCGGTTTTAAAGTCGTAAATCAGGCTTTATAATGAGCCATCACCATACCTGGTTGATTTCCATAGAGCAGGAAAAGACTTTCTAAGTTTTTTGTTTTCTTTGCGAATACCCACCAAAAATACCGTGTGAATATCCCGTCATCGACGAGCGAGAAGAGAAAAAAAGCGAGAGGGCTGGTCATCGGTTGGGGAACTCGCTCAATTAAGACGAAAACGGCAGGAAGCGAGCTACTTAGCCGCTACATCGTAGACTCACAAGCATGGAAATCTGCTCAATGATTCACCGTCAGTTAGATATCCCCGTTTCCTTGATTCTACTAGACGAGCGGAAACTCCGACCCTCAAAGCTTGTTAGACGTTTAAAAAAACTTGGGTCCCTTCTGCGACAGAAAAAACTTGAGTGACATTTATTAGATAAGTGCTGTATCTAGTACCACTTAATGTAAGGCTAGATCTAATCCATTAGGCTACTTAATGGTGGAAGTTGTATTTCAAGTCTTATATAACGTTAGGAACTGAATTCAAAGACTTGACTTAAGAGAGCTAGGGCCTCTAAGTGCATTAATAACCAGTCGAAGTAGGAATTGAGGATACATTAAGTGCAGTCTAAGGTGGTGCTGAATGCTGTTCCCAAATGCAGCGCCAACTGGCTTCATAAATCAAAATGTCGTTGGATTAAAGGTTGACTTCAATTCAATTGTACTAAATCTTGAATGACGGAACCGATAACTTTAACACACGAAGGTACTAATAATATTGCAGATGAAGTTTATCGCTTCTGAGTCAACATAATGGTAGGAAAAGCATTATTTTCACTTTCGACAAAAATTCATAACACTTTGGCACAAATCAATTTTAATATTTTTGGCATCTTAATTTAAACTTTCGGCGACTCAATTTCATTCTGGATACCACTTCGAATATCAATTTATACTTTTCACAAATCCCAACTAACCCAACATTCCACCCCATATAATGATCAATAGATGTTTTTTCTCATCAATATCTTTATGGAAGAAATCGTAACTTTTGAAAAGGCTCAGACAGAACACTTGTTTAGGCGGGGCCGTACTACATTTTTGATGCGGATTAACTGACAAATTTCCATCACTTGCCCGGTTCCACCCTGTACTAATCCGAAAAAAAGGTTCAAATTTAAACATCATTCAATATACCTATACAATTCTTTGTTTCATCATTTTTTCACAAAATTTCAATACTACAAATTTTTATCTTATAGTTTGAAAAAAAGCTTCGGACGGTGGACAGATATACAGGTGGCCAAAATTTAATGGACCAGGCATTTATCTCCGTAATTTCCGAGCCTAAAAAAAAATTGCAAATAGTAACTTTACTAATTTCTAACGGGGAATTCAAATATCACAATTTCGAGCGTTGCGCACACGCACAAATGCGCGATTTGCCCATCAACTTCATTATTTCAAATGGGAGCCTCCATTTTTTATTGCAGATTCGGATTCTACGAAGAATTTTATGAAAATTTGACGCCTCAAACAATTTTTTTGATTGCGTGTAACCGGTTCAGCGAGCACGCAAAGTTGCGCAACCCCAAAATTGTCAAATAGTGGATGATGGTGAACTGTAGTGTTGCATAATCTTGTTTTTTAACGCTGATTCACATGATGCTATCCGTTTTTTGATTTGACTCAATTTTTGCGGAATAATGACCAAAATTTGTTTATTTTGCGTCCATATTTCATTTTAGGCGCCTGTTTTCAGATTGTTAAGGGGATTAAATCTCAAGGTCTGGTTGAAAAATGTAAGAATAGTAGATTGAAACCTTCTTCAGTGATCAAGTGAAAAATCATCTTGATTTGAGAGCCAAAAGTCGTCATAAATGATTATTTTTTACGCGAAATAAACAAATTTTGGTCATTATTCCGCAAAAATTGAGTCAAATCAAAAAACGGATAGCATCACGTGAATCAGCGTTGAAAAAACAATGGAAATTCATGTGTAACACTTTACAGTTCACTATCATTCACTATTTGACAATTTCGGGGTTGCGTTACTTTGCGTGCTCGCTGTACTGAACGCTGAACGCTTGAGGGGCCGAATTTTCATAAAATTCTGCGTAGAATCTGAATCTGCAATAAAAAATTCAAGTTCCCATCTGAAATAACGAAGTTGATGCGCAAATCGCAAAGTTACTATTTGCAATTTTTTTTAGGCTCGGAAATTACGGAGATAAATGCCTGGTCCATTAAATTTTGGCCACCCTGTATGTTGTTCGATTTTTTTAATGTACGCAACTGTCTTGATTTAAGGAAGAATTCGATTGCCTTCTTACCCATCTATACACTAAAGCCAGCGGCCTGGACAACGCTGAAGAGAAGAAGTATGAAGAAAAATTCTGCACCCTCAATAAAGCAGCTTTGGCCATCGTTGTCTCTTTTCTGTAATAGGCTGAAGGGGTATGAACTTTACCTGACCGCTTCGTCTCGTTTACTGATAAGACGTTATCAAACGTAGGGCGCCTCCTTCCCTTCAGGGCAAGAACTTGAAAACGAGTAGTTCGGCACAAGGGAGACCAACTCAACAAATCCCAAGCGCGTCATCTCAAAGTTTTTTCTTGTTCTTCCGTGACGGCACATTAAAACTGGTAATATCATTACTTTATGATCCCCTCAGTGCCCGTTGTGGCTAAATTATCATTTGCTCGGAGGTGGAGGTGGTTGAGGGACGGAAGAGAGAGAAATAAATGAGAAGGGAGGCACCCTCTGCGAGCTTTTAGTGCCATTATCTTTTCAAAACAATCCGCAGACTTTTCCTCGACATCAAAGGCTCTTTCCCCCAAAACTTCGTCAAATTATAAACCCACCCTCGCCTCTGAGTGGAGATAATTTTTTTACGCCCTCAAACTCTTCCTTCTTTATGTCTGCCAAGTCTTCCTTTCTCGATCCGAGTCTGCATTTTGAAACAATTGATGCAACTGCCTTGTAAATTTACTTTATGCTCCACAAGCTGACTATAAGCAGCTATTCTTACTGTTTTTTCCAAATCGTTCATTGCAATGCACGTTGATCAATTAAACAAAATCCACTAGGTGACATAATGAAAGTAAATTAAATTTAACGAAATTTAGTTGAAGGATGACACGAGCAAGTTAATGTAGATAAATAAAATATACAAACTGATCTTCAACATGGACAAATGAAGTCGGTGTAAAGTCCGTATTGAAGGTCAGTCTCGCTTCCCCTGTGTTCTTCTGCTGAAATTGGATATATACGTTCAATTTTGGTTTATTATTCTCAGTAATGGCCCTCTGTAATTTGAAAACAATTTCTTTGTCTACGAGTCAACATGTGTAGATTTAAAAAATCTATTTAAACATTTGAAAATCTGCCCGTCCGCCGTTAGTAATTGGAATGTTTTCTTTATATATACGGCTTTATAAAGGAACAACGATTTTTGTTTGTTACAGTAAGTATTACAAGTGTACTTCCAAGAGGTCCAAAGAAGAAAAGTGATTTAATTCGTAATCTAAATAATTTTCTATAGTTACATGTAGTAGACAAAGCCCTAGGACTGCTATCGAGAACAGTAATAATAAAATGTGTGTTTAATATTGGTTTATTATTCAATAATAAACCATTGTAATCGCTCTGGAAAAAAAAGTCTACCCCCCCCCCCCCCTGAAAATTTCATGGTTTACGTTTCAAAGGGTGTAGAATCCGAATCTGCAATAAAAAATTTTCCGTCCGTCCGCCGTACGCCGTACGCACGATATCTCCCAAACGGCTGGAGCAAAAGATCTGAAATTTTCAGGAAAAATCAATATTGGTCCGACAACACCCCAATTCTTTAGCCAGCACTCTCACTTAATTTAAAGTGCCCTTTAAGGGTTGTCAACGTTTCGCAAAATCCCTAAAAACCTCAAAACTAGTCGAATCGGCCTAAATATTTTCCTATTTGAAGAACATACCATTAGGAATCGAATGAGCCCTTCCCCACGTCCGTAGGTCAAACCATTCTCGATCTATGGCCCGATTTATGGTGCCAACATTTGCGTTTTTTCGTTTATTATTGTTTGTTTGTAACCTAGTGATGTCCGGCCGATAGCGTCGAGTTGTAGTGAATGTGGATACTGGAGTGATAGCCGATGTGAATACTTGTAGTGTAGTTAGAAGCCGATACACGGGTTGAAGCGTTCTGATAATATATAGGTAAATATTATTCAGTATTATTACTGGGGTTCATTATTCAATATTATTACTGGGGTGAATAAGTATTCTTTCACTGCGGTTTATCATTCAATTGGCTTGCGTTCATGATTTGAATCTTACTAAGCTTCGGTGTGTGCGTGTTATACAGATGATAGAGCGATTATCGAATTTCAGGAGATATGCATAGACCATGTAAATCGGTTCTCATCCAAAACACCTATTTGGGTTGATCATTTGATGATAGTTGTGTGCCCCCTCTACATCTGTCTACCTTTGGCTACATCGTTTAAATTTGGATTTGGGGAAGTTTTAACGCAATACGAGTGCCAAAGGACTTGATAAATTATAGTATAATTATATTTCCTGAAATTTTCAGGAAAAATCCATCGTGGTCCGACGACGCCCCAATTCTTGAGCCAGCTCTCTCACTCAATTTAAAGTGCCCTTCAAGGGCTTTCAAAGTTTTGTAAAATCCGTAAAAACCTCAAAACAAGTCGAAGCGGCCTAAATTTTTCTCTATTTGAAGAACATACCATTAGGAATCGAATGAGGCCTTCCCCACGTCCGTAGGTCAAACCATTCTCGATGTATGGCCCGATTTATGGTGACAACATTTGCGTTTTTTGGTTTATTACTGTTTGTTTGTAACCTAGTGATGCCGATAGAGTCGAGTTGTAGTGAATGTGGATACTGGAGTGATAGTCGATGTGGATACTTGTAGTTTATAGCCGACACACGGGTTGAAGCATTCTGATATGTATGAAACGCTGATAATATATAGGTAAATATTATTACTGGGGATTATTATTCAATATTATTACTGGGGTAAATAAGTAGTCTTTCACTCGGGTTTATTATTCAATTGGCTTGCATTAATGATTTGAATCTGTACTAAGCTTCGGAGTGTGCGTGTTTCACAGGTGATAGAGCGATTATTGAATTTCAGGAGATATGGTTAGAGCACGTAAATCTGTTCTCAACCAAAATACCTATTTGGATTGATCAGTTGATCATATTTGTGTGCCTCCTGAAATTCAATAATCGCTCTATCCTGTGAAACACGCACACTCAGAAGCTTAGTAGAAATTCAAATGATGAACGCAAGCCAATTGAATATTATACCCCAGTGAAGGAATTTGCAGCGTTTTCAATTTGTTTTCCTTTAGCCCGAAAATAAATGTTGATCCATATTCCGTACGTGTTTCTTGCAAAGTAGTAGCTAAATAGTATGGAGTTTGATTCTACAGTCAAATTCGATTGGTCTAATTGATGATATGGTAGGTATCGACTTTTCTTCAGATGCTGGTACTAGAAATGATTCAATGGTAGTTATTGCTGCAGCTGATGGAAACGGATAATTGACGTTTCTTTGAAACCGGATATTATCGACTTCCTAGTCTTCAATGTGGCATGTTAGTTTTTTTTAAACTTTAGGTTATTCCTAAACTAATGAAAGTTCGCGCCTGCGCCTCTCTCCAACGATAGGAGGAGTTCGTAGTCGCCGCCCCTTTACCTACCCCAAGTCAGGATTGGGCGGATTCTCCCGTCTCCATGATGGTTCCGAAGATGACTCTAAAATTGCCTTTCCAAATAGAAAGAGGGCCAACAAGTTTAACGGTGCGAACCACCACCTAACACAGATCCCCCAATGTGCCCTTCATCTGCCCTTTAACTACCCAACCATTTCTATGTGGGTCTCCAGACGAAAGACCTAAATGTGAGTTCACCCGTCCCAAAAACTGTCCTCCTTGCCAATCTTCGGATGTGGGTGCATGGATGGAACCGAGGGTGCGAATCCACACTTCATAGACATCGGACCCTCACGCCTCAACGGTCAACGTTTGTAGAAGTGGGCTCCACTGCCCCCGTTATTTTGAACGTCAAAATGACCGGAAAATGTGTTCAGCTCATCCACACAAGTTGAGGGGGCAGTAGAGAAATTCGTTTTTGCAATGATCGGCCAAGTTTCCTGGGCAGCAGCCGGAAGAAACTACTGGAGCAGGAATGGTCTGTAAAATGCATTGGTGAACTGCTCTAATTTGTGCATCTCTCAGGAGATCAAAGAGGCGTTGTTATTTGAAATTTCCTTTACATTCACTTCAGCCAAATACTGGGAAAGTTTAAACTACATAGTTGCAATTGAGGATCTGTGACTCGATTCATTAAAAGAATATTTTCGGTCATTAATCAATAACTAGTCTGCTAATAGCGCATATAACGGCCATCAGTTGACCCTTCCACTAATTGAGCGATTAGGGGCCACAATAAAAGCCTACTTGGAAGGACGAAGGCAATTGGATTGGCTTTTGAGCTGAACAGGCTGTAGGGACTCTGACCCAGCTGTAATCGGAACTCAAATTCAAATTTACGGATATTCATTTTCACTTTGGTAATCCAATGCCTCTTACTTAAATCAGCTTTCCCAAGCCAGATGTAATCGGTCAGATTAGCTTGAACCTTACTGAGTTTTGCTAAATAACGGTTAAGCTAAAGCTTAACAAATGGCTCAATTTTTGCTCAGCCGAATCAATATCAGCAGCGTATCAATCAAACAAATTCTTGAATAACATTACGCAGTCCAACCGACCCATGTTCAGCTTTTCAATCTGATTTTAAAATATCTCATTTTTTAAAAAGCTAATTGTTTACCAAAATGTATGTAGAATCTAGAGTTTTTGGTTTATTATTCAATAATAAACCATTGTAATCGCTCTTGAAAAAAAATTTGTAACCCCCCTGAAAATTTCATGGTTTACGTTTCAAAGAGTGTAGAATCCAAATCTGCAATAAACATTTTCCCGTCCGTCTGCCATACGCCGAAGGCTGGAGCAAAAAATCTGAAATTTCCAGGAAAAATCAATATTGGTCCGACAACGCCCCAATTCTTTACCCAACTCTCTCACTTAATTTAAAGTGCCCTTTAAGGGTTGTCAACTTTTCGTAAAATCCCTAAAAATGTGGATTTTTTTTTGGAAACATTCCACGAGGAATCGAATGAGCCCCTCCCCAGGTCTGTAGCTCAAACCATTCCTGATGTATGGCATGATCTTATGGTGCCAACATTTGCATCCACATTCACTACATCACTAGATTACTGCAATCAAAACAAAAACAACATTTTTTTTTTTTATTTGATTTCAGTAACCTAGTGATGTAGTGAATGTGGATACTGGAATGAACTCCTAAAAGGTTTTATAGCCGATACACGGGTTGAAGCATTCTGATATGCATGAAACGCTGCAAATTATTTCACTGGGGTTTATTGTTCAATTTCATTGATTTGGCTTGCATTCATAATTTGAATTTCTACTAAGCTTTGGAGTGTGTGTGTTTCACAGGTGATAAAGCGATTGTTGAATTTCAGGAGATATACATAGAGCACTTAAATCGTTTCTCAACCAAAATACATATTTGGATTGATCAGTTGATCACATTTGTGGGCCTCCTGAAATTCAATAATCACTCTATCACCTGTGAAACACGATCCAAAGCTTAGTAGAAATTCAAATCATGAATGCAAGCCAAATCAATGAAATTGAATAATAAACGCCAGTGAAAGAATTGCAGCGTTTACTCAACTAACCAAAGAGATAGATTTCTAATCAACCGCTTTTATTATTAGTGTGGCACGTAGATATTTGTTGATTGCCGAGAGAAAGTTCTTTAGATGGCCCTTCTTGAACTATACAACGGTTCGGTGAGTGGTAACTTCTAATCATTTGCAAACTACACATCCTAAGAATGGATTACTCGCAAAATATATTCAGCCCATTCTTCTCTACGTTAAAAGATGGTAATGGACTGTGGACTAGACACCCATGAGCGTGTACCTATCAAAGAATCCTTAGGAATTGGTAACCATTTGGGAAATTGTTTGCCACTTCACATGACGTAGCCCGCTATTCTGACCAAGCCGGAGTTGCTAATTTGCAATCCCAAATAATGACTAAAGTATAACTTAAACGGTGCTTATGAATTTCATTGAACCGGTTTCCTAAAAACGTCAAGCCCTAAATTCTCAATGGACCCTGGCTTAAATCGTTCCGTACAAACTTCACTGTCTTGTTCTGTTTGCTACTATTTTGACAACACGTACAAAATATAATATCCAAAGACCTAATAAGAGGAGGCTGCCCAGGCAAATCCACTTGAATAGCCAATCAAATTTTGGTTTATGATTGAATAATAAACCATTGAAAAAATTTGCTAACCCCCCTTTTCATGGTTTACGTTTCAAAGGGTGTAGAATCCAAATCTGTAATCCGCCGTACGCACGATATCTCCAAAACGGCTGGAGCAAAAAATCTAAATTTTCAGGAAAAATCATGTTGGTCCGACAACAATTTTAGCCCTCTCTCACTTAATTTAAAGATCGGTTTGAACAAAATATTAATAATAAATGAATAAATACAAACAAAAACCAAAAAATGCGAGACGAAAGATGCAGTATATGAGATTTTCCAATATTTTTATAAGATTTTGGCTACCACTTCTGTTCATGTTGATGAATGAGTAATGTGATGATGAATACCCCAATAATAAGAGTGCATCTGATTCTGACAAAACAAAATCCTTCCCGATTATGAAATGTCCATGTAATGTGAGAGTCTTGATATGAATTTTCACGCAATTGTCCTTTTGCTCGTCTATAAAATTGCGTTACATCAGTAAGTTACAAAATCTTTTCACGAAATTCGTTACTTTTGTTTGTCGAAGATATTCCTGAGTACAACTCTTCCACTTATGGACCTACGGTACTGAAATATCGAAGTTGGGATGGAATCGGGGCGTCTAGAAGATACAATTAAAAGGTACGGTAGCGCCAAATATATACATATCTGCCATGTTGTTTCTTCATAATATCCTTCAATGATGATAGTCAAGCTTTTCTTTCTGAAAAGTTTCTCTGTTCTACTTTAATGATTAGGAATACGCGAAGCCTTCCGGTTGAGCCATCTAGTTTCAGCTCATTAGTTTCTTACTGCTCGGGTGAGGAATATTTCCGAGGTCTCTAGGTTAAAACCGAGGTCATACATCAAGAAGCAGGTGGCAATCACGTTTATCCTAAATTAACTTCCACGTTAGGATGTCCCTGTTTCCCTCTCTCGGAGACCAACTGATCGATTTCCTTAGGCCCCTCGAGGGAGGGCTGGGACCAAGCGAATGTACATTATTAATTTGATGTCTTACTCAGGCAAACCCGTTATTAGGAGGTAGCGTTTGTGAGCTCATGGTCTCCTCGACTGTATTCGTCTTCTGTCATCAGCTCGGATTCCCTTACAAATAATCATACGCTCGAGAAAACACTTTCTCCGCCTACGAGTTTCATCTTAAGCGACGGCGGTTAAGTCCCTGAGGGCTTTTTTTAAAATAGAAATTACTTGCGTCTTTATAGTGGCGGTGGTAGTACATAAGGCGTTCATACACAAGATGCCTGAGTTGGATCGAGGAGTGGATGAGTGAACAAGTTTTGTGTACTTTTTCATCATCGGTGGATTATCATTAACATGTTTTCCTTCCAGTATAATACAATACGTTACTTCAAGTTCTTCAGTTTCAATATGTTAAACTATGTTGTTTAATGAAGGGCTGTTAATGATTACTTATGCAAATTACTAATGTTGTGATATTATCGTTGATAGTCATTGCAATCGTTAATATACAGCAGCATCAGTAGTTGAATCATGATTTTAACCAATCAGTATGGGTTTTAGACAGAATATTAGTCGCAAATTTCTGATACCTGAACACTAACGAGGCAGTTTCATCAGCTACTCCAGAACAACTAATGGACCTAGTAAACAATGCAGGGAACTCGTGTTGCATTGGATTTCATCCCTCGATTCAACAATGAAATCTTCAGTTGATTGCATTCTAATATGAAGGCCTTTGTATTGCTAATCTAGTGAATCCGTTCGTCGGGTAGAAGATTGGTTTTGAATATTAATACAATTATGAAAGAGAGTTAGTTGAAATTTAAACCCCAACCAAATATTTATTGAGTACAACACAGCATATCAAAGTTATAATTGGAAATAATTACAATTACCGTCATTACTTATTACTACTATTACTGCTCCAATTAATATCTGTGATCATATGATCTAGATACGAAGCCATCTTCCAACGCGGGAAGTGCAAACCTCTGAGTTTGCTCGCCATTATGTCCAAGGTATTTGAACAATTTTACTGGCTACTTTACTGGTTTCCAGATAGTCGTGTCACTGACTATCAGACGAGGTTTCGCGACAAACTTCGCCGAATAGTGAAAGAAATACAGACAAACTTAAAAACCGTTAGCATCCATCTTGATACTAAGAAGACACTTGATAAACCAACATGAAATGCTTATTGACGTATTAACACCGCACCTACCAGGCAAGTTAGTGTTGCGTATACAGTACTATTTAGCCAGGCGCACCTTCAAAGTCGCTATTGGCAGTCAGACCAATCTCGGCGAGAGTGCCGCGGGGAAGCGTGTAGTGATCATACCTCTTGTACCCCCGAAATTTTCCAGTAGGCGAAAACTGTACGGTGGCGCGATTCGTTGGTGACACCGCTATTCTGTAGACAGCAACTCGCTACACCATCCGCACGGCTCCCCAGCGCTACCTGAATAAAGTCATCTATACGAAACCATCGAAGTGACTCCATAACAACCGTTTTGGTCAAAAGAGGACCATCCACATTACCTAACCAAATTTTGAAGAGGAAATTCTTCACTCCAGTTCACCTTGCTTTGGTACTGCGGGACCTTTCACATCTACACTCTTCACATTGTCATTATTATTTCATCTACTTTGTTATTCTTATTCATGCATTTGTTTCAAATCTATATTTTAATCTTGTACAATTCAGTTGGGAGAATGTACTTCATGTTTCAGGCCAATCGTTTAATTTATGTCCTATATCAATCCTTTGAGTTGGTGGGGTATGGCGTGACCAATTTTTCTATGCGAATAAAGTTGTTGGAGCTCTTCAGTTTGATATGTTTACAAACTATATCAATCCTTTGTGAATGACTTTTAGACAATTACCAAATTTCTGTTTAAAAAAAAAAAAATCTAAAGTATCATACGATTAGGACTGATGCTCAGCCAACAGTAGACAACCGATAAAATCCATGAACTTGTTTTACTCGATCCAGTTATGAAAGGAGGCCGTCGAAGCCGTGAAAGGGAAAGAAATTTTTGCAAAAAAAAGTAGCTAAGTGTTATTAGGCTGAAACTCAGGTCTGGAGACACTGGGCCAAAAGCTTCCCCGTTCCTTGGAAAACTAAGTCACGTAGAGATACCTGCACAGGGAAGCGTAACTAGCCACCAAAATAGCGAAAAATGCGACAATCTACCATCGCGCACGTATCATTTGTCTTTCCTGGTTCTGCTTAGACTCCCAGGTCCCCTGTTTATTATTCTCCGGGCGTACCGACCGTGATATCGCTCTGCGGGGGAGGTGGGAATAGCGAAAAAGGAGGTTCCGTACGTTTCTAAGGGGAATGAAGTAAATCTTGGCAGATTTTGCCGAGGGAAGCTGATGTCAGCTTTCATACAACGTCCGAAACCCCTGAGTAGAGGTTTTGGAGTTGCGCCACTTGGCTATAAGACTGTATAGTGGCTTGAGTGGCTCTAAGTCTTCATAAGTTTAAATCATTCACACCCGAATGTTTCCAGTTTCTTGTCCACATTCAAGCTTCAATGCCTTGGATAGATATTTGCTGACACTAGTGAGAAAATATTAAAAGAAAACATCAATTAAATGTTCTCAAATTATCTTGGTTTATTAATTACACTCTCATGCTATTGTACTTCAATCTGAATACAATTTGTTGTGATGCGACACAACCGACCAGCGCTGAAAAAGAGCATTTGGCTTCATTATATAAATTTAATATTTCATCAGCCTAAATTCGGATAACAATTACTAGACTCCAATACAAATTACAGGGAACCAACATAAAATTTGGTTTCCAGGACATGAAATAATTGTCCATGGATTTGTTGTTTTTGACGTTTTATGTCTTCACTTTGCTACATAAACTCGAAAATGTAACTTGGACAGCGTCACGAAAAAATCGTCACGAAAATATTTCTGATGGTTTTCGCTTACAACCGATTCGTTGCCACGGATCATATCTTAGACATTTGTGATCGTACAAAACTCGTTCACCACTCATTCGAAAGCTGTTGATTTACTTAATCTTGCTACGTTAACCCCTGGACATTCGGAACCTCAGTGACCACCCGATGGAACGATTGTTTACTAACTGTGACAGTTCTGTGAGTGGTGATGATTATGTCTTAACAGTTTACCATTCGTTGCTTCGGAACCTCAGTGACCAAACGATGGAACCATTACATCGCAACCATCAACGAGCACAATCTAACGTAGTTATCATTGGTCCTGCAAAATGGCACTCTTTGGAACTAGTGCGCGAATATCGTTTACGCAAAAAGCTGCTTATGGATACTACATTATCCACAAATGAAATTGAAATTGGCGGGGTACGTGATACATTTATCATTCTCTCGCCGACGTTGAATTTGATAAGCGTTTTACATCAAAACTGGCCTCCAATTGGGAGTACGTGGTGTGTGTGCGGGAGGGGGCGCAAAGACATAAATGTCCCTCGTGGTTGCGTACTTGTACGAAAGCTGTTTTTTGGACTGAGCAATTATCGGAGTAAAATATGGCGTAAATTCTGTTCCTCGTTTATATTGTTTCTTGGACGTTGAAAAACGCTTGCCATGGTTGTTATTGTTAATTTCTGTTTCAAAAGCTCATTAAATCTAAACATAACTGCTCCCTATCAGGTTTCCTACTTGAATAATTCGGTTGGCATGCCTAAAATACAATAATTTAAACCATTTTTTTCTAAATTTGGCATTGGTATGCAACCATTCAACTATACATCGTGGGGTTCCAGGTAAAAGTGACCAAGTAACATTTTTTTCAAAATGAGCTTTTTTTATCATTCCGGTACTAAGGAACGTTGTCTACTGTGTGTTGTTGCTAAGAACGTTATCTTCAAACTGATGTGCAAGAAATACTTGAAAATAAATTTTACCTGCCTGACCCAAAGAGTTTTATGTGACCAAATGGCATTTGAACTCAACCACAAAACACGAGATGGATTATAAATGTACTCTCGCTGGTGCATGTAAATGTTATCAATTGCCATTTGATCACTTTTACTGTGTAAGATTTGTAAGATTGCATAGTGGGCAGGTGAAAATGACCAATTACAGTGATAGGTAATGGATAACCTTTTCTAACAGAAATAGGTATGACATTGTTGTTTAGATGCTTGGCAACACGATAAATTAACGAAAAAACCATTCAATCCCTCAATTTCATGTAATTATGCGACTGATTTTCGAAGAATTGAATTGACCAAATGAGTAAAGCTTGAAACTCCAGGCAGGTAAAAATGATCAAATAGAGTTTTCCGAATAAACAGCTCTTATTTAATCTGAAGTGAATTTTGAAGCACGATATCATAGGCGGGCACTAGCTAACTACCTACAGGATAAAGAAAAATCGAAACATAGTCGGATGAGACATCACACAACCAGTGTTCGTAAGAAGAAAATAGGTGAAACTTCAGGAAACTTCGGAACCCCACGACATGTTATACCTCGTTCATAACAGTAATACCCTTAAAGCTGATATTTAAATAAACTTAGTTCAATTCGAACGATTATGAATATATGCCGTACGTATCACTCAGTAATATCGTATGACCACGTCAGTGGATTTTTTTTAATAGCGGAACTAGACTATGTTCAAGTGTGATTGAACGAAAAAGAATCGAAGAGGAATCGAATGAGCCCCTCTGCAGGTCCGTAGCTCAAACCATTCCCGATGTATGGCCCGATTTATGGTGGCAACATTTGCATCCACATTCGCTACATGTAGTGAATGTGGATACTGGAGTGAACTCCTAAAAGGGTTTATAGCCTATACACGGGTTGAAGCATTCTGATAACCATAAAAAACGCTGCAAATTCGTTCACTGGGGCTTATGACTCAATTTCATTCATTTGGCTTGTATTCATGATTTGAATTTCTACTAAGCTTTGGAGTGTGCGGGTTTCACAGGTAATAGAGCGATTATTGAATTTCAGGAGATATGCATACAGCACGTAAATCTGTTCTCAACCAAAATACCTATTTGGTTGATCAGTTGATCATATTTGTGTTCCTCCTGAAATTCAATAATCGCTCTATCACCTTGAAACACGCACACTCCAAAGCTTAGTAGAAATTCAAACCATGAATACAAGCCAAATGAATGAAATTGAATAATAAACCCCAGTGAAAGAATTTGCAGCGTTTTTGCATTCGATTCAAGAAATCTTGAGTCAACAATTTTTGAAGGGTGAGGCTTACATTGCCTTTTCTTTCTCAATTACAGAGGTTCATTATTGAAAATAATAAACCAAAATAGATAGTCGAGAGATAATTCACATTATTGAGTAGATGTAAAACCAAGGGTAAATTGTATTCATGAAATGAGAGATTTTGTACTCACGATTGCATAAATAATTAAAATTCGAGTGGGTTTATAAACATGTTCCGAATCAGTGTGCTGTACTTGCCTTCATCGAACATGATAGATAATTCAAATGCCGCGCTCGTTGTAATTTAAAAATGATAATATAACGTGCTCTGCAGAGTGCTAATTCTACTGTAATAATGCAAGCTTCGTGTCAGTTTGGGTCTCGCTATCAATAAAGGGCACTCTTTTTTTTCCTTCCAAAGGGAGTTTGAATTCATTGAAGCATTTAATGAAATGCGGACCAAAGAGTAATTAAGGTATTCTATGCCACCCACTTGAGAGGGGCCATGTTCGTCGTTGTTTGGGTTTCCTCCCGTTGTCCCCGCCTTATCTTATTGATAGCTGGTGTCTCCCCGGACTGGTCCGTCCCAAATAAGGAGAGCCTGTGCAATGACCCGAATCAGACGGGGTGTTGGCGAGGCGCGGAGGGGACCGCTGGATGCATGAGACGCAGAATGCAGATTGCGGAGTGCAGATTGGGACGAGTGCAGGCACGGCGTCCTGCTCGTGACCATCGGCTGCAGCTGCGCCCCAAATAAATCCACGAAAAGGCAGATGAGGAGCAGCACGCAGATCGCGGTTGACCACCTTCGCATCTTCTGGGCTTCGGAATATTGTTTTATATTGACGGAGCCCATTGCAACCACAAGACTTTAACATGACTGGATTTTGAAAACAACTCAACGGGCGGTTTCACCTAAGTTTTTCATCAACATTTACTCAATAAACTGGAGCTCTCAGCCGACAATCAACGATGTTCGGTTTCACCAACTCCGGTTCACATAAACCAACGGTCAAGCATGCTAAACTGACGATCAAAACTAACCGACCGAATTGGCGCAACTGCACTGCATTGGTAGAATCTTGGACAACGATTAAAACGAGTTATTTTCACCATCTGCGTTTGTATTCCGCTATTTGACGATGTTGATTTTTCCTGCTCATATAGTTTGTGCTTATATATAAGCAGAACCTTCGCCCTATTTGGACCTATGGGATACAGATCTGGGGCTGTGCCAAGAAATCAAATATTAAAATCCAAACCTTGCAGAAAGAAATACTGAGAAGTATAGTTGGAGCCCCTTGGTACATGCGAAACGATGATATTCATCGAGATTTGAGGATGGAGACAGTCTATGAAATTATTGCAAAATACGCAAGAAAGCATGAACATCGTCCTCCACAAACATGAGAACCCGGAGAGATGCTCTACGTTTTGGACAACGAAGGTGAAACCCGACGTCTCAAGCGAAACAAACCACTGGATTTAGTTGTGCCGCGTGAATAGAAGTGCAATCGAACTCAGTGCTATTTAATTGAGCTGTATAATGAAGGGCTAGGTTTTGCTGAAAACCTACCCTCTTGGAGTGTACCTATATTGATATGTAAAATTGCTAGATGAAGTGTATTTGATTTTTCAGTTGCAATTAATAAATCACGAAAAAAATAAATATATATTATATAGTATATTATATGTTATATAGTTTATATATTATATACTCTATATTAAATAGTTTGTTTCCAACTTTTTGGGCTATTCGCGTTATTGGTTATTTTGGCTAGTTTGTATTAAAAAATGAGCCACAGAGGCTCGTTTAGGGCATTGGTACGTGAAGACGAGTATGACGGGGATTACGCAGATAATACTATTTGGATTTTGGTGATTTCGTGATTTGAAAAATATCGAAAAACTATTGGAATATCACTTCTTCTAGTTTTAATTTTTTTAAATAGTGATGATATGTAAAGTAAGGGCGCATCAATAAGTTACCTCAAACATCAGTTTTTTAAAGTACCTAAACGGGATACACAGGAGGCAGAATACTCCTTACTGCACAAGACGCAGAAGTATTAATTTTTCGCAATACTTAAATTTCGGTCCAATTTTTCCCTTAAGCAAACCCCCCCTTCCACGCTTATGACTAGGCGATGTATAATAACATCAATATTAACAAACTATCTATGAACATAAACAAACAAAACAAGGAACAAAGTAAGTAAAGCATTAAAGTGAAGCAAGTAGTAATCTAACAAGAACGAAAATAGAAACGGTTTTGGTTACGTTGTCGCTGTCATTTCGTTATTGCTAACATTTCACGGCAACTGCCTTCTTCATGTAGTTGAAATCAACGTTTATTTTATTTATTGTAGTTGAAATCGGCGTTTTATTGAAACACTGTAAATCGATGTTTACTGAAATCCGTTTGTTATTAATCAAGATTCAAATCTCTGGTTCCGTAAAACAATGATCTAGTTTAACCGATTGCAGTCGAAACCGGCCCTAAGAGGAGTCACCTAGAACGTGCTTGTTTTGGTCGATACTGTTTGAATATTGAGTTCTTCTCATCCAGTGTTAATGCACTTCGTACAAATCATTCTAGACGAAATACTTTCAATTCCAAATTCTGTGAATTAAATTATCGCGGTCACCATACGGTCGTGCCACCATATTGGTGTGATCGCTAAGGCACATTTTTAAATTCGTCCAAGTTAATAATTGAACTAACTGGATTCACGTAAAACTCATCCGAGTGGTTTTATGAGGAACGAGGTTAGGGTGTTTCGTAGCTTTCTAGACACATCTACCCAATCAGCTAAGTTGGAAACCTGATGGGTCACATTTACGTTTTGATTTCACGAGCTAGTTAACTCCGAAATCAACTTAAAATAGTGGTTTACAGTTACGAACTCAAGTAATAAAGTACTAATGGCCACCATAACTACCCAAAATGAATACCGAAATAACAATTTTCGATTTGGGATTTCGAGGTGTCTATCACACTTCCATTATTTTGGTATTACACAATTATTGTGTAAAGCAAATGAATTATTGACTTTAAATGTTTAAGAATCATTCATTGAAATACTCCCATTAATTGTGCTTCTCGATAATAGAGTTAGTTGCAAATATTTAGGCATCCACATCCTTTGTACAGAAGAGCGAAATTTCGGATGGCTCTCCTGCTCTTTTACATAGAAATTGTTTTTTCATCAAATGCATAGAATAATGACAATTATGAAAATGCGCTTTAAGCCTTATCCCTCTTTTGAATTTATAACGAACGAGAAGAATGATTGCTAAAGCCAGTTTTCCAGGCCTCACACCAGATTTTGAAAAATGGGGAAAAATGGTGGGAAGCATCGCACAAAATGTGGCAGGATTGCAAAAAGAAAAACGCTATTGAGTATGAATACAGTAAAGGGAACAAGAATGATCTTAGGACAAGTGAGATATAATACTTCATCGAGTGAAGTAGTAACGTATGAAACCACTTCTGCTGTATTTTGTTTACATTGAACCAGGGCGGGTACGAAGCGTCTCTAATCTACCCACATTTACCCATATCCAGATATCCAGGACAATAGAGATGGTTTGCGGGTGCCAGCATTTTAGTTCGCCGCCCAAAACTCTAAGGAGCAACTTTATAATAGATTTATGGTAATCGAGATTTCAGGATCACCTTCTTACTACTTCTGATTTTCCAATGAAAATTTTCCTGAAATCAACTTGCACCATCTCACAGTAACACCACTTATTAGGTGGTCAACACTTGATTTCGTGGATGAAGACTAAGGGTGACTAAGATGATGATTGTGTTGTTAGTCTTGTTTAAAAAGTGAAAACTATTATTTTACTTGTAATAGACCTATTCTCGTCTATCATCGTATCAACAATTTCTAGATCAAACGAATTTTCTCGAATTTTCTGAAATGTATAAATCAGGATGGCACAAGGATGGGTCATGCATGAACAAGTGAACATAGAAATTCGTAGGAGTAGGCTAGGGATGTATCAACATCAGCATACTTCGGAGTTGTACTTTTTATAGAGCATTTCATGTTTATGTATTCACAGAACTGAATCGCCGAAGGGAACACAATTGTTCTTGTTGGAATAGTTTTACAGTAATGACAATAATTGAGAACGGTATAGACGTCAACATAAACAGTTCCCGACAATATCATTATATTTGTGGTAAAACTGAAAATGTTTTGAATTTCGCGGGGGCTCTTACTTTAGCGAAATATTATCAGATTCCCATATAGAGCTTAAGAGGACCACTCACTAAGAATTGAATGTAAATGGATAGAACACTGTAGGGGTTATTATTGTTGACGTTATTTTCCGCTTGTGCAAGCGAAATGAATGTCATTAATGTGACAGTTATAACAGTTATAGAAAACAATGTACAGCCTGACCCATGCCAACCTAAAAATTTCACCAAAATCCAGTAGTTTTGCCCGTCACAGGGATTAAAAGACACCGCAGACACGAAACTTAAATTGTTTGTGTGACCACAACGCTTCTGCTTCCAAGATAGAGATGGAAAGATGAAATAACAATAAGGATTTTTTTTTGTTAAACAACAAAATGGGAATGCTCCCTATAATTTGTTTGAACGGTTTGAATTCGACCAGTTTCGCCGATTCTTCCCAAATAGTTGCGAAGGCCATGTGGTGGCCAACTGGTCCATAGGCGACAGTTGGCGAGGGCGAACCATCGGGCTTTCGTTTATCGTAATAATATACCTAGCCTACTGAATTCTATTGGACATAATTGTCCCGACTGTTCTCATTTCACATTAATTGCAATGAGGTAATGAGCGTTACTATAGCTTTTACACACCTGCCGTCGGAACTCGACAATTTGGCTTTCTTGCTGCGCTTGTTATTTTTTCGCGTGAGATTAACTTTTACCGAATCCAGGTGACTATTCAAGACAAATCTCTGAATGTGTAGCTTTTCCCCTACAAGAAATATATTTAGGTCTTAACGGCACGTGAACTCATGGATCAGCTCTCCTCGCGGTTGGGGTGAATTAAGCAGGTCACCTCTGCTGCTTGTACTTGAGGCCACTTTTACTCGTTAACCATAATGTACGGGTAGACTGAGACTTGAACGCTGTTAAAGGGATTTGCATTTTACCAACACAAGTAGGTATGTAAGCGGGAAATTTACCGGCTAAATCTCTATCATGACCACTTTTAGCTGCTAAAACCTCGACCACCGCGAAGTCAACCCTTATTTGCGGAAAAAAATTCTCCGGCTCATCAAAGTGTTACCAAGTTTTGGGCCTCGTAAAGAGTTGACGTGAAAACGAATAGGTGCTTACCTTATTTTAGTAAGTAAGTAGATGGTATTAATATGTCAGTATCTTTGTAATAGCCCGAACTTGGAAGCGTGTGCCATAAAATGAATCATAAAACGTTGGTATCAACTGGTTCGTAATAAAATGGAGTTAAATGTTTAGCAGACTCCAAATTTTAAGATCCATTACTCCATACATGCAGAGGTTTATTAATAAAATTGATATTTGTACTTACTCGCTGCTGTTCATCTTGTTAAACTCACTACCACCACTAAACTCATCTTTAAATGAACGATAACTATCTAATAAATTTACAACGTATTTATAACCACAGAACCACGATGTGAGAGTTTAACTAAGATCGGAAATGAGCTTCCAAAACGGCCTTTTTCATTCAGGAGAAACCGTGATAAGAACCAAGTTTTTCCAACATGGATACTATACTCGTTGATACAGTTAAGCGTCAACATGTCGGCATGAACAGCCATCGTTGAGCGTTTAGTTGATCTAGCAAAGTATTGTGGTTTAAGTTGAAATCCTAAATCTTCGATTGATGGTTATTGACAAGGTTTCGGCCATTCAGCGCGCTTCAGGGAATTTCAGTAAAGGTAGCCCTTAATAATGTGGGCCCAGCCCAGCAATATCTGCACAAATTGCTAGATAGAATTGTGCCTGGAATTAATTCTCGATGATTCCAACCACATTCCTGATGAACCGCATCGAAAGTTCAAAACGTCAGTCTCCCTAGATGAAACTCTTAGAATGGAGCAAAACCGGGTTCTTTCAGTTACTAAAATTTTTTCTGGCCATGATGAACACACCTCCATGGAAAAATCTTAAAGCACGATATCGATCTCAATCATTTTAGACGTAACTAACAAAAATGAAGGAAATAAAAGTTTTTAAATTATAGCGTAACCGAATTGCTCAATATTTCTCAGTAAAAAGGATTACTGAATGTAATTAAATCAAACTAATAACTTATTTACAAATTAATTTCTGATGATTTAATTATTCGTAACTGATAATTATTTCTTTGAATAATCCGAGTAAAATTTCGAGGAGTCGATATGAATACGGACAGCTCCAGATATTATTTTATGTCGATACCGTCGTTTATTCAATATTTCCCCTCATCTTCTGTAATTTTCTCATTTTCGTGCAACGTTCAACTTAAAAAATTGTTAACCAAATTACGTGATTTTTTTAAAAATTGATTCTAATAATTAGCAGCCTAGTTGTGCAACAATCTTTGGAAATTTCTAATGTTATGATGAAGAGACGATTTTTAGAGGGAATACCACAGACGAGTTTTATCGACAGGTTTCTATCAAACGCTACTCAGGCTATCTATAATTCTTAGCCGATATTCAAGATTACCTACAGTCTAATTTTTATTAACTTATATTTATAGGGTATTTATTGCAATTAGGATTTTTGCTTTTGCTGAAAGCAGGGGGAACGGAGAGGGTAATTGACAATCTTTCAATCGCTTTTTAAGAGGGAATTCGACCGATTCTTCATACATCATTCTTGTTTGTCCTATTAAGATTTTGGTTTAGTATTCAAAAATATTTCAGAGCTGTCAACTATCATTAAGAAAGAGAAGATTGAAGGAGGTAATTATTACTCTCAGTGCTTGTGTTGGAGCCAGTAAATCGTGAATAATTCATAATTGCTACTATAGTCCAAAAATTCGTTCCCTGTAATGGATGCATTACTTTCCAATATGTTCTAATTTCCTCCTGGAAAACTAATTCTAATGACAACATAGCTTGTAACCAAATAAAACTTTGGAGATCATGCTGAACACAAAAATTATACTCTACCAGTGAATAAGGAAAGGAGGTGAAGAATTAATTACTCTTATTCACCTTATAAGAAACACACGACTATGGAAGCGGAGAATCAAGGAGATTGTCGTACAACCGATGCTAATAGATAGATAAGTAGATAATTTGTTCACTAATTTACAATCGATATAACTGCTACCTTACCGAAAACCAAAATAAGATCCGCTGCTAGACTTGTAGTAGGTAGGTACTTATCCAGCCAATATTCAGTTTTCTCACTGCTAGAAGAGCACAATAGACTCGTATTCAAAAACGCGCTCCGCAAATAGACAAGTCATTTGTGATGTACGAGTAGTAGTATTCTTTTTCATTTAAACAAACAATTTAAGCCTTAGTTTACTGATTGAATTTAATTTTAATTAGACCCTGGGAAAGCGGTAATATTTTCCTGAAAACTGCCCTGATTATCGTTCACAGGACACCCGGAATAATTAAAAAAATAATTGCATTAAAAAACGATACGTTTTATCATCTACTCATCGTTATTATGTTGAGTACATTTCAATTACATATTAACAGCCACTAGAAAAGTTAAATTCACGACTAATAATTTTGATTATATTTGTCCAACCGTGGCTGGAAGCAAGTAATTATCTAAAAAAACCAATAAGTAGAAAACTGACAGTTAAGGCAAAGTGCCGAGTTTTGATTCCAGTAATTGTTACATTCTGCAGTAGGTAAGAATGGCATAGTAAATTTCTAACAATAAACGTCAGTGGCTAAAATAAAACCAGATTGTTCTATTGGGGAATATTTTTGATCGCTCACAATCATCGATAATAATATTTATTTTACAAAAAAGAAGGCTATGAAATTGAACATTTTATTATCATTAGCGCAATATAAATATTTGAAAACTAGATAAACGAACTGAAAGCCACTATAAAAGCATCTATTTATTGAACATCCCAAGGTTTATTGAAGCGGATCGAACCACCAATAATATTCTAACCACAATTCGGTAGAGAAAAATGTTATGTAGTGAGCAATGTTCGACAACAAAACCATTAAAAAAATTGTTATTTTCCTACTCCTGGCCTCCTGCCTAGGGCTCATAATTTATGACGCAGCCAATATCCCACTTTGTATTAATCTTGTTATCATAATTAGTTTCATACTCCATACATACATACAATGTTTCATGCATACAATCATGATCATAGAAAATGAAGCTTTTGGAATGGCTCCAAACATTTTAGAATGAACATTTTCGAAAAATTCCACAATCGGAATCCGTTTTGAAGGATTCTGAAATTAATCCTAAATTTTAACTCCCTTGGGTATATGCAGGGTGTCCCAGGAGTTATGCACAATCCGACTCCTACGTGTTCTACAACTCATTTCCGACCAAAAATGCTTCCTAGCAATTTTTTGCCAGAGGCCTCGTTTTCGAGCTTTCCGCGATTTAAGATTTTTTTCGTGTTTTCGATCTTAAGTCATTAAAACTGTCATAACTCCCTCAATTTTGTAGATAGCTCAAATTTGATGACACCGTTGGAAAGAGCAATATATTTTCTATCTATTTGATATTTGATGTCAGAAAACTGTTTTTAAATTGCATTGAAGATGTGCGATTGCTGCGCGAAATGGCAGTTTTGTCAAAATCTTGAAATCGCCTGTTTTTCATCTTGCCTAGAAACCCCAGGAATGCTTGACGCAGAACTGTGCAGACCCGATAAAACGTGCACCAAAACGTCAGCTTTCCAACGGTGTAGTCGTTTTGGTTTTTAAAAATATTTTTAGTTAAGGAAATGGTGTTTAACTGCTGAAAACCGTGTGTTTTCTGTTAAAATGGAGGTTTTTCCAAAAGTCTCGAAGATGGATGCAACTCATCGCAGTCGGAAATGAGTTGTAGAACACGTAGGAGTCGGATTGTGCATAAGTCCTGGGACACCCTGTATCACTAAAAAAGACTGAATGTTTTGAAAATTGGGAAAGCTACGGAGGAGGCATTGTCTTGGTCAGGGGCAAGGATATGCAATGACCCGCACGACCGCCCGGTCTTGAAGGAGGGGTTGCTTTGTGCGCCGTGTATTATCAACCCCAATCTGAGTTGACCGTAGCATTGCGTGTTCCATAGTTGATCATTTGTTGTTTCTGACCAAATTCAGTTTAAGTAAAATGTTTATTGACTCGAACATGTTATCCAGTTGTTGGACAATGGTAAGATATTGGGGTTTAAATCGAGATCATACAAAGAGTTAGAGTTTAAACAAGATTGTTAAGATTTAAATTAAAAAATAAATATTTAAAAATGAAAAATGAAAATGAATTTAATGAATGAAAAAGTTCGTTTGTGATGAGCGTCTACGGCATTTCCAACCTGTCCAGCCAAAGTCAGGATAATCGAAGATCCGAGAGACAGCTATTGTTTGTGCTCATATACGATTGATTGCGATAATTTCCTTTCAGTTGAGTAGCTATACCACAAGTGAGTATGTCGATATGATCTTTGTGTACGGTTTTGCCAATGGTAATGCTTCTGAAGCAGCAACGGAGTCACACTCCTCCTGTGTACAACTCACGCCCTAGCGAACACGTCGGATAGTAAGAGGAAAAATTATTGGTAGATAGTATTGTTTATGTCACTGATCCTTCCTTATCTAGTAAACTATCTGTTTTTTATCTACTGATTGTTTTTTGTCACTAAGGTTTTGGTTATTATTACCAGCTCTTCAGCTATCCTGACTTTGGCCGGACAGCTTAGAAATGCCATAGACGCTGTTCACAAGCGAACGGGTTTATGCATCCGACAAAACTAACTTAAATCGTCACTTGAAAGGTCTGGCGTTGTCACCTTCCGATTCAGCGAGAAAAGTAACGTATATCCCGCCTCCAACCATTTTTCGTCAAGACTTTTGGAAAACCTCAATTTTGATATCAAAACTTATAGCTCAAGAAGCCTAGGGCTCATAATTTATGACGCAGCCAATCTCCCATTTTGTATTAATCTTGTTATCATAATTAGTTTCATACTCCATACATACATACAATGTTTCGTGCATACAATCATGATCATAGAAAATAAAGCTTTTGGAATGGCTCCAAACATTTTAGAATGAACATTTTCGAAAAATTCCACAATCGGAATCCGTTTTGAAGCATTCTGAAATTATTAAATTTCAACTCTCTTGGGTATACATAATGTGTTCAAGTTATTAACTGCTATTAGTGTATCTTTATAAGTGTCGAGATTTTGAGAATCGGTCAGAGGTTAATAGGGATCTCTAACTGTAGTGGCAACGTTTCGTTCTATTTACAGAACTTATTCATAGCCCTGAAGAACCGGAAAGATAATTTTGAAAATAACTGATTCTGAAAGAATCACAGAGACGGATCCAGTTGGCATTTATGAGACTTGAGTTTTATATGAAAATTAACTAAGTAAGAATTTACTGAATCAGTAGTAAATCTGTTTTTTCTAAATTCGCACAAATGCAAACTGCATTCTGGGGCTACTAGGATAGTTGATACCGATACGTTCCTCGGGGATTTGGGATATACAACCCTTCATCCCCCCCCCCAACAAGAAGGCTTGCAGATGATTCCATCAGAAATAGAAGCTGCAACACGCAAAAAATAAATACCAAGATGTGGAGAATAAGCTGAACGAATCAAAATCAGCCCACATCAACTTCACTAACCGAAAAGTCCCAATCTTGAATGTTGAGATCAATTCGATTAAAATACCGCAAATTAAACTGGAATGAACACATAGAAAAGAAGAAAGAAGAACTTAAAATCAAGTACAGAAGGATGTATTGGCTAATGGGAAGGAATTCCCAGCTCTCTCTTCACAACAAACTGCTTATATACAGGGTGTCCCACGAGTTGTTCCCCCTCCTAAAATCGTCCAAACGGGAGTAAACAAAAAAATTTTTTTTGAATCTTCATAAGTTTTTCCAAGGATCTCAAATATCATATTTGCGCACCCCGCGCAACTGCGCAATTTTGCGCAACTGACACTAACTTTCTTATTTTAAATGGGAACCCCAATTTTTTATTGCAGATTCGGGTTCTACTCAAAATTTCATGAAAATTTGACCCCTCAATCAATTTTTCTGATTGCGCGCAACCGGTTCAGCGAGCACGCAAAGTTGCGCAACCCCAAAATTGTCAAATAGTGGATGATGGTGAACTCTGAAGTGTGGCACATGAATTTTCATTGTTTTTTAACGCTGATTCACGTGGTGCTGTCCGTTTCTTGATTCGGCTCAATTTTTGCGGAATAATGACCTAAATTTGGTTATTTCTCGTCCGTTTTTTTAAATCTTAGGCGCCTGTTTTCAGATTTTTACGGGGATTAGTTTTCGAGGTCCGGTTGAGAAAGGAGGACGGAAAGGAAATGGATAATTACCTATGAAATTTCATGTGCAAACACACGCGTGAAAAAAGATGATTTTTTCAAGAGAATTAACCAAATTTAGGTCATTATTCCGCAAAAATTGAGCCGAATCAAGAAACGGATAGCACCACGTGAATCAGCGTTAAAAAACAATGAAAATTCATGTGCCACACTTCAGAGTTCACCATCATCCACTGTTTGACAATTTTGGGGTTGCGCAACTTTGCGTGCTCGCTGAACCGGTTGCGCGCAATCAAAAAAATTGATTGAGGGGTCAAATTTTCATGAAATTTTGAGTAGAACCCGAATCTGCAATAAAAAATTCGGGTTCCCATTTAAAATAAGAAAGTTAGTGTCAGTTGCGCAAGATTGCGCAGTTGCGCGGGGTGCGCAAATATGATATTTGAGATCCTTGGAAAAACTTATGAAGATTCAAAAAAAAAAATTGTTTTTGTTTACTCCCGTTTGGACGATTTTAGGAGGGGGGGGAACAACTCGTGGGACACCCTGTATAAGCAGATCCTTCGCCCTATTTGGACCTATGGGATACAGATCTGGGGCTGTGCCAAGAAATCAAAAATTAAGAAAATCCAAACCTTTCAGAATAAAATACTGAGAAGTATAGTTAGAGCCCCTTGGTACATGCGAAACGATGATATTCATCGAGATTTGAGGATGGAGACAGTCCATGAAATTATTGCAAAATACGCAAGGAAGCATGAACATCGCCTCCACAAACACGTGAACCCGGAGATGCTCTATGTTTTGGACAACGAAGGTGAAATCCGATGTCTCAAGCGAAACAAACCACTGGATTTAGTTGTGCTGCGTGAATAGAAGTGCAATCGAACTCAGTGCAATCGAACTCAGTGCGAATTAATTGAGCTATATAATAAAGGGCTAGATTTTGCTGTAAACCTACCCACTTGGAGTGTACCTTTATTGATATGTAAAATTGCTAGATGAAATGTATTTGATTTTTCAGTCGCAATTAATAAATCACGAAAAAAAAAAAAATTGTGTTATTCACCGATTTCTTTTTAACCTGCGTAGCAGGGCCATTAAACTAGTATTATGTAAGCGGGAGATTGTATTCGTCTCGAATATTTGCCTTTTCACGGATTTCTTAAATATTAGCAATTTCGTAGTCACTTGAAACTACAAACTCATACAATATATCTAATATCAAATCATAATCAAGCCAGATTTTCTGTAATTTTTAAAATACCGTTATTTTTATAAATAGTAAATATCATACAAAATAGGATGAATTATTTCATGTCAATATAGCTTCTCCAAGTCAGATTCAGATATTCAAATTTTCTAAATTTCAGCCCTTCGATTTCAATTTTATTTTTATCTCATTAAAGTTCCGTAGTTCCATTCGTGGGTTACAAATTCTGAGTCAAAATGAGCTATATTGCACCATTGTACTTATTCAAGTATCAGCCTCAGTTATGTGCTGAGGAAATAGTAAAGTTTTGGTGTTTACATAGTTATATTTATGATGAATTCACCCAATTGTCTGTGAGACTTGTAAAAGTCAGTTACAAGATCTGGAGACATACTGATCAGACGAAAACTGAAATGGAGCTATTTTAACGAATCTGAAATACAGATACAAGAAACGCTGCAAATTAATATACGGAGGTTTATTATTTCTGTAATAGCTAGTCACTTATTTCTGTAATTTGACGGAGTCTGTGGAATCTAAATCGACACCTCGCTGAATTCAAGACGATAATACTTGAGCGGCCGTCAGCCAAGCGGTCTAGCCCATACCTCCAGTTGGGATGGGCACCCATCCGTCCAACAACTGATTTTGATCACGAGAAGAAGAAGTTTTTCAGACGGTGAGCGGACGGATTGGAAGCACTCGATTCACGGAACACTTTTCCATGTAGATTTCTATGAAATTCAAGTGTCTTGAAACGTAAACCAACAATTTCTGAGAGGACTTGAAAAAAAATTTGTTTTCGTGGACAACAAAGGTTTTTTTTTTAAATTTTATATTGGCTTCAACATTAGTTACACAGCCATGTCATATATATATTTGGTTTACACCTTTTTTTTTGGTTTACACCTTTTTTTTTCCCCTTATTTTTCCTTAGTAAAGTGCATACAGCCATGTGATGGCATTTCAAATATCACAAAAGAATTTACATAGTTGTAGGAAATAATTTTTACAAATGAAAAATCTTGTTAAAATAGATAATCTTATGTTACAAGTCAAATAGATAATCTCAAATTAGTAAAAAAATTCATAAATGAAACAGAAGACTACTTTTTCCGAAAGTAACTGTACGTAGTGGAATGGCAAAGGTAACATTGATGTAATTTTCTCGAACAAAACATCTCTCATATCACTGTATGCTGGGCACACCATTAACATGAGTTCTAATGTTCCTTCATCACTCTAACAAGCTTGACACAGTGATGAGTTCTCTGGAGTTAAATACTTATTTTTGTTTGCAGCACTTAACCCATGATTAGAGCGCAATCTAAACCTAGTCACTACCAATCCTCTATTTGATGTAATCCCAGAAAACCAAGGGGATAGATTGGGCTTATGGTGGATTTGTTTATAAAAACTCCCTTCTCTGATTTAACATATTCTTCAGCCCACAAGGATTAATAATGACTGTTAATAGTAGGGTAATAGTAACTCTAGTATCAAGATATGTTCAGCTGATTGCTCCACCCTTTGCCAAACGGTCTACCTTCTCATTGTAATGTATACCGATGTGCCCCTTGACCCAGATGAACTTGACAGATATCCCCGATTGTTTTGGATGCAATAATTTTGATAAAATGATGAAAATAAGCGGATTTCTTGCCCTCCGAGGACCATTTCCTTTCAAGAGTGTTGAGGTAAATAAAAACGGAGTAAGATGGAACGTTGCCTATATTTCCACGAGAGTAAAGAGTTACATTGTTAAATCGAGAATAAAATTAACACTGTTATACAGGGTGTCCCACACCTAGTGTAAAAAAAAAAATTGGTTGAAACTACATGGAAAATGGAGTTAACAACCGCGATTTCGTTGAATATGCTATTTTTAAGAGTTTTTTCCGTTTTTCGCCATGCACACTTGACAACATCCCTTTCCTATAAGAATTGGAAATTTTCAATCAAAGATGAACATTTTTCGTAAATTTTAGGGAACGCTTGGCGTGACCACAAAAATAATTTTTTCGTTGTCAAATTTGATGAAAAACTTCTCCCACTTCTAAGCTTTCCAACGGCGTCTCAACCATTTAATTCTGATTGGAATTGACGGAGAAATTAAAGTTCGAATGCCAGAAAACGTGTAGTTCGTTTTAACGTTAAGTTGGTAGGTGACGTACGATATGGGCCACAGAAACTGATTTTTCTCGATTTCAATTGATTGGTTTCATTTTGTTTCCAAAATGTTTTTTCCAGGTACTGTAAAAAATTAAAAATTGAGAATTGTGATAAATGTGTAAACAAAATTAAAATGAAAATGAAAAACTCTAAACATAGCAAATTGTAATCGTGCTGTATAAGCATATCTTATATAGGATCAAGTGAGAGGAGATTGAAGCCTATTGGCTCAAGGAAGTGAAAGGGGCGAGGGCCTATATAAGATATGCTTTCTGTGATGTACTTTCAGTTCATGTTTGTTACTGATGATGACCTAACCGTTGAAATCGATTTAACAGTGTAACTCTTTACTTTCGTGGAAATATAGACAACGTTCCATCTTACTCCGTTTTTATTTGAAATGGGTTTCCTCAACTTCGTCGCGAGTGACTTAGTCCATAGTGTTGAGGTACTCAACGAGTCAGAAAACAGAGCAATGTTGGAATTAATTGTCCCTGAATTGGAAATAATGTAGTCTAGGGCTTGAAGGATGGCTACTATTTCTGCTGTAAAGCTAGAACACTGTTCAGGTAGTCGAAATTTGCCTTGAAATTGATTGGTTCATTGTGAAAGTAATAAAGCAAATTGTAAGCGTCGAGTTATGTACTAGTGATGCACTATAGACTACATGGAAAAAACATAGATCAGTGATTCACGTACAATTTATCTAGTGCAAAAATAATGAACCTTGATGTAATGATTTTCAATGTTTTTGTAATAGGCTAGAAACAATTTCGACAAATACATGAACTGTCGAACAAGAATATTTCTAACACGTACTTCACACCCGTAGTTTTTTCGTCCACTAATCTTGGTCAATATACATATTTATTTATCGAAGATGGAGGTGGCTCATCAGAGTCGAGAGAATCTGGTTAAAAGCTGAGATGATATAAACAAATGTGATGGCCCATCGACCCGACAGTCCCAGGCTCCGAGCTCATCCTTCTTAGTTTGACCTCACAGCTAGAATACGCAGGAAGTGTCAGCGTCTTTCGGCTGGAGAGGGGGTGAAGGAGCGAACGTTAAAAAATGAAAGTGGTCCGTCTCTTTCCTTCAGAATATAAGAGAGAAGTGAAAAATAAAAAAAATAAAAAGCCATCATAAAAGATGGAGAAGAGTAATATTTCTCTGAGGCATCCCTCCTTCCACTTCATGATTGAATATTCCCCCAACTGCTCGCCTCGTCAGAAAGAGTTACAGCTTAGTTGCTGCTCCCGTCAAAATAAGTTCGTTAGTCATAGAAGCAGCAGCAATAAGTAAGAAGGATCGACTTGGCCATGTGTTCTTGTCTCTATCGCTTGCGTTTCTACAGGTAGAGGAACAGTTGCCTTCATTTCGGTAAGGTGGGAAACGTTTTGTACCGAAATGTCAACTTCCACTCGCATTTCACATTTTACTCTCAAGTACCCACAGCTCTTATAAATTATCAATTAGTTTTCTTTGAAAACACGAGAGATTACAGAGATTAGTGTTTAGATGGTCCTGTTTGAAATTCCTCGCATATATAAACTATCTCCCACGGATCAATGGAAGCCGATGGAGCAACAGAAAAATCCTCTGCTGCATCTGTGAGATTGCGCCTGTTGAATAATATAGTATTCAATAGAATATTTCAATGTTTTCACACGTTTTCAAGCTATGCTAGTTGAATTTACAAAACTTCAAGCAATCTAAATGGTCCGGGTTAAATGAAATTTGGAAGTAGTTGAAGATTGTACTTCAAATTATTTTCTTAAACTTCATCTTTCACGACATAATATATCACCATATGAATCTACCACCTCCTCAATATTAAATATTGTAAAAAGAACTAGATGAATTTATCCGATCTCATCCGTTGTATTAGGTAGTTCCCAATGAAAATAATCGTGTAATTATAACCTGATCAGTCGCCTCCGCGTAAGCCCAATCCTAAAACTGTTCAAATGTCATATTCCATCAATTTAGTGACGCCTCACACAGATTCGAAGTTTATCATTCCTTAATTTGATCTGTTCCTATGCTCCACAAATCCTAATTCTGTTACTCGGGGAAAACGATGATATTCTTCAGTTTAAAATGATAAGCGTCATTGGCTACATGTGTCAGTGGTCTGCCTACTTGTACTGTGTTTAGTACGTATCATCGAATAAAGGGATGCCGATTGGAATTGATCTAGGGAGGTGTGGGACAACACATACATGAGGCAAAAAAATTACTGAATTCGAATCCTTTCAAGACCATCTTAAGACGAAATCCTGGAAAAACCTATCTATAGGTGAGATTTGTATCATATGATTTCATGATTTTTTAGTCGACCCCCAATTTTAGTTTAGTTGCATCAAACGTAACACATTTTGAATTTCCTATCGGATGGGGAGGTGGAGGGGGTAATGTACAACCATTCCTAAGCTGCTGATACACCCTGTACTGCCTATTTTCTTGCTACTTTCCTTGATCATTAATTGATCAAGTCTCAGTCAAGTATCAGTCAGTATCATATATCATAAATCTCAGTCAGTATCAAGTCTTAATTGACTTTTGGGCCGAGTTTTGAAAACAATTTCAGAAGTTTCAAATTTAATTAAGGAAGGGGTAAATAGAGGGGGTAATAGCGATAAGTAGTTAAATCTCCACTATTTTCATTTGATTTTTTGTACGACCTAATTGCCTTAAAAAACCTCTTTTGTACAATAAACTAGAATATTTTGAATTTTCTGTCCGGAAGGAGAATTGTAGAGTAAAAGCCGATCCATCGATTCCATCCATCTTTTTTTTGTTCGAGCAACGATTTTGTTTAGTTTTTAAAAAATTTACGAATGTTTGTAGTTATGTTTTCAAGTGTCCTAATATAAAAGCTGGAAACAGGGACATTCCTGAAATGGATGCGCTACTGTCAGTCAGTTCGTCATGCCAACAGCGTTACCAGCCTCAGATCTTTAGCATGCACTGTTATGAGGGTTAAGAATGTATACCCACCTAGATAGTTTCCAAGTCGTCTGTCCAAAGAAAGTTTTTATTTGATAGTAGCCTCCCATGGACTCCCGGAATCTGATGAGCTCGCCCTCGAACAGGTCAGTGAACCCAAAGGAAATTTTAATGGTAGCAAGTTGATTAGATGCAAATCGAGTACTTTCCAGCTTAACATGTTGAAAGATATGGGCCCTTGGTCTGACGTCCAAGGCTTTGTGGGCGATAATTTTTTATATCAGCTTCTGTTTCTCACAAAGGGACAAGTGAAAGCTGGTATTCACGAAGTTATATTCAAGACGAAGACATCCAACTGTCTTTGGACATCTTTGAGTCAACCACAAGGTATTAAGATCGTTGATCATCGAAGGTCCTTGGGGGTAATTTAGTTCCTAATCGATCTAACTTGCTAAAATATAAATTGATCGCTTTTTACTGCATCTAGAGTGAACTAAACAAGATATGGAGGCTTGAGGCTAAGAGTTTAAATTTACCACTATCGATCTCCATCATTACTACTCCAATACATCTCTTTTTAAATTGGGCTCACAGCATGTATAAAATGGATTTATAAATTAATGAACTCCCACCCGCATTAACCATGAAGATTTCTTCGAAATGGGATGTAAAATGTAGAGGTTCTAATTGTTTCATGGACGCAGCAAAATTTTCCAGTCTCTTTTCGTAAGCGGGTAAACTACTATTGATCCTGCAAGCAGTACTAGTCTATTGAACAGCAATAATACTCATAGGGCATTGTTTCATCCCTAAACTACACGACTCCTTAAAATATCATTTAAAAAGGACGAACCCACGGGTATTACCTTCATTTCATGTTTGCAAATGCTGTAGCTCGGAGGTCTGTTTTATCCGCAACCCACAAACTGTTACTCAATTAATCAAAATTCGACAGAAAGTAGCTGCGGACTGTCAGTCGTACAGACAGACTCGATACCCAAATCAATTATGAACGCCCAAAACTTGAAATGATAGAACAATCTCAACCTAGAAAATGTAATTTTCACCTTGACAAATGATCACAATACTTTTGCTACCTACCTAACGCTTTCGAGAGCTAAATGGTTTTGCTATAGGCAATCATAGTAACAAATGTCGATCGGTCAAACTTAACTAGGCATTCCTTGTGGAAGGAATTTAATTTTCCTTCGATAAGATCTTTCGACAAGCGAGAAAAGGGTTAGAATAACAGGTAAATCAAATCAAAGCGGAGATACTTGTACTTAACGATGACCAAGATCTCTTGGATTTGCTTTGATACTCAGTACCGTTTTACCTTCTTACTGAGCTTTGAAAGGTATTTATTCCAATTCAGATTGATACTAATAAGTGAGAATTCCGTATAATGTGACACGCACGTGAGGCGCGCAACTGTTATCTGGAATGCGTTGAACGTCGTTGAACTCTCTGGGAAGGAAAAAGGTCATCGGTAGGTCCTTTCAGGATTTCGTCCCACAAAATGAAAACCTGGAACTTGGCTATTTTTTCATTGGGCCGCTTCAAGTATCCCGAAAACTTGTTTTATCGGTGAAAGGACCCGCAGAGACCGAGCGATGCGCTTTTTTACTTTTTATTCTCCAAAATCCCACCCTTTCTCACTCTGTCTTCACCCTCCCTCACTCTTTCTCTCTCGCTCCACATCCATTTCGCCAGAAGTCGCGTTCGACCCCATTCTACACAAACGAGATTTACGAAGCGACAGTACCGTCGGCCCAGGGCCGTTGCATGCCTTGCAAATTTTGGCGATCTCGGGCCGAAAAAAGGCAGCTTGACTTTAATGCTTGAGCCAAACGAACTTCGAAAAAGGCTACGAGCCAATTCTCCAACTCGATCCCAAAATTTACAGCTTCGTAATAGATTTTTCTCTTTTAGACTCATTGGGTATTCACCGGATTTGGGCTCGTTTTGATTTATTAAATTATTATCTCCTACAATATTCATATTTTACACATGCTTGTCGTTTTCACACTCACGATTCATGGGATATGGTCATGAATCCTGTACCATATATCCATAAAATACGATTTAGAGCTAAATTTTACTTGACAGCGTGCTGGGAAATGTAATATTTGGGTTTTTACTTGCGGATCCGTTTACATAGTTAGGATCGAGATGCTGTACACTTTTCTGCGCCTTCACTGAACTGTACTTCAATGAAACGAGGAAAGTATCATCTCCATTTCCAGAAGTGTGACAGAGAGAATCTCCAATAGCTGCCCAGGAAACTGTTCTGCGTTTAATTATCTCTGACCTCTGTTGTCGAGCCTATTCTGACTTTAAAGTTTTATTCTGCAAACTTTCTTGGGAATGAGACACATCGTTACTTTTGTAACGTTGCCCTCTTCCCCACGACGCGTCGGCAATGAAGTTCCACGTTACTTAATCATTAGTCCATGCTCAATCAGATCTATATTCAATATCCCAATCATTTAATATCCATACCATAACCTTTTCACATTAGTAACTTCATTAATTTAGAATCAAATAACCTCACTGTTCTTTTCTCGTTCTTACCTAGCGCAGTTCGTTAAATTAACCCCCTCCTTCTTTCTTCGGAAAATCTTTAAAAACCCTAATCAATCGACTTTTGTCAAATTATTATTTCTATTTCTTTCGTCTTCTGACTTTTTCATTTTTTCCAGCTATCGCTCAGGTTTGTTTTTCTCTTTTCGCTGCTTTAGCACAAGATTCTATTCTTTTCTCTTTTTCCCTCGAGGACAAGCGTTTTCTTTTATTATTTCACATCATTATATTATTATTTTCCTTTCAGTTGTTTTGTGTCATTTTGATCCTTGATTTTGACTTCTCTTTCGAGAGTATATTGGTGTATTTCTCACTAGAATTGTGAGTGGTAGCAGAGTCTGCGTTGTGGCAATATTTTCTGTTACTTTCTTCCAGATCGTAATAGCGGATATTGTCTTACACATTACTACTCCGGCACGTTGCTGAAATTAGACTGCTCGCATTCTGCTGAATGAGAATCATAAAATGAAGAGCTACCCAACCCCCCTGCAAAAAATACTAACGCTGATTCTATTTTCTTTTGTTTTTCAATATATACGATGTAATATTTTGGAAAGCAGTGAACTTGAGACTGCTCGGCGAAATTCATGATGAGGTTCCCAAGCAGGTAGCACGTGCTTTATCATCCAGCGGTTGTGGTATGGAAAGGAAGAGACCGTATTAAATGCCGGAAACCGTTGCCATCAAGCCCGGTGGGTCACGATTCAGGACGTACAGGCTGTCAGGGGCGTTGCAAGCTTGTACTTGATCTGACAGGCAAGAATAAATAAGTACGAGCATCATGACCTGCGGCAAGCGGTATCTGGGCTGTAAGGATTAGCAGTGTTAACATCAAAATCGAAGCCGGGAAGGGAAAATGGTACGGAGTTAGTTCGGCATCTCGTGAGGATTGCTTTGTGGTATCACTGCATAGGTACATCTTTCGAGGCTCCTCACTAAGTGCTGATCATTTTATAGGTACCTGTACACTTCCATTCATCACTCTCTCGCACCTCCATATTCCTCAACTTCTCAAACCCCTATGGTAATTTAGCACAGTGACGGGTGAACCTGGTGTCCTGCCCACTTTTTATTTTCAAAATTGTATGTATGAAGTAAGGTATTGTAAGCCGACAAAGCGATTTGCCTTTATGCAAAATGAAATGGAGATGGTTTTACCTCGCAATCGTGGTGTGTTTGAAACTTGGTACCCGTACTTTCCAAAGTGTTTCAAAAGAATCAAGATCTCGAAAACTTCGTAAATAAGAGTAGCGCTACTACATCTCCTCCGTCTACGTGTGTTGTAGACATACAATACAATACCATACCTGTACTTTTGTGTATCAGTTTGTAAATAGATAATTTGTCACTTAACACCCTTATCAATTTATGAACTGAGGAATCGGGCAGGGTGGAACATATTGACGCCAGAAGAATATATGGATTCCCATCTCTCAAAGTCGAAATTGTTGTTTCTTCATGGATTTGTATATTAAATTACTTTCAATAATACCTCTTTTGTCTCTTATCCTCGTGCTAATCCCATCACAATCAGCTTAGTACCTTGTCACCTTTTATATTTTATATTAAACAAGCTTACTCTTCTAAGCTGTAGGCAACGTGTGTCAGTTTGAATTCTTTCTACAAAGTGAGTAAATCCGACGATGTGTGATTTTATATGACCTTCCAACCAACGGTATCAGGAGCTGAGCTCAAATTCATAATCGCTGGACCTAGGGAAGAATATGAAACCACCTTGACGTATAGAAAAAAGTTGTAGGATGCTTGAACGCTTGGCCAACCAACCGTTGTTGATACAGTTACCTTCCTATTCACTTACTCTGCAATAACAAAAAGTTGGAAGACAGTCGCGAGTTACCGGATGTTTATGGAGCGTATAGGTAGTAACGTGATTAATTAATAGTCATACTTTTTTATAAACTCTAACTTTTAATAGTTACATTTGAGAACGAAATGGACCACGGTTTCGCAACAATAAACAGAAAACAAAATGCAACTCGACATTATTTTGATAATGAATCCGTCATTTAATATTATCATTTTTTTAAAGTAGGTTGTATACCAACAGAATCATCGGAGCGGCTGAACAGGTTAATTATTTGTAAAGTACTAAACGAGAAACACTTCTCACTTCTGGTCTTAATTACACTGGTTTAGGGATCGTTGTACTAAGTAGGATAAAACTCGATTCTAACCCAAGTTAATAAAAGTTGAAAAGTTTCGAGTTGGATGTTGATTCTTCTTTTTATTTACCCTACAAATATCTTCAACATGTTCATTTGTATACTCAATTGTTATTAAAAGGTTGATTTACAATAGACATTGTAGAAAAATATCGAAATAATTGAATGATTAAAGACCGTGTAACCCACTTGTATACATGAATTTGTGTGCATGTTTAATATTAAATATCAAAGAGTTGAACGATTTTTATCCGACTTGGTCCAAAAGATCCACGAGTTCCTGGGCAGGTTTCAGGCTTTTTTTAAATCCTCCAAATTTCCAGAAATATTATAAATCCGGAAAACCTACCGACATTTAGCCGATTCCTTCGATTTGCAAAGTAGCGTTTGCTTGAGAGAATCAGTGGCGTAACGTACGACCCCGCAAACCCCGAGATGCAGGGGGGGAGGGGGCTACAAGGAGGCCCAGGAACGGGACCGCTCTAGCAAAATTCATTTTTTTTTTTTAAATTTTAAAGAATAAAGCGGAACTAACGATACACAGAAAAATTCCATTATGTAACATCAAGTTCATAAACATCAACGGTAATGTAGGTTCATTGATCAATCATCTTTTGGTTTTATTTATAACCAGGTGAGGAAGGGTGTAAAGTAGCTAAGGTTTCAGAGTTGCGAAGGTGCGTACTACGTGGGTAGGCCTACCCCCCCCCCCCCCCCCCCGGGTATCCCCGCTTCTCCTGAGCGGTGGTTACAATGTAAACAAACTTTTGAAATTTTGAGGTTAGTGTTGATTGCGGGAGTTTAATGTTTTTCATCATGCTTTTGATTCGAATCAAATATAAATTGTATACCATATTGATTCTTAAAAATGACTGAAGGAACTGATGTGTCTCTGGGGAAAAGTTGACTTTTATAACACACCAAAAGTTTGCAACGTAGACTAGAGGTCTCGAGTTCGTAAAGGTAGGTTAAATTGTTATATTATATTACGTATTTTTAGTTAGGTTATCGTAGCGTATTGTACGATGACCGTTGAAAAAGTGCACGCTTCGCCAAAAAAAAAAAAAAAAAAAACATTGTGGGGAGGGGCCCCGAAAATGTTTTGCGGGGGGCCCCGCTGAAAAACGTTACGCCGCTGGAGAGAACTTTAGATCATGTATTCAACATCACCAGAACGATTTCTATATTTTAAGCTGAACGGATTTTGTAAGCATAAGACCATTTTTAACAGGAGAAGAAGGAGTGAGAGAAGCGGCATAAATCCATTCGTAAACATAGTGTTTACATACCTGCAGTGGGAAATGGATGGTTGAGCTGCTTAAGATCAACTTGAATAATATAATACCTCTATTGGTATGTTTCCCAACCAGTATTGATGAAATGTGATTTAATTATGATTATGTAATATTTATAAGACATAATTTTATTGTCTTCCAAGTAGGTATATGAGTACACCAGCGAGTGCACTAAATATCAAGCTGCTGTCGATATTCTAACTTTGTATGTGAAACAAATAAAATGATAAATGCCTGACGTAGGCTTGCTAATCGAAAACAGTTCCCTTCAGATACAATCGTCCTCTACCTTTTAGCTCTTAAGACGTTAACAAAAGAATGTGAATTAACAGCTGTTGAGTAACAGCTTAGCAAAGTTAAAACGATCACATTCGAGATGAGTTTATTACGGGCTCGCTGTCGACTAACATTCGTCAGCAGCTTTCAGAGAATAAAACTACGATACTAAATGACACCAAAGAAAAGTCCCATTGCATAGAGGTAGGTTTACAAAATTCTTGATCGAACATATCGACATTAGACCAAATTCGTGCTGTTACGTGTCTTCTTGTTAGATCGGGATTTGGATGATTTGTGTATTATTTAATTAGTTATTCATCAATATATTCTTGTCATAGAACAATTACCATGTTTCTAGGAACTCAGCGGATTATGAGTACCTACTTGGCTAATACTTTCATTTTGGTTTATTATTCAATAATAAACCATTGTAATCGCTCTTGAAAAAAAATTGCTAACCCCCCTGAAAATTTCATGGTTTACGTTTCAAAGGGTGTAGAATCCAAATCTGCAATAACAATTTTTCCGTCCGTCCACCGTACGCCGTAGGCACGGTTTCTCCCGAACGGTTGGAGCAAAAAATCTGAAATTTTCAGAAAAATCAATATTGGTCCGACAACGCCCCAATACTATAGCCAGCTCACTCACTTAATTTAAAGTGCCCTTTAAGGGTTGTCAAAGGTCTGTAAATGCCTAAAAAAATCAAAATAAATCAAGACGGCCTAAATATGGATTTTTTTTGAAGAACTTTCCATGAGGAGTCGAATGAGCCCCTCCCCAGGTCTGTAGCTCAAACCATTCCCGATGTACGGCATGATTTTATGCTGCCAACATTTGCATCCACATTCACTACATCACTAGGTTACTGCGATCAAAACAAAAACAACAGTGTTTTTTTTTTTTTTTTTTTCTTTTTTTGATCTCAGTAACCTAGTGATGTAGTGAAATGGATACTGGAGTGAACTCCAAAAAGGGTTTATAGCCGATACACGGGTTGAAAGCATTCTGATATGCATGTAACGCTGCAAATTCTTTCATTGAGGTTTATTATTCAATTTCATTCATTTGGCTTGCATTCACAATTTGAATTTCTACTGAACTTTGGAGGTTGCGTGTTTCACAGGTGATGGAGCGATTATTGAATTTCAGGAGATATGCATAGAACACGTAAATCGGTTCTCAACCAAAATACCTATTTGGATTGATCAGTTGAAAGAATTTGCAGCGTTTTTAAAGTTGAATATTCCTTCGATTGCTGACAACAAATAATTATATTAGAAACTTGGAGAATCGCACCAGCTGTTCACCTATACATTTCCATGACAAACATTTTACAATCCCTCCACCTAAAATTTAAATTTATGAGAAGGAAAACTTGAGCATGAGTTTGCTATGACGTCATTCGAAATCTTCCAGGTAATATCCATTGGACTTGAAATACACCGAACATGTTCCATCCCTAATAATTTATTCAATGGTTTCCCACTTTTCATCAAATGCGTGCCTCTTCGGTGTTTTAAATTGTTCTATCACTGACACTCTTCCAAAGAATCTACATTAATCATTATTTCACGAAAGATCTTGAACGTAGCTGTATCGGGAATAATAACATTCTGATGAACACAAAACAGCTACTCCTGTAAATTACTGTAAATTATTGCTTAATGCAGTCGCTTTCGTTAAAGCGTTAGGCACCTTCTCTAGTTGGAAACTTTTTACGTTAGCGATTCCGGGATGATGAAGAAGCCACAAGTGAATAGGAAAGTAGTGGTTATGCCAAATCATTTACTTACCTACAAAGTTTTCAAATTAAAGTCATTATAGTCCTGCTATCAACCAAGAAAGAGCACTTGAATTTTTCAATGAGCATTCGAAAATTGGGACCTATTATAGGTAGTAGTCGAGAAAACGATACCATCTTTTACCATGATGTATGAATCATTATAATATTAACAATAAATTCTCAAAAAGACGGGAATTTTCAATGCATCATTATCTCTCTTGCCCAATTAGATATAATTAGTGATGTTATAGATACCTGCCAACTGATTAGAGGATCAATAATGGCGAGCGATTGTTAGACACGCTATATTCCTCTGCACATGACAGCTGAGGCATTGTGTGGGCCGCTTCAGAACCTCCCCATGGTTTATATAGAATTTTCGTCTATGAGAAAAGCAAATAGATCATGATTTCGTTGAGCCCTTCATTATGATTCAATACCGTAGCGCTACGAGGAAATAGAAGGAAACTTATTGGAATTGTCTCATCCCAATCGGATATTTGAATTTAATGAACGATTTCACGGAAAAACAGAATATTTAAAACCAAAATAATGATATGGGGTGTCCCACAAGTTGCCCCCCCCCCCCCCCTAAAAACTTCCCAATGGGAGTAAACAAAAAAATGTTGGGGGAGCCCAAAACTACACATGGGCTCTAGTTGGTCATGAACAATACTGATGAACATCTCTGGTTGAAATATTGAAAATCAATGTAAAAGCCTTTGAAACAAGCTTCTTCTGACGATTGAATCATTAGATAGGTACTATTAGAACGGAATTTCTTTTTCAAAAAATATAATTTATTGCATCACCAGTTACTAGTAGGTGTTTATTTTTCATGAACGTCGATTTTTTTTTTGTAACTAAGAATAAATGAAAATCCTTTTTTTAATCTATTTTTCTATTAAGAGTTTTCAGGTCTATAACTGCGAATAATTCTAAATAAATATTGATCCGCTGCAGGATTGCCAATAGCTGAGTTCTCTGCTCGTAGTATAATTAATAATTGAAGTTGAGCAAATTAGAAGAGTTATAAATCTATGAATTCCGCATCGATTGAACCCTACAGTTTTGGAGTTACCAAGAAAAATAAGGAAGTTGAAAATTATCTGGAAGCTCAAAAATGCATAAAAAGGGAATTTTTTAAAAGTTTCTTGTGGAAATTTCTTCACCTTTTACTCCTCCCTACCTAACCGAAACTAAACGAATCAAGATAATTCCTGTATACTTGTGCTCAACCTATTAAAATAGTGCATTGACATTTTAATACTATCGCCGAATATCTCCGAACCACTATCGTACTAATATTATTTGCATTTACGATTCTGACAAAAACCTAAATATGGTTAAACGTCGAATCTCGGGGTGGTTTATTGTCTCAAATTCTTAATTATAATCACTTTTTGGTCACATTGTCAACACGTTGAAAGAGTAGAAAATGGTGGAATTTTTGAGCTCAGTGAAAATATATAAATATGAGATTCTTCCCTCTCCAGAGGTTAATTTATCCGTCTGCTTTAAGGTCTGCGAAAATCTCGTTTAAAATGAAGAAAACCCGTTCTCTTACCGAGCTGTGAGTTCGCTATTTCACTTCCTCGGCGAACAATAATTTCGACTCTGGCCTAATGAACACAGGACACAGGTGCTTGGATGCCTTCAAATACTTCTCAAGCTGAGAATAAATAACATTTATTCGCAAAGATCAAGCAAAAGAGCCGAACGATTACTGGGGGATACTTGTGTAATTTCGGAGCCCAAAATTACACATGGGCTCTAGTTGGTCATGAACATCACTGATGAACATCTCTGGTTGAAATATTGAAAATCAATGTCAAAACCTTTAAAACAAGCCTCTTCTGACGATTGAATCATTAGATACTATTAGAACGGAATTTCTTTTTCAAAAAATATAATTTATTGTATCATCAGTTACTAGTCGGTGTTTATTTTTCATGAACGTCGATTTTTTTGTCTAAGAATAAATGTGAATTCCTCCAATCTATTTTTCTCCTAAGAGTGGGATCAGGTCTATAACTGCGACTCTTTCTAAATAAATATTGATCCGCTGCAGGATTGCCAATAGCTGAGTTCTCTGCTCGTAGTGGAATAATTAATGCTCCGGGTAGTTGTGACTTCTATACCGTCACTAGATCGCAGGTTTCGTGGAAAAAAGATTTCCTAACGCGGCGCGTACCTGAGTGAGAAACGCCGATGACAACTTGTTGGGCTATCTAGTCATGCGATGCCGTGCGCTTGCGAGCTAATGGAATTATTAAGCGCCCAGACAGGGACATCACGAATTCAGCTCCGACCGTCAAGACGTCCAAGGGGGGGTGTTGTTCTCACATTTCGGACACCTCGGTCAACCAAAAACGTTGTTCACGAGGTGTCGAAAATTGTATTTTGTGATGTGAATGATATATAATAAAATAGATTTTTTATGTGACTAGGTAGACTAATGCTTGGAGGGCACCTTTAGAAAAATGATGGAATAAAAAACGGCTTCTTGTTTCTTGGTTTTTTTGTATAGATTGGAAATCAATATGATGATCGATCTCAATCGCAAATGGTAGACTTTGAGCAGAGAAAATAACCTGTTTCAGGCCAACCCAGAACCCATGGGCGGATGAACTTGATGAAAGTTCGGTCGTATGTGTGTATTTCTGTACATATACAGGGTGTTCTAGGTAAAAATGCCGAAACTCGACGAATCGATTCTACACTCCATTTGGAATAAAATCACTGATCTATTTACTGGAAGTAGTCTTTGAGAAACTCTCAAAGCTTGGCGATTTTTGTTGTATTTTAGATAAATATATCATTTTAATTCATACTTCATGTAGATCGGTTGCATTTAAAATGGAGTTATTCATTTATGTTCCACAATGCTATTTCAGTTGAAGTCAGATGGTAAAACATAAAATCTAACTCCTTAAACACTTTTTTTAATCCTTTAGTTTGAAACCAAAGCTGAACACAACCACGGATTGAACTGATGATGAAAACAACATTAAATTCACACTCTGGATTGTTTCTAAGTTTCGTCTACCTTGTGATAGCTGATAAGATCAAGCTTGAAAGATTTCCTGTATTTGTGCAAATTACTTCGTCACCCTCACGATTGTTTTTCGATCATTACTTTGCGACGTTTAACTTGTATACTTCGTAATACAAAGGTTCTCTGACTTTTGCTGGTGTATGTACAATAAACTAACAGCTAATTTGAAAACGTATGTGGCTTTGAAAAAAGGCTGCAAATTCGGGTTTAACGGTTATTTTTGCTTGGATTATCAGTTGATCATGATTTGTGTCGTCCTGAAATTCAAAAATCGCTCTACCACTTGTGAAACACGGACACTTGCTTAGAAGAAATACCTCAAATTGTGAATGCAAACACAAATTCTGAAATTGAATAATAAAAAGTGCTCCAAGTTTCTAAATTTTGCAGCCATTACGATTTCATACCAAAATTTCAATCTTTTGTGATTATTTCCGGCTACATTCCCGTTTCGATTTGGATTTATTGTTTAACAGTTGATCCACATTACTCATTACATCACCAGGTTTGATAGCAAAATTTTTTCAAACAATAATAAACCAAAAGAACGCGGATGTTGGCACCATAAATAGGGTTTTATTCATTCCTAGTGGCAAGTTCTTCAAAAAGATTTCAAATTCAAAAACCATGATTTTTTTTTTGAGGTTTTTCATTTTACAAAACTTCACAATCCTTAAAGTCACCTTAAACGGTTAAGTGGGGGAGCTGATTGATCAAGAAAATATTAAATATGATCAATCACACAAATTTTGCGTGCCTCCTCTACCTTGTGGTAGCTGTCTAGGTCAAGCTTGAAAGATTTCCTGTATTTATGCAACTCAGTCACTCTCACGATTGTTTTTTCGTCATTAACTTGTGACGTTTAACTTGTATACTTCGTAATACAAAGTTTCACTTACTTTTGCTGGTGTATATACAAAAAACTAATAGCTAATTTAAAAAAGTATGTGGCTGGATTATTGAAAAAAGAGAAATAAGAAGGAGAATAAAATTACGCAGTCCACTTTCACATGGTGTCCTTCATATGAATCTGGCGTATTTAGATAGGGATCAACACCGACTTTCCAACATTTCAACTTGTTAAACATGAGGAATAGAGTAAACGGCCGCGACTTCATAGTCGCAATCATCTGAGAGTAGCCAAGTTAATGCAAAAACGTCTGTTTGATATTAAAACTTCTCGATTATTTTGTACAAAACATTTCAACCAATGATTCGATTACCTGCTCCGGTAATGGTATTCCCCTTCTCGAAAAACTGAAACAAGTTGATCCCTTCAGATTGGCCCTCGTCGGAATATTTCAACCACCAGAGAATGCGGTGGCTCCCGCATTTTTTGGTTATTCAAGTCACATGCGGACATCCGTTGATTGAATCATCGCCAGATTGCTTGATGTATACGCGTTCATTTGCATTACATGGTGCACAATCAGAACTCCCCTCCTCCCCTTTCCCGCCCACCGATCGCGAATAAAACAGGCAAACGAATTCATTTGGTTGTCGAAAATTCCGAGAGTCTCCATGAATCCCAAATCAACTTGCTTTTACTTCATAGAAAATGCCTGCCTCATTATCCTGCTGGGCTTCACAATCCGATGCGGTCCTCTCGCCGTCCGTTTTTGGAATTTTATCCGGACGGCTGTCATTTCATTTTTGGGCTACCTACCGCCTCTTTACAAGGGGGTAGTTGGAATAGACTGATTACCGGGAAAAGTCCGGCTCAGTGCGGAGTTGATTAGTTCGCTTTTTCACCAATTAGCGTTCGAGAAAGGATTCATTTTTACAGGGCATTTCATTTTGTAATCAGGAGATTTGATTGGACTGCCGTAGGTACATTGAAAGTTTGAAATAACTCAAAAGCCCTGGAAATTATTGAGAAACGGTTTGTTATTTTCGTATTATATGGTCCCACTGTACAGAACAGCGGGATCCCTTATTGATTGTCATCGATCCATCATCCACTATATTTGAAAAAAATTTCAAAAGCTTTTATTGATTTTATTCCTGTTTATTAGATACAGAATTGAATTTTCATCTATGCATAGGCACTGAATCAATATAGAAACATTTGGGAATTGCGTCAAATTGAAATGGTTATGGAGGTATACATTACATGTTGGACAATCAGAACTCCCACTCCTCCCTTTCCCTGCCCACCGATCGCGAATAACAGGCAAACGAATTCATTTGGTTGTCGATTCGATTGAGCATCCATGAATCCCAATGGCAACTTGCTTTTACTTCATAGAAAATGCCGCCTCATTATCCTGCTCAGGCTTAGCACAATCCGATGCGACATCGCCGTATTTTTGGAATTCGATTTATCCGGACGGCTGTCATGAAGAATCATTTTTCTCCTACCGCCTCTTTCCATTGAAGGGGGCAACGAATTGACTGATTACCGGGAAAAGTCCGGCTCAGTGCGGGTTGATTAGGGTTCACCAATTAGCGTTCAAAAGGATTCATTTTTACAGGGCATTTCATTTTGTAATCAGGAGATTTGATTGGACTGCCAGGTAACATTGAAAGTTTGAAAATAAACTCAAAAGCCCTGGAAATTATTGAAAACGGTTTGTTATTTTCGTATTAAGCAAGCAGAGGTGCTGTACAACCTACATCTCTCTGGAAAATTGACCGAGCTCGTTTGTGCATATTCAAAAATTTAATTTTTATTGATCTTCCGGTTTACTAGATAATACTCTGAATTTTTCATCTATGCATAGGCAACTGAATCAATATAGAAACATTTGGGAATTGTGTCAAATTGAAATGGTTATGGAGGTATACAATGTATACATTGTATATTATTGTATACTATACAATAATATAGCTAGAATTACATCTTTGTGGGATGAAAGATTCGTTTACTCACCGTTCGGTTAATGCTGAAAAAAGCGGCGAGTTTCAACGCATGGGTTTATTATTTTCAGATAACTATCACGCAGATCACAAACATGTGATCAAAATACAGGATGTATGTTCATTACCTACATTTCACGTCGTCCACCACCAACATTTCAGGTACCAATCCGCAAGCGACAGGGTACAAGTGTTAAATGTGGCAAAAACTAATCAATGGTACATAAAGTAATCAATTGTACATTATCTAAACTCGGCACCTCGCACCTCTGTATTCTGTCTTGTCCACTCTAGAAGCCATTAAAAGAGTTCCATAGAGCTCGTTAGATCGATTAGGAACGAAATTAGCCTTAAGGGAATTCAACTGACTACTGATATCCATGCCTCGTAACTGACTTCTGGAGCGTCAAAAGGTAGTAGGATGACTTTGTCTTGAATGCAACTCCGTGAACACCAACCGTTACTAGTCCCATTGCACGAAACACCTGATAACAAAACTTAAAGCTAACGAAGCTCCGCATGCGAGCCCATTGGTATTCCGTAGCCTATAACGTCTTGGAACGAGGTTGATATACATCTAATCGCACTCTCGTCAGAATTCAGACGCTCCACAGAAGCTACCACACAAAATTCAAATTTGTAGGGTGATTAGAACATAAAATAGCCATCTGGCTCACTCGGATGATCAGAAGCGATCATATGCCGAAAATCGAGGATCTCATTTCGATGACGGATTGATATTTAGGAGGAATGTTGGAGGGTAAAATGAACTTCACTATTTGTAGCATCCTCAACACATTTTCGTGATACATACCTCAGTTAGAAATAGGGTTTTTGAAAATTACTTTCGTTTTATAGATTAATGAGAACAGCAATTTAATCAGGACACATCCAATCAAAGCAAAGTGATTATGAAAGACTTACAACCACAAACCAGACGTAAGGACATTCTACTGTTGCATGCAATACATACCTACCAGTACGATTTTTTTCCTACAATCTGCTAGGTAAATGTCTATAACAGATGGAACAACCCTCTTATGATATAATTTTTTTTTTTTTTGATGAACAGGAGTCGAGGAATACCAGGGAAACCCTCGGAAGCAGGGTGGAGGCGAGTACCTATCAATTCCGCCAGCGACACTGATCGAAGGGGATGCATGGGTTAGCGCCACCCTATAAATACAGGGAGAGAAGCTGCTCCTGGACCACTTACCCGGTATCCCCCGACCAAGCTCTCAACTCTTAACAAGTGTCTCGGCATTTGCTCTTCTATCCTTTCGTTACCTGAGTTCATCTTACACAGACAGATTCCTGGCTAGCTCTGCAGCGAAACCGTTCTGTGTGTTGAGGTGAACAAGGTGAAGGGAAATTAGATGGCAAAACTATTTTATCTATGAAGATACAGATTCCTAGGGCGCCTACATAGAAGAGAACGTTCTCTACCTCAAAGTTGGCAGTTTCAGGATACTAGTTTCTCCCTTCTTTCCGAATAGGAATATCAAGTCCCTGGGGCACCTTTGCGAAGGTGGGACAGTTCCTGTCAAACTATTCGGCTAAAACCCCCCTCATATTTGCACACATAGATCCCTGGGGCGCCTGGTAAGGCGGAACCGCTTCCGTGTGACGAACTTGAAATCAGCGAATAAGACAACTCTCATCTCTCTCACTATTTACCGAGGATCAAGTCAACATACCTACGGCAATGAGCGTACGGTAATCAGAGTATATTGTCTGTCAAAAGAAATGAAAGTATATTTTAGATAATCTCGAAATATGTAGAGTATTAGCTTGTTACAATGATTCAAAGGACAGAAACCTGTTCCCACAGACATCAAAAGGATAGTTGACAAGTAGTGCAGGTCTATCGAGCAGATAAAGTAATCATATGATTCTGTAGAAGATTATATGAGATTATTAGGCCGTTCTTCCTCGAACAGGCACCCTGAAAATTTGAACTCTATCGGACCACTAGGATCTATTAATATGCACAAGTAAGGACGAGGTGCCAATTGCATAACTAGGATATAGTGAGTTTTTTTTCCGATAAGGGATGGGAGGAGCCCCTGGTCACTGAGACCGCTAGGATCTATTGTGACGCTGTCCCCATTTTTATTCATAACCTTTTTAATAACCTCTTCGTTCACAAAGTGTAGGAGGTTTTCAGGTGTTTCCAAGGCAATATCAGAGGGTGTTAGGGCACCCTTCCCGAAATGCCGGAATCTAATTGATGCAACAGCAGGACAATTACAGAGTATGTGTTCTGCTGTTTCCGCCTCTTCGCAGCAGAGCCGGCATTCTACTGTCCTGGCCTTACCAATTTTGTTTAGGTGATACCTTAGGGGGCAGTGGCCAGTAAGAAGACCTACAAGTTTGCGAAGGTCTTTGCGCCTCAATGATAGAAGGGCTTTTGCGCGTTTCCTTGAGATTGTAAGAAACCGCTTGGCCTTGCCTCTGCTTAGGAGTGTTGTGCCGGTATTCTGTGAGTGTTTTGTCCTCCCATTTCTGAACCTGTTGAGTTATATAACTCTTGGTAACCCCTAGTTGGGGTTCAGGTCCAATTGGGATGGACTCTGATCCCTTTTTAGCAAGGCGATCAGCTTTTACATAGTGAGTTAATAAGGGGTGGATGGTGGAGAAAAAACGTGATAATTTTTTCTCATTTATTTCAGAATAAACTTCAGGTGTTTGGTATAACTGGGACACAATACTTGAATATATTGACCAGTTGAGTAGACTCCCCGAACTATGCGGGTTGCAAAACCATAGCAGCTAGGCAGTTGAGGAGGATCGGTAAAAAAACGAAAGGAACAAGAGATCTCTCTTCCATGTGCAACCTGATTGTTTATGTTGGTTACCTTAGGATAATAACATGTTCGGTCTCGTCCAGCTGCTAAGGAAAGGCCTGCATAAATCTGACGGATTCTCGTGACCCGAACCCATAAATCTCGGATCCTAGGGCCAACGAAGCGCCAAGCGTGAAATGCCATTTGAGCTTCCTCCAATCGAAAACAGAAAAAAGACTTTATCGACTTTTTGAGTTTCGGAAATGGATTGCTATTGCGAATTTCCACGGGGTTTCGTTTCATCACTCTTTTCTGCTTTAAAAGGTCTAATTTCACATTTCGGGTCTTGTGTCAGGACCGATTAATTCTTCCACAAACAATGTTGAGTGCTGGACATCTCTTTCCCTCAGTGATTTGAAGATGATTCAAACAAAGATTTAAATATATTGGAAAGTGTAGAATGCATTACGTGGAAATCCCTACGTCTAATTTGCAGAAGTGATTCTAAATTGCCTTCGCTTTGCACATCCACTCTTTTCTGCAGGTAAACGGTAAAAAACGTCTGCCAAGTGGGTGTGGCACATAGCTTCCTCGTATCCGTAACATGACTGTATAGATCATTGAAAATTATTATTGACTAAAGAACTTCGTTCAATTAGGCGAAGTAAATATTGAAATAAGGTAAATTTATTGTTATGCAGGAGCATAACTCGAGAAAATAAAGGTAGGCATGTTCAACTATTGAACAAACTATAAAATATACCTAATAATAAAAATTGACATTGACGCTGTATGGATAGATGACTGAAGTGATAAATAATTATTATGACATTTCTAAAAATAAAGTATAAGCATCGTTCAATGACAAGGATCGAATAATGTTGAGTCGACTGCACCGTCGTTGCAAAGTACCCAACTGCCGTCATCCCTCCGCACAGTGGCTGTATAATGTCCAGGCCTAGAAAAACAGTCCTGCCGTGGTTGTGTTCGACGTTCGATCCAAGCTAAAGGCTAAAACTTTATTTTCTCTTTATTACTCACAAGGACCATCTTTACATCAGTCCGAACAACCCCTGAAAATTTCATCGAAATCACTTATGAACTCCCGGAGTTATGCGTGTAACAAGGATTTCACGTTTGCGCATGCACAGAGGCTACCATTGATCCGGGGGTCATGAAACTCATAGGGGACCATTCACACATCAAACCGAACAATCCCCGAAAATTTCATCGAAATTGATCAAGAACTCCCGGAGTTATGCTCGTAACAAGGTTCAGAAAGGTCTAAAACGCAAAATGCTAGTGGAATTTTTGATTTTGGAGACAAAAAATTTTCACATTTCGAAAGTGAAAACAATGCTTCCGCTACTTTAGTAGACTCGGAAGCAAAATAATCGAACAAAAACAAACCACGTTAGTTGATCGAGAATAGTGTTAGATGGTACAGTTTATTTACCCCGCAACATCTGTCCATCACCATAATGGTTATTCAGATTTTCCGCTCATCTACACCCTTATTCTTCATTCACTCTCTTCCATTATAAAAGTGAGATTCCTAAAATATGCTCCCAACTGAACCGGAGAGATAACCGAAGAAGTTGAGAAAATCGGTTGTGAATAGCAGCTTGGGCGGCGCTAAAAAGATTTAGTAACTACCTCCTCGAAACGGCTTATTCGTCAATGGAACAAACAAATTCTAGAACAATAGCAATCCCTACAAAACATAATTGCGGAATTCAGATGTGCATTTATTGTGGAGTTGGCAGCTTGAAAAAGATTGGTTTTCGTTGTTTTGCATAACCCTTTCATTTTCCCCTTTCCGTCATCAAGTCATGAAGATGAGAATTTTCAGAAAGTTTTTTACTAACTGGACTTGAACTGAGATCGAACAACAAAGCGATCCTGAAACTCTGCGAATTATCACACACAGGTGTATTATTTCCGTACTAGATAATGCGAACCAAAGGGCCACCACAATTTGACTGTACGATGTCCACTATTCATCCAGAGATAATGCTTCCAAGGTACAACTCGGAAAATCATTTAGAAATCCAATTGAAATTTAACAAGATAAAATGAAATAACAGGCAACAACAATGTTTCAGCCTGGCCCTCTCAACTGAACTGAAGCTTGGGAGATGGCTTTGTAGATAGTATAATAGTACAGGAGCAACCATTGTACTTGGGATGTCACCAGGCACGGGGTCTAACTCAGACCTCTCGTTGAACTTTAAGGCTCTTCAGCCCGACCGTCTACTTGACCGATTTTTCAAATGGTGAGTTAGCGATGGTCGTTCAGCAAGCAGAGTGATTTCATTCAATTCGCTGAACCAATTTCTGTCTGTATCGAACAAAAAACTATCCTGTTACAACAAAAGTTTTAGAGATGTCAATTTTTTAGTTTAGTCCTTAGGGTTAATTGAGCGAAGTGCAGAGGTTACTGGCATATCCCGGATTGATGTATTTTTCAGCCAGATCGGTCCAGTAGTCTTGGAGAAAAGCTCCGGAAAGCGTACGGTGGGCGGATAGATATTTTTCTCGATTTTTGAAATTTACGTTAACAATTGTGTTTTCTAGGTCGATTGCAAAATTTCATTATCGAAAACAATAAATCAAAATAGGTCTAGTTAGACGTAATTCTTGGCATCACCTTCGGTCAATAATAAAGCTTTGGACTTTAAAGTTACACTTACGATTTTACGTTCGCTACTGTTGATATACATCCCTTCAATTAATTGAGTGAGCCTAATCAGACCTCTTCACATCCAACCGTCCTCTCTCTCTCGCTGTCTCAACCTTGTATTGGTAGAACTTTGGCAGACAAAAAAGAACGTCAACAAGTATGTAATGTGAACGCTTCTAATCATAGTAAAAACCGTCTAGTAATCTTTGACGATCAAGTCAGCTGTCTTTTCAATTTTCAAGTGCTCGAGGTTTCCATAACTATATATTACGTTGTACATGTATTTGTGAACACTTGAAACGTAAGATTTTTACGCCGTGTAGATATACAGTATATTGCACCATTGCAGTTATTTTGATGTAAGCTTTTTTTCTTACAGAGGAACTAGTAAGGGTTGGTGTGCACGGAGTTGTACAGAAGAGTCATTCTAACGTCTTTGGGACATTTAGAAATCGAAGTATGGAGACACACTGATCAGCTGAAGGATCCTTCATGCTCATTTTTCCCTTTGGATCTTAGGAGAAAAATGTAAAAAGAGCTTTTTTAAAGGAATTGAGAATACAATTGCAAGATATGTGAGCCCCGATGATGTACCACAGATTTCGTCTAATAAAATCAGATCAGTGATTAACGCAGAAGGGTTATGTCGTATAGAAGTAACTCGTTTACACTTACCCTCCAACATCCAAGACTGGAACTGGTACTTACTATTCATTCCATTTAACAACGTAGTTCAATTGTACCATAAAGAATTGTTCATTTTCAATCACTTAGGAAACTGTACTGGCCACCCAACTTGAGCAAAAAAGTGTCAACCCTTGAGCGTTAAGGAGGGGTACCTATAGGTAAGGCGATGATTCCAAGTGTTATTGAATAGTCCTAAGATGCAGATTGTTTACCCTTCTATTCCACCCTTAGACTCTAATGGAACTGATTGACGAAGTGATTTCAAGCAAATCCCGGAACATCGGTCCGAAACAGTGAAGGTTGTTCCGAATCTGAGCAAAATAACAATTTTTGAGAGTTTAAATATTTTTGTTTATAACTGATTAAACGGTTCTACATTAGAATTAATAAACGATAAACTAAATTTCCTCATTATGATGGCTAACAGGTAAACATTGTGTTCGAGGCAGTCTTGTGATGAATCCAATGATTTTCCCCCCTTCGTTCTTTGAACAATCGCATCATCAAATGAACAGCAGCTGTGTAATAATCAGCGGAGTTTTTTTTTGTTTTGTTCTAACAGTATCAGTATCATTTCGGGGTCTCTAACACCTAGACGAGAGGGAGTAGGGAGCTCCAAAAATTTCCTTTTGTTTTGAGCTCAATGGTCGTCAACCCCTGGGGCTATGGCCTGTCACACCATCTCAACTGACGGCCCTTCCGATAATTCTATTGGCAGATAGCGGGGCGGAACCCGTGAGCTTGAGATGGGGAGGGGTGAAGGCTCCACGTGGGTCCCAACTCCCAAATGTCAGCATATTTCAGGGACTGCCGGATTTGATAATCGAATTTCCCTTCCAGAAGTTGATCGATCTCCTGAGTCGGATGGGTTCATCCAGATCTCCAGGCAACCTTACGTCTTGTACACTTTTTGAAGATACGTGTATGGCTGTGCTTGACCTACAATGGCTATTTTCACGGATTGTTCACATAAGCTATATTTTATTTAGATTTGTCCCATGAATATTTCAGATTGGTTAATTTTCGTTAAGAACTACTAGGCTGCACAGATTTGGAGAATAAACACATAGTAATTTTCAATGCACTGCATTAAATTCAGATCAACTATGACAAATGCGTACACTCAATCGTAGCTCCGATTTCAGAGGCAAAAGATAAAAATATTTATCCAAGTTTAAATGTTGTGGATCAACCTAAAACGAATGTTCTTGAGAGACGTTCTAAAAAAGTTCCATCATATTGTTTAAGTACAACCAACGGTTCTCGAAGGTCGGTCAGTAGTTAGACTTACTGAGAGGTCGAAGTTTCGTTGTATTTCTAGGACTGCAGAGACACCTACTTACTAACGAAAGCTTTGAATAAAATGTCAATAGGATGGGTAATAATAATAATAATAATAATAATAATAATGAATAAGGTTGACAAAATACCTTGAAAGTAGGGGAGTAGAACGACAGCTGGAGCCTCATTGCTCGGTTGTCTCCATGAGATCCTCACATCGCACATTGGTAGAATAATAATGTTCTTATTGGAAAAATGTTTTTATACTTCAAAGTCTAAGCAAATATACACGAGGTGTAAATGCGGAGTTCAAAAGAACCATAAAGCAGTAGGTAATACCGCTTCTTTACTTCAAGCCCTTCACTCCCAAAAGTAATGTTAAGGTGGACACGTTTTTTGTTATTGTTTATTATTTTTATAAATCTCAAGACGTCACAAACCAAATTTAACCCAAACCAGTTGTAAGCAAATACGTGAACATCACACAATTGGGATATAGAATGAGAAGTGACTGGCCAGATGTAAAAAACGCTGCAAATTCTTTCACTGGGGTTTAATATTCAATTTCATTCATTTGGCTCGCATTCATGATTTGAATTTCTACTAAGCTTTGGAGTGTGCGTGTTTCACAGGTGATAGAGCGATTATTGAATTTCAGGAGGCACACAAATATGATCAACTGATCAATCCAAATAGGTATTTTGGTTGAGAACTGATTTAAGTGCTCTATGCATATCTCCTGAAATTCAATAATCGCTCTATCACCTGTGAAACACGCACATATTCTATTTGAAAATTTTAAATTTCGTAAGACGGAGCGTGCATATCAGAATGCTTCAACACGTGTATCGGCTATAAACCCTTTTAGGAGTTTACTCCAGTATCCACATTCACTACATCACTAGGTTACTGCTATCAAAACAAAAAAAAAACGCTGTTGTTTTTGTTTTGATCGCAAACCAAAATAACGCAAATGTTGGCACCATAAATCGGGCCATACATCGGGAATGGTCTGAGCTACGGACCTGGGGAGGGGTTCATTCGATTCCTCATAGAAAGTACTTCAAAAAAGTCCAAATTTAGGCCGCCTTGACTTTTTTTGAGGTTTTTAGGGATTTTACAAAACTTTGACAACCCTTGAAGTGCAATTTAAATTAAGTGAGAAAGCTGGCTAAAGAATTGGGGCGTTGTCGGACCAACATGGATTTTTCCTGAAAATTTCAAATTTTTTGCTCCAGCCGTTTGGGAGAAATCGTGCGTAGGTACGGCGTACGGCGGACGGACGGAAAAATTTTTATTGCCGATTTGGATTCTACACCCTTTGAAACGTAAACCATGAAATTTTCAGGGGCGGTTAGAATTTTTTTTTTCAAGAGCGATGACAATGGTTTATTATTGAATAATAAACCAATATATACTTACAACTAATTAAGATTATTTCGTCTGAACCTAAGCATCATCGATCTAACAAAATTTGTTGACGATTTTAATATTTAATAATAAAATTGTCAACATTTTAGAATCGACTACTCGTGAAACAAATAACATCATATGTAAATTATTATAAGGAGGAATGGTGGTGAATGTTACAATATTTTCTTTGCTCAGTATTGAACATATACCTAAACCCAAATTTGTCAATGTCGAATAAATGTACGGCTTTAATTCAATTACTTAATATCCTTTAATCAAGTCCTAAGCCTCTGTTATGTTTATTTTAATGTTCGTTTCAATAAGCCCTCCTCTCCAATCGCATAACGAACGTTAACCCATTATGCACTTATCCGAAAGTATGTACACGTGCTCCGTTACGTTTTTGACCGCAAACGATTTTTTTTTCCTTTCCAGCATCCGATGAAAGAGGAAATAATGTATTGTTCTCCTACCTAATCACGCCCAATTAATACCCATTTTATTGTTTTACAGCGTCGGGGAAAGCTTTTTCTGTTCTACCGCTCTGGGCCAAATTATATTTATTCATCCTTTATTCCTTTATTTTTTCCCTCTTCCAAATAATCACCCATTACTGAGTTCTTTTATCGTCCCACTTTTAGTCCTGAACTGCTCGTTTGCCCATTGAGCCGATGCGTTTTCCATTATAGGGGAAAATTTCAAAAGATTGGGTTTTGATAATTGTGAAAACCGGTAGATTAATCCAAACTGCCGTTTTTTTCACCTTTCGGGATTTCACTTTAATTAAATGAGGACTCGGTAGTTTTATTAGCGATTGGGCAATGAATGATTTCCCAATAACTGCTTTGCGAGGCAAGAGCTTAGCTGCAAATGTATAGCTCAACGATAGGGAATGAAATTAAATTGTGATTTTTTTCGAACTATATCAAGTGAATCAAGAACTTTTTCATTCAGTTGAGCTAATTCTCTTGAAATCCCTCTGTATTAGTATTGTACTTAATGGATGATTTGGATCAGAAACCGAACAACAGCCTCATTACAATTAAAGATTACCGACAAAAAATATAATTTGTGCACTATTTAACTCAGCTGCCCCTTTATTGGGTTTCCTGTTACTTAACACTCTACAACAACTAAATGTGGCCATCTACCAACAGGTAATTAATGAAAGTTCATGAAGCACAGGGGTATCTAAAAGCCACTAGTCACTCAATTAGTAATAATAAATACGACATAAGTAATAATAAATTCGGCTATTAGCATGTTCGATCGTCGACGTTTATAATCGAATTTTCTTGCGATTTCATGATCCATGTTTTTAAACTTTGGTTTTGCAGTTGTGGAGAAAACCTATAGACGGCGCACTGGATACGTCATGGATCTAACATTGACATGCCTACCAAAACTATTCTAATGAGTGCTTCGGTTACTTAAGGACGATTAAAAAATGTTTTTTATTTTTAAAAATGGATTCATTTAATTATTGTAAGTGTCGTAGTTGTGAGTTTAGGGGGTCACTTTTGGGCTCAGAAATTGCAATTATTTGCTTTTTATGGACTTCTGCGGATTTGAAAGTTACCCCAGTCGATTTGCCGCCCAAAATTAGTTGGAAATGAAGACAATACGGGCCTATATCGGTTAAAACCTTGCAAATCACGTTTTTGATCAGTTTTGGCCTGTAGCATTTACGCGCGTGAAGCGATCAGCCTGGCAAGGAACCAGAACTAATCTGATCCTCCTCAATGGAGTCGAAGGGCGAAAGAACGAATTTTTTCATCATGATATGTGAGTCTTTTTACAGCCCTTATTGCGGACGGGCATTGCAGATTTGGATTCTACACACCTTGAAAAGTAAAGTAACCAAATTGGTGGGGGGGGGGGGGGGGGTAATGCTCAATCACGAAATAGTTTATTAATTCTGTTCTACAACCCTCCAATATAAATCTCTGATATATGTTTATCAGACGAAGTCTATGGTACTTACATACATTATCTAAGCTCGGCGATTACATACCTTTTAATTGTATTGTAGATGTTCCAAAGACAGTAGGATGACTTAATTATAAATAAAACACCATAAGCAAATTTACCTACTATTCCCTCATTACGCAACAGAAGCTGGCTTGAAAATACCCTCAACTGTGCAATATGCTGCATATCGAAACGGACGTTGAAACTCACGAATGTAACAACTGAAAATTAACGAGATGGAAAATAAAATATCCACTTAATTTTCACTTGACCGCAAAGAGTTTGAAAAAAATTATCTTGGTCGACCACAATAGTTCATTATTGTAAATAATGGAACACAATTCTATTGGGCCCTACGACTCCTTAAAATCGCTGGTTGCCGCACGAATGATGACGTTTGCAATTAGTGTTCAACAAAGAGTAACGATAAGTATATTTTCTCTCTAGAAACATAACTAAACACGCTAGGTATTAATCATAAATACCTAATAGGTAAAAATAGTTATAGAAAAATATCTCATTTCAGGTCGATCGCGAATGAGTAGGTGTAGAAATACCAACTACAATAGCCCATTTCTTTCTTTAACCATTCATCGGCTGTACGAAACAGCATTTGAGAAATTTGAAGTCGTGAAATTTGAATTTACTATTTATGTTTTTAAAATTGTATTTCTTATTTATTTAATTGGTGCATCTTAAAACTAAACTAACAAATTTGGAGCAGGGCACAGAGTAACAGATCCAATTGAAAGTAATAAACCGAAAATTCAAAAAATTTTCCATTCTGTGAAAAGTCCTAGTGATTCGATAGCCTTGAATGAAATGTACACATCGTAAACTACGTATCTTTTCACTATTGAGGGTGCGTCATGATCGTCTAGACTGGAATCCTAGCTAGACCTGCCGGCGCTGTTACGTCATTATACGGCAAACGAATGAAACGATTGAGGTTCAACTTGAAAAAATATCACGGAAAGACCCGCACCCCCTCTACAAACAACATCAGTGAATGGAGTTAGAAGGCGATGAATTGGCCCTCGCACCCTTTTCGGCTCGCCCTTTACGATCGTACACCTCCGGCGGTTCCTAGACCCCGACGTTGCACCCCCAACCGCCCCGCTGCATCAAATACATTTTTTTCAACTTTTCTCACAGGTTGCAAGGACAACCCCTTTTACGGTTCCGGCCCTACCGAAAAAATCCCTTTTTGGGACTCTGGAGGGTCCACCCAGACGCAACAATGTCCAGAATCGTGGACTTTTTTTTTTCGAATAAGGTTTTTCGATTCTCTGAAGGTTCCCACCTGGGGCTCATCATTTCGTACAATGGTCCGCTCTTTTCCCCCAAAAAAAAGTTCTTGTTTACCACCCGAAAAAAACGTACGTTGCACGTCGTCCTAAATAGCCCTCTACAACTTCCTTGTACGGTCCGAAAGTTAGTCTAAACGAAAAAAAAGGAGTTGATCTGGATTTCGGTCGGGTGTACCTCACTTGAATCCAACGTATATGAAACCAGCCGTTATGTGAATTCAAAAAATCGCTTTTACTCTTACAACTGATCCTCATTTTTTTGTCGGACATTATTCTGACGAATTGTATGCGCAGGACGTTAGGGCATGCAACAAGAAACATCAAGAAAGAAAGAAAATGTTCATTGTAACAGCTGCTCAATGAATGAAATTGAGAAATCGGTGGAAGTTCGTAGGACGGAAGTGGACGGTTTAACACAATCCAAACTAGTTGAATAAGGGGGACAGGAGGAGGTAAATTAAAACTCCAGTTTTAGACTAGGAACCTAGAGAAGAATTACTTAATAATTGGAAAGTTCAGTGAATATAATAGGACGAAAAACCAAAAACGGGACAGTAGACCTCTATGGTTCTACAGCCAGATCATTTAAATGATTAATTTTACACATTTAAGAACCGAAGATGAAAAATTGCCTATGCAACCTTCAAATATGGAATTCTAGCTCAAAGTAGGGGAGCTAGTAAACAGAGATGAAAGCTACGGCTGGGGGGGGGGGGGGGGGGCTAACCAGGGTTTACGTGAGCGCATTCTGTGTTCATAAACGGTAGCCTAACCAACTCCCTGGATATATCTGTAGATTCAACCAGGGCACCAGAGAGGCTAGTGCTTACCAAAGTGGCAGGTGCACCAATGACCCCCTCGGGCGGACGGAAAAGTGGTGATGCCGGGATAACAAATTGCGGAAGGAGCCCACCCGAAGGTTATTTGAAGGAGTGTTGAGCGGGGGGGGGGGGGGGCACTCGCTAAGAACTGGATTGTACTCCCGTTAATCATTTAAATGATAAAAACACGTTTGAATCAAAAATGAAGAAATTCAAGATCACAAAAACAGTCACTTCTTACGTCCACCTTAATTTATCATCTAATCTGCGCTCTCAAGGGGGCCGGAGAGGAGGGGTTACCTACTGCTCGTCATGTAATAGACGAGCTCATCTTAGTCCAGTTCATACTTTACATTTTATTACTTCTATCACTGTTCACCCACTTACTCCATTTTTGTTTATAAGTTCTCAGGACATTAGTGATCAGTTATTTCCTGTTGGCAGCTGGATGGTATTCTGAGACCTAGAGCAGAAGTTGATAATATTTGAAACAAAAAACTCACAACGACTGGAAGCCCGATTTATCGATCAAATTCATCGCGTATAGTTGAAGAACACTTGCCATTTTAAAAATCAGAGCGTTAAATAATTTGGGAATAAGAAAACCTAGTTTTTACTTTTAGGTGGATATAGCTTTGGATTATTAAGTGCTTTAAATAAAGAACCTCGGTAATGGACCAAGAAGAAGAATTTTAACCCCACTTTTCAAAATTTATTGGCCTAATTTAATATGAACTACTGAACTTTTGTTCATGATGCTTCAATCATATATCACATAATGCTACCGACGGGTCATGGGGAAAGGCCCTGTGTAGCCGGCAGGTATAACCGTCGATGAACTCTAAATGTTAGAAATGAATGGGTGTGATACCAAAAATCGAGAATATAGTTTGTAATTGTTGGGTATTTTCTTTTCAATGAACTTTAATGAATGAATAAGTTCACCCGGGGCGCTAAACGTCCATCCATTTCCCCTAACGGTAGGCTAGGTAGACGTTCATTGTGTTTAATTAATTTTATTCAAGCAGCTAGAGCACTACTTGAATTTAATCATAGATACTGAGGTTATGGTGAACCATAAAATGTAGATTATGATGCATTAGATACTTCTTGTTATATATACTGTCGGTTTACTAGAGCGTAGGTGTTTTATTAACTAATTGTCTTCCGGCGCTTCTTCCAGTCTATTTAGTTATAATTATATAATAATATTTCGTTTCATCATAAGATATCATTGGGGAAGTGATCGTATACTGGCTATCATGTACAGAAGTAATAAACCGTAGTGTAATCATAACATAAAGATTCCAATCAAAGAAACATTCGTACGTTCACTTTTTCCAGACCCTTCGGCAGGAGAGAAAAACAAATCAAAATGAGGACTGATGTACACTTTAAGTGGGGGATACAGTAAAAATCTGCAAATGAACCACTAAAGCGTACCGTGTGATTGAATCATTCTACAATTACCTTGTCATGAAGTCTAGTTTATCATGACTTATGTTACCTATTTATTCAGGGGACGTTTTATTTTATCTTAAATGTCTACTTTTGATGTACCAATATGAGTCTCTACCGTCCGTAAATAAATATACAGACCGTAAATAATTATCATTCTATAAAATATAGTCTGTTTTTCTTATCATGAAAGACTTTAATGATACATATCACTATATTCCCTAAAACAGTGCGTATGGGAAAAATGCATGTCAGTCTAACCTCAAACGGATTTATCATACATTCGTCACATATTATAGTTAAATATTCTATATTATAGAATATGTACCGGAAATAAACCCAGCTAACATATTGTATAACGTACAATTGTAGCAAGCAGAAATGAAAATAAGAAGCACAGAAGTTAAGAAGAAGTTCACATATTCAGACCGTTAATTATAAGGTTGAATCCCTCTCCATCAGTTACCAACAAAAATGCGAAGAATCAGGTTAATTCTGATCCGTAAATTCATTAAAAAAATGCATTTCCGATGCAAATTCTTTCACTGAGGAAAACATATTATTCAATGATTCATGATTTGAATTTCTACTAAGCTTTGGAGAGTTGTTTCACAGGTGATAGAGCGATTATTGAATTTCAGGAGATATGCATAGAGCACTTAAATCGGTTTTTAACCAAAATACCTATTTGGATTGATCAGTTGAACATATTTGTGTTCCTCCTGAAATTCAATAATCGCTCTATCGCCTGTGAAACACGCAATCCAAAGCTTAGTAGAAATTCAAATCATGAATCATTGAATAATAAACCCCAGTGAAAGAATTTGCAGCGTTTTTTTTTAAGGAGCGATTACAATAGAAAAATATTCTATTGAATATTTTATATTTCGTAAGACGGAGCATGCATATCGGAATGCTTCAACCCGTGTATCGGCTATAAACCCTTTTAGGAGTTCGCTCCAGTATCCACATTCACTACATCACTAGGTTACTGCGATAAAAAAAAAGCTGTTGTTTTTGTTTTTATCGCAGTAACCTAGTGATGTAGTTGAAATGTTGAAACGTTGGCACCATAAATCGGGAATGGTTTGAGCTACGGACCTGGGGAGGGGCTCATTCGATTCCTCATGGAAAGTTCTTCAAAAAAAGTCCAAATTTAGGCTGCCTTGACTTTTTTGAGGTTTTTAGGGATTTTACAAAACTTTGACAACCCTTAAAGGGCACTTTAAACTAAGTGAGAGAGCTGGCTGAAGAATTGGGGCGTTGTCGGACCAACATGGATTTTTCCTGAACATTTCAGATTTTTAGCTTCAGCCGTTTGGGAGAAATCGTGCCTACGGCGTACGGACGGAAAAATTTGTTTTGCAGATTTGGATTATACAACCTTTGAAACGTAAACCATGAAATTTTCAGGGGAGGTTAGAATTTTTTTTCCAGAGCGATTACAATGGTTTATAATAAAAACCAATGCGCACCTTAGGACCGGTGCAACTAGCGGAAAACATAATATGTTTATAATGTTATAACATTTCAGAGTTTTCAATAACTGAAAGCGAATTTTTAATTTTGTTTTTAAATGTTCAATTACGGTTGACGCTGAGGGCCTCTGCCAAATGCTCCTTGAACCTTTATTAAACCAATTTGCTTTTGAAAGGGCCACTTCCTCCAGATCGTCAAATTGCTCTCAAATCTGGTTTCTCTGTAATAACAATAATCAAAGTGCACTTTTGTGAAGGGATTTAATCTGCAAGACTTGTTTTCCTATTATTTCAGCGGAGCACAATTGACCTCTTTTGGACACCTTTCAATTGTTCGGTATAATTACCACAGGGTTTCAATGCGGTTGCTGGCAATTTACGCTGTGTACGCTTTGTTCATTCGGCTCAATTTTTTCTGGCTTTACGTGTGTATGATGCATCGCATTTTATCTTCTGGTCGACAGATGCTGCAATCCCGGATGGCGTTTTTAGACTATTCGGGGATTCAAACTCTTGAGGTCAACAACTGCTCTTCTGAGTCTTCAACGTCTAGATGATGGTTGAAGGAGGTGTTTTAAGGAGCTCTTTATCCAACAGCAGATTTTATACAAATTTAAAAATATTTTCTCTCCCTGAAACTCATTCTTTTGTTTCAGCATTTAATAAATCTTATTCATGAACTGCAATGTCGATATCAGTCTAGTGCTAAAGCTGTTGAAAAAGTTTGTACGATTATTTTGTACATTTTGAAAGTCAATTTTGGTTCATTATTCAATAATAAACCATTGTAATCGCTCTGGAAAAAAAAATTCTAACCCCCCCTGAAACGTTCATGGTTTACGTTTCAAAGGGTGTAGAACCCAAATCTGCAATAAAAAATTTTCCGTCCGTCCGGCGTACGCACGTTTTTTCCCAAATTTCGGCTGGAGCAAAAAATCTGAAATTTTCAGGAAAAATCAATATTGGTCCGACAACGCCCCAATTCGTTTAGCCAGCACTCTCACTTAATTTAAAGTGCCCTTTAAGGGTTGTCAAAGTTTAGTAAAATCCCTAAAAACATCAAAAAAAGTCAAGGCGGCCTAAATTTGTACTTTTTTGAAGAACTTTCCATGAGGAATCGAATGAGCCCCTCCCCAGGTCTGTAGCTCAAACCATTCCCGATGTATGGCATGATCTTATACTGCCAACATTTGCATCCACATTCACTGCATCACTAAATTACTGCAATCAAAAAACAACAGCGTTTTTTTTTTTAATCGCATTAACTTAGTGATGGTTTTATAGCCGACTGGGGTTTATTATTCAATTTCATTCATTTGGCTTGCATTCATGATTTGAATTTCTACTAAGCTTTGGAGTGTGCGTGTTTCACAGGTGATAGAGCGATTATTGAATTTCAGGAGATATGCATAGAGCACGTACATCGCTTCTCAACCAAAATACCTATTTCGATTGATCAGTTGATCACATTTGTGTGCCTCCTGAAATTCAATAATCGCTCTAACACCTTTGAAACACGCACACTCCAAAGCTTAGTAGAAATTCAAATCATGAATGCAAGCCAAACGAATGAAATTGAATAATAAACGATAGTGAAAGAATTTGCAGCGTTTTCACCACGAAAGTTATCAATCGAAAATACAACATTTTGTTAGTGTCTGTGTATCCATGTAACGATCAAAACTGTAAAGAATTAATTACTTTAGGTTTGCTGAAAACATTTACGATAATCATGCCCTGGATCGGCTCCTTATAAATTTCAACGCTTTTAGCAAGTTTACGGCGGAATTCGTAGTCGTGACTTAAGTAAAGAGTTTTCCTTACTTGAGAAAGTAAAGAAATGTGACTAATGAAATGCTTCAGATAGCTCTGAATCTATCTTTACTTTTCACACACTTGCTTCAGCATTTCCTTAGTGAGTGTCTGTGACTGTGAAAGCTCAAGTAGCCACCGCGCCTCAACGCTTCACTTGAGCATTTCCTTTTGACTAAGTGAGGACTATGGATTCCACCCTTAGTGTTACATTAAGCGATTTTTAGGAGATTGTAAGTCGTGCAAAAAGTACAAAACACAGAGTACTGAAAACAGACTAAATAATGTATTTGTTTCTCATATTCCAAGTACTTTCATGAGTACCATTTATAAAGTTTTCTTTTCATGCAGAACTATTTAGCTAGTTCATTACTGAATAATGACGAAAAAATGAATAACTGTACTGTAGTAGATGGAAGGAACAAGATATATTTATGGCGAAGAACGGGTCAGTGGTCCGGTTACCTCTCGTTGAAAAAAAAAAGTATTGTTGCGAACGCGTCTGCTCGTCTTACCCCCAGGCGTTGCAAAGGCCTGACAGTTGGTCCAGGTGGCAGCTCAACCGAGAGAAATCCCCTAGGAAGACGCAAAAAAAAGTGCTCGAAGAGAATCAAGCAGAATGAACGGGTTTTGTAACTCAATCAAAATCAAAAGATTTGTCGTACCAAAATCCGTCCTTTAAGGAAATCACAAACAGATTAGTACCGTTAGATTCAAGCAATGCTCATGAATTACATATCTTTGGAAAGAACTATAGAATCAGCTTATAACATTTATAAGCTAATTGTTCAAAATTTAATATTGAACTGTATCTACGTATCATTAATGAAAGTGTGAAAGCGTCGGACGTAGACAGTAGCTTTGTTAAGAAGAAGTGAAAACCTGATAAAATTACGAGTTGCTGTTTACTGTTCAGACCGCTGAGTCAGTAGAGAATACCGGAAGATTTCTCTCAATTTGCTATTACCACCAACTACAATCAATACTGTGTTAAAACAGTAAAACAGTAGGTCTTCCGGCCTTTCCATCCATTCTATTACGTTTATTAAGGCCAAATAGGTGTTTCTGGAACAAAAGTCCAATTGGATTTATTCTACACCACCAGAGCTAAAAATCCAAATAAATAATTATAAATTACCACTGACGTTTTTCAGAATTATACGGCATCGGTGACCAATCCGCATGTTGACAATTAATGAACTTACGATGGAAACTACTTAATTAATGGATGGTTTAACTAGGTTATTATTGAATTGGGAGAAGCTTCACCATCAATAGACATTGTTCTATGAGTAGATATTGTTTCTAAAATTACACTGTTGGCAAAAGCAAAATTTCCGAAGTTTGTTGCACAAATAGACTAAAATTGCACGAAATATGATGAAAACCAGTTGCAAATTATAGCCTGAATAGCGATGATAAATTATCTCGCGAAAAAATCGCGTTTTTTCTTTAATTTCCTCTTTAGGAATGAAGAGAATCGTGAAATTCGAAATTTCTGGAAGTTGGTTCGCAACTAGAGTAAAATTGGGATCGAACCATAAAATAAAAATAAAAATCGGTTGTTAATTGCAGGACGGGCCGTGGCCACAAAATTTGTTATACCCTTTTATATTTGTTTCACGGATTCGTTCTTAAAATGGTCTGTAACGGATTTGTGCGCAGTTATTCTTTTCTCATTTTTGGAAGGTAACCAACCCGGATCAATTCTACTAGGCGTTCCTACACAGACGAAAATCACGATTAGTAAAAACTTGCTCATTTCGAAAAACTTAATTTTGTTGTTGGTTTTTTTCTTGAACTGATTCCTAATTTTATCAACAACAACAATTCTAAGTTGCTCAGAGAACCAAAAAAACGTCTGCCAAGTGGGTGTGAAAAATTACTACGAGGTCATTGTAATTAGTAGAACTTCGTTCAATTAGAGCAAGTAAATATTTAATTAGGGTAAATTTATTGTTATGCAGGAGCATAACTTGAAGAAAATAAAGGTAGCCATTTGACTATTGAACAAACTTAAAATATACGTTAAGTCCGAACAATTGTTTCATCGAAATCGGTCAGCTCCCAAAGTTATGCCAATGTGGCTTGAAGAGGCTACTGATCCGGGGGTCATTCTACACCCCAACTCACACAATCCCTGAAAATGTCAATTTGTAGTCAACAAGAATAAGACACACACACAGACACGGAACCAAAATTCTTTTCACATTCCGAAGTTGCTCAGATCTTAGAACCAAAAAATCCTAAGCAGCAGGCTCAAGCTCATGAGGTGACGTAGCAAGGTAAATTCCCCACACTTTCGACTGACGTCATTCTGAGTCGTAATGTCAGGGCTCCCCCACCGGGCCGGTCATAGACCCCGCGTAAGGAAGCTGATGTTGGTCTAGGGGCCTATGGGAGGATCTACGGCCCCTCCAAGGTTGAACGGATCTTAAGGACGTGTTGTGAGGATTAGAGGTGGAGAGAGGAAGAACCTTGTGCCGCTCCTAGACGGAGCTAGTTATGCTAAATAGGAAATTCTTAGGCCCAGGTCGTTCACGTCTAGGGGTCAATAGACTCGTAAACCAACAAACAGGTCTTCCCTTCTAATTTTTTTGTATCATCATCCCACTACCGCCCCTCACCTTCTTCTCACTTGATGAAGCAAACAATGAAATAGTCAAACAGGTTCCGGACATTAAACTCTTGACGTGGACTTTACCTATAGCGCCTTTCAAGCATCGGAACTCCCACCACACTGTACATAAACGTGCAAGTATTTTCTTGCTCTTGAGTTGCCAAAGTATCAAGTAAATTTGATTAGGACTTTTCGTACTGCATTGAATGTCTTTAGCTACAATAGTTGAACTGTGCATTTATTTCTTCACCATCATCCCACAAAGAATTGGGAAAAAGCTTTGGAAGGAGCATTCGATTGAGACCATACCGTTCCCAACAAAAATTCCCTTCTTGATCCCCGGGCTCTATAAAATCAAATGCGCCACATTCCTATTGAACATCAATTGTTCTTAATTGATCAATTGTTACGATTTCATTCTTATTTAACCCGCAATGATACATGTGGGAATGCGGTCCACATTGCACTATTAAAAAAATTATGTTTGTATAACATTTAGGTATATATTTTTTTGTTTGTTTTAATTTATTCATTTATATAAATTATTTCAAAATTATATAAATTAGTTATTTCAACATTCATAAACAGATTAATGGTGAATTGGCATACCTAATAGAAAAGGGATGTTGGCATATCTTCAATAAAGGTCAGTATTTCATTTTTGAATTGATAACTTATTTTTGTCATGGAGATCTTTGTAATGGTACGTGGCGATAATGAGACGTCAAACCGTTCATTTTTCTAAAATAAAATAAGTGATGGCCATCTTTTCCGATAACATTGATCCAGTAAGTTTTGATTTCTTATAGAAGAATTCCCAGACAGAAGTATGATAGTAGCGCTCAGATGCTCTTAAAATAGAAAACTTTGGTTGTAAAACATTTGTTAATAACGTTAATTTATAAGTGTTTAGAGATTAATGAACTACTCCTAATATAGGTACTGTGAATATGGTCCTTAACGCTCTCCCAGCCGACCGCGATGCTGCGTAGCTCATGATTGTTGCGCAAACCTCCGAAGCAGCAGTTAAGCTCACATTTGAAATATTCATTAAATGAATATTTCAAATGTGATCGCGTTTGAAATATTTTGAACAAATTTTGTTCAACTTAAATATGTAAATTAGTACTGTTTGTTGAAATGTCAGGAGTAGGACAGTTTCAATTCGTCACATTTTCTTTACTTGGAGCTTTTCTATAGCCGTCATAACTTTCAAACAAGAAGTCTGGTCGATATGATTCAAAGTACAATTTACTAAACGAAATCAACTTTAACTATCAAACCATTCAAATTTATGAGGATTAATATCATATTACCAATAGGACAGTCACCCCTATTTGCGCTTAATAGTTTAAATAAGAACTGTTATTTTGTATATACCACCATCCCTGGAATTTCTTTCTAGCGGATCATGAGTACCAATAAATTATTAGTAAACATAGGAAAGTAGCTTTTGCAGCTCACCCACAATGACTTTTATAGGGTACATTTTGATACCCTGGATTATGTCAAGTCGGGTTGTTGTATCACTCCGCCCCCTCCTCACTACCCCCCCTCACCCATCGGTTAGAACTTGCATAAAAACAAAAAAAGGTCGACATGATTGTAATGTGAACGTGTGTGAATACGGTAGAAATCGCCTGATTTCTGTGACGATCCAATCAACTTTTCAAGAGTTCTCTTTGAAATCTAGTTTTTTAAAATAACTACTGCTATATATCTCCTGACAAGTGATGGGTTAGTAGGTGTTTTATTTCATATAGTAACATTTCGGGTCCTAACCTTGGGTTTCTACGTCGGTGTTGGTATACCTAAACATTACAGTGGACTTAGTGGTTATTAGATATCAGCTTTCGGCGCACAGTGGTCAAAATCACCAATTTAGGTGGACAAAAGTCAAGTCAAAAGATTGGAATTTCTGAGTGCTTTACCTTTTTATTATTGGTTAGTGAGACTCTTTATACTAATATTTCCCGCCATCCCTTGTTTACGAACGAATAGTAAAAGAGTGAATCAGTCATGTTTACACAAGTGCCTGATAACCGGCAGTGGGATTATCTTTATTCGATGGCCATTCATTATGTTCAAGGTGTGTGTAGCGCGAAGTTTTATTGCTTTTATTCAACAATGGACATTGCTGAGACAGGTAAGACATTAAATTTCTACATTCGTTATTGAACATACATTGCATTCTACCTTTAGATTTAACTTAGAAATGTAGATGTATATATATCAATTACATTGTTATTCGACGGACTTGTTTTTTGTTATATAAATTTTTAAATTTCAGACTTTTTGCGATTTTGTTGCGTTTTGGATGATAGATAATTTTTGTTTTCAGTCAAATTTTCGCAAGTCAATTTGATTATAGACCACTATGTACTTCCCAATCGTGTCAAAAAATGAATTAGATTTTTTAATATTATTTTTCCCGTATTCTGGGACTTCAATCTTTAAATGTAGAAAAGTTTTAAATTTTAGCTAATCAATTTGATTTTTGACCACTGTGAGAACGCCAATCGGGTCAAAAAATCGATTTTTTAAATTATTTTTCCGTAATCTGGGAACCCAAAAGGTCCATGAATATGGACAAGTTTCAGAATTTTGTCCACCTAAATTGGTGATTTAGCCCACTGTGCGGCGTAAGAAGAACTAGTCAAGTGTTGGTGTTAAAGGAGCTGTATTTATGACGGAGTCATCCTAACACATGATAAACACAAGTTAGTGGTTCAGAAATATATTCAGAAATGGTATTTCAAAAAACGTTTATGGTGTAAAAGTGACAACTTTCAGAACAGACCTACGATGGAAAAATTGAGAGTGGAGTTTATTCGGAACATCAACAATACGAAATTGTATTCCACTTATCACAATCTCATAAAGAGGATCTATTTAAATTTACATTGTAACATTGAAATGTATGGAAGCACACTGATCAAGTTATGGTCTGACAGTCTACTGTGGCTAATTTATTTCCTAATCAATCGAAGGTTTGGAAAAATAAATTGAGCTCTTTATGAGGCACCTTGGATGCAATTAACAAGTATGGAGACTACGAGTTGGAGTGTAGAAGGGCTATCTAATACTAAAATAATAAACCTTAGCGCAACCATTCGCAGCGTTTTTGTAAAGATAGAGATAGGGAGGAGGCGTCTCCTTGATTGTTGATTCGCAACAATAGAAACCCATCCCGTGCTCAAACCCCCACGTGGCACCACGTGTACAAACCAGAAACCCTTTCCGTTTTTCGGGCCCTGAATTAAAAGCTAGGGGATAAAAACTTAGCAGGACGAGTGGAGGGAAAGGGGATGCTGGGGCCGCTCTGTGGGGGGAAAAACGAAAGTTTGGCAACTACCCCCTTCCGCTTCTAGGTCCGGGCTTAGGGGGGTGGTCCCCGGGCAAGTGGGCGGCGAGGGGTGACAAGGCCAGGGGTGAGGGGCGACAAGGTCCAGGGGTGGGGGGATTATGAAGGGTGGGGTAAAGCTACCCTTGCAGTATTTAGCATATCGATTTTTACTCCTGCTGCTCTCCCTCGCCCTCTTTTTGCCTCTTCTAGTGGAGACTATGCGAAGGAAATAGAGGTATGATGTTCCATCTGGAACCGCCCCTGGATCATTTCTTAGTTTTTTGTTTGATCAAGATAGACATCAATCACTGAATAGAATGAGACCATTCGGGTTGCTGTACGATCCCTTTTGAAAAACTCATCTCCGGAGAACGAAAATCGGTCAGGTAGATCGTCGGGCTGAAGAGCAGGGCTTTAGAGTCCGTTCAACGGGAGGTCTTAGCTCGAACGCTTGGCTGGCGGTAACCGAAGAATTTCATCTTGTTCATCCTGAATGCAATTACAAGATATGAGGACGCGAGGTTCCGAATTTAGATAGTTTCTAATGTACACAGATCAGTGATTTTTGTAGATGGGCCATCCAATACAGAAATAATGAACTTCTTTGTAATGTGCGTGTTTTTATCTGACTTTGTCCTTTTAGTTTCAACAAGAAAAACGTAAAATAAATTGAATGTATGCATTTCATATGCAGCTTAATACCTTTTTCAGTTTTCGAGAACAGAATCTCAATAACAGAAGTTCCCCAAAAACATCTGGAACGGAGGGAGGGATAAACATTTTTGCCATTTCTAAAGCGAATCGTTCAGGACCGTTCCAATTTTTTTCGTGGGACGTTGGGCCTCTACAAGGAAATAGTAGTTACACCCTCCTTCCTTCACTGTTCACCCTTCGTACTACCCCTCTCTTATACTTCCCCGTTTATCAACTGCCGAATTCCCGATTACCCACCCCTCTGCCACCACCGCCTCTGTGCTCCTCTAGCCCAGCATCACTCATCTGGATCTTATTGCAAACCTCCTCTACACTCTTCAAAACCTACCTCGCTTTGTAGTTAGTTTTCAGTATTTCCTGATTTTATAAAAAATGTCCTTATTTTTGTTGAATTGAAAATCCGACGTTGTTCACCGTTGAACTGAATATATTGCCGATATTTATATATGTTGCACATCTCAAGGCGGAATCAGGATTTTTAAAACCGATCTGCCACCAACAAAATTAATTAAATTCAAATAAAACACCACATAATTCGTGAGAACTTATGATACTGTCCCTTTATCATCATCACGTTCCTTCATTAGCGTGGACGGTTGGTATGGGGCCTCACCCCGCAACCAGAGCGGATGACGCAAACAAGACGACATGCATTCAATTACGTGCGTACAACATTCAACTATACTCAAGAATTACACAATTTCCATTAGCAATTTTCCCTATTCCTTTGGGAGTAAATAACGACCTTCTCCTATTCGCTTAAAATTTTAAATAGTGAACGTTTGTAACGGAACAAAATAAAAGCAGAAATGTCTGCCGAGTAGGCAGGGCCAGCATAAGTTCTTCACAAACATGTAACATGAATATGAATAACATGGAAGGAGTTAGAGAGGAGGTGATACAAAATTATTAGTGGTAATCAGTTTTACATATTAATCTTCCTGAATATTACATACTTATCGTTGGTGAAATGTTTGGGGACTTAAAAAACTAACCCGATCAATTCCTGAAATCAAACTGTCCCGCCGGTCTGGATTTATCAGTGTCAAGAGAGCAATGTAAAAAACCGGGAATTTAATTTGGTTTAGCAGACCATCAAATTGATCAGCAGATCAATTCCTGAAATCAAACTGTCCCGCCGCTGGATCTATCAGTGTCGAGCAATGTAAAAATTTTTCATTTGGTTTGGCAGACTAGTTTTAGCTTTTGGACTAAAACACAGAGCACAGCGTTGGCTCATATTAACAAACAATGAAATTTTGGTTTTTCAAAAAATGCTTGTTCGCGTAAACAAGCGCGTATTGGTTCGTTGTTCGTTAAAACCATGGAGACCGTATTTCATTCAAACAACTCATATGAAACGATCATCCCTAAGTAAGTCTTGATTTGCAGGTATGTCAGGTGCGTGATATATTTTTATACAATTGAATACAATTCCAAGGGTCTTAGTGGTCCCTACGTTGTTTCATTAAGAATAACGTATAAATGGCAAATATAAGTTTTTGATAAATAATCGACTTTGTTTCTTTAGTGTGTTACCTGAGTTGCCAGTAGGACAAAACATACGACCGAAACTTGATTGTGAGGAAACAAATATCAGAAAAGGGTCGGTGTTGCAGAATAATTCCCAAATCTGTACGGTCAAGTCAATTGTTTTTGTTTTTCTGGAAAAAAACTCAACTATTCATATTACTTAGTTTAACTATCGCACATTGTTTAATTGAAGAAACAACTGAGGCATCCAGTTTGAGCAATTTCATTCTATGAATGAACAATGGGAGAACTGAGTCAGCGAAGGCGTTTGCTCATTTTTCCCCTTTCGTGTGGCCCCACGCCGGACGGTTTCACGCGGGATTGTTGGAAATTTCTTCATGTTTTTTATTTTCCTTGCAACCCGATCTGCGGCGCTAGAGTGGCCAACTTTCTAGCTGTACAACAACGTGGAAGGTTAAAAGCAGTCCCCAGGCGTCAGATTCTTTTCTCCACAGATGGTAGTGGCGTCTCGAAGCTTCTGATCCTCGGGTCAACGCACTTGATAAAATCATTGCTCATTTCAAATTTCGTGGGGTTCCGGGTAAAAGTGACCAAGTAACATTTTTTTCAAAATGAGCTTTTTTTGTCATTCCGGTACTAAGGAACGTTGTCTATTGTGTGTTGTTGCTAAGAACGTTATCTTCAAACTAATGTGCAAGAAATACTTGAAAATAAATTTTACCTGCCTGACCCAAAGAGTTTTATGTGACCAAATGGCATTTGAACTCAACCACAAAACACGAGATGGATTATAAATGTACTCTCGCTGGTGCATGTAAATGTTATCAATTGCCATTTGATCACTTTTACTGTGTAAGATTTGTAAGATTGCATAGTGGGCAGGTGAAAATGACCAATTACAGTGATAGGTAATGGATAACCTTTTCTAACAGAAATAGATAATATATATCATTGTTATTAGATGCTTGGCAACACGATAAATTAACGAAAAAACTATTCAATCCCTCAATTTCATGTAACTATGCTGACTGATTTTCGAAGAATTGAATTGACCAAATGAGTAAAGCTTGAAACTCCACGCAGGTAAAAATGATCAAATAGAGTTTTCCGAATAAACAGCTCTTATTTAATCTGAAGTGAATTTTGAAGCACGATATCATAGGCGGGCACTAGCTAACTACCTACAGGATAAAGAAAAATCGAAACATAGTCGGATGAGACATCACACAATCAGTGTTCGTAAGACGAAAATAGGTGAAACTTCAGATCGCTCCCCTGTAAAATTTTGCAAATGTTACTTGGTCACTTTTACTCGGAACCCCACGATTTACTTTGTCCTTCAAGAGATGTTCAAATATAATATTCATTTCCTAGCTCTAACGTACGCCAAACATAGCGGGAAGAGGTTGAAATTAGAAATTTCCCAACTTACGCGGACTGAAATATCCATTCATGTTCAACCTAACCCAATTTCCCGAAGTCGATATAACCCACTTGTCCGAAGGTACAAAAAACTACGGAGCAACATCATCTGTAAAGGAAATGTCTAAATGTTGACCAGCTTAAATTGTACAAGAAAAGTTTGGCAGAGGTTTTTTTTTTTTACCTGAAGATTTGTCCAAAAGCACTAACAATCATTAGGATATTTAAGCGGTTTTGAAGAAAAGAATATTAGGTGGAATGAGGATACAGGGTAGAAAGTGGAAAATGATCAAGTTTTTATACAGATTTAGCTTTGCGCTTATCTGAAAACCAGATTCGTAGCGGTTCAGCTACCAGAAATTTACTAAGCTTAAAAGAAAGATCCGTTAGGGCTCGCTGAGTTACAGAAATATCATTCAGCGACATTCTTACGCTACATTCTCAAAAAATTGTATTTGAAAAGGTGGGTCTTCATTATTAGAGGTGCACAAATCCACTTAAAAAATCGAAGAACATCTGTTGTTAATGAGGATGTAAATCACAAAAAGTTAAACAAGAACCGTATTTCTTGCGAAATCAGTGTGAGCCTCAGCCTAGGGAAACCATTAGTTCACGTTTCTTATAACCTGATATCGTTACAGCTCGGTTTAGGATGTCCCTCTGAAGCCAGGCTTCATCAATAGAGGAACGCCTATTACAATTGATCCAGAGTGTGTGGGACAACCCATACATGAGGAAAACGCTGCAAATTCTTTCATTGAGGTTTATTATTCAATTGGCTTGCGTTCATGATTTGAATTTCTACTAAGCTTTGGAGTGTGCGTGTTTCACAGGATAGAGCGATTATTGAATTTCAGGAGGCACACAAATATGATCAACTGATCAATCCAAATAGGTATTTTTTTTTAAACAGATTTACGTGCTCCATTCATATCTCCTGAAATTCAATAATCGCTCCTTCCTGTGAAACACGCACACTCCTAAGCTTAGTAGAAATTCAAATCATGAACGCAAGCCAATTGAATAATAAACCCCAGTGAAAGAATTTGCAGCGTTTTTTTATTTAACCTCAATCCCCCCCACAATAAAAACATCTATAATTTATCAAGTCCTTTAGCACTCGTATTGCGTTGAAACTTCCCCAAATCCAAATTTAAACGATGTAGCCAAAGGTTGATGTAGAGGAGGCACACAAATATCATCAACTGATCAATCCAAATAGGTGTTTTGGTTGAGAACCGATTTACGTGGTCTATGCATATCTCCTGAAATTTAATAATCGCTCTATCACCTATAAAACACGCACACTCCGAAGCTTAGTATGATTCAAATCATGAACGCAAGCCAATTGAATAATAAACAACAGTGAAAGAATACTTATTTACTCCAGTAATAATATTTAATAATAAACCCCAGTAATAATATTGAATAATATTTACCTATCTATTATCAGCGTTTCATGAATATCAGAATGCTTCAACCCGTGTATCGGCTATAAACTACAAGTATCCACATCGGCTATCACTCCAGTATCCACATTCACTACAACTCGACGCTATCGGCCGGACATCACTAGGTTACAAATAAACAATAATAAACCAAAAAACGCAAATGTTGGCACCATAAATCGGGCCATACATCGGGAATGGTTTGACCTACGGACCTGGGGAGGGGCTCATTCGATTCCTCGAGGTATGTTCTTAAAAATAAGTATACATTTAGGCCGCCTTGACTTGTTTTGAGGTTTTTAGGGATTTTACAAAACTTTGACAGCCCTTAAACGGCACTTTAAATTGAGTGAGAGAGCTGGCTCAAGAATTGGGACATCGTCGTTCCAAGATGGATTTTTCCTGAAAATGTCAGATACCATAGGTAGGTAAACAATTGAAGCGGGTGGTCATGTTGAACTTCGCTAATTTTTTAACAACGACTTCTTCATTAATCTCGACAGTCAAAACGTAATTTATAGTTCTCCAAACTGTCACCGACTCATGTGAGAAAATAGTCGCTACTTGGGAGCTGAAAAGCTTTCCTAATTCTGGCCTGCGGATTACACCACATCCATCATCGGTTTTTGACCCGTCCGTATAAAGGATAAACCCTCCAAGGAATACTGGGCAAATGCTGATGACGCACTTGATGGACCCCAGCACCTATAAGTTTCTGTAATTGAATAGCAGATGGGATTCTCATCGGGAACCTGTGCTGCAAGACTGCTAAGGCTGTATTACAATCTATTTCGGTACGGACTAAGTCACTCGCGACGAAGTTGTGGAAACCCATTTCAATAAAACAGGAGTAAGATGGAACGTTGTCTGTATTTCCACGAAAGTAACGAGTTACACAGTTAAATCGATTTCAACGGTTAAGTCATCATCAGTAACAAACATGTTGTGTCACTTGGATAAAAAATTTCGAAGTATTTTTTTCTTCGATATTGCCTCCTAAGGTTACTTGAAAAATTGTTGTTTATGGTTGTTATTGTTGTGAGATACTGATTAAAACTAACCATAAAATACAAAAATTTATGAACATTTCATCTTCTAGTTTAAAACGCTGCACATTGAAATTCAATAATCGCTCTACCACCTGTGGAACACGCACACTCCGAAGATTTTGAGAAATCTCATCAGGATCTTCAAAATACGTTGTTCGCCACCCATTATTGGCATTCAAGTCAAACCTGAACTTGAATTTCAAGCTGAACGTACCCGGCCAATAGGATGTGCAAAGCCTTCAGCATGCAATAAAAGATAATATCGAAGAGTAGACGACGATTCTAATGAATCCGAGGATTGACAAAAACTCTTTTAAGAAAATACATGCTGAAGAAGCCCACGTTGTCTGGGCAAAACGTCCAAAATATACGATTTCAAGACAATAAAGAAAACATTTTTTGAAGAGCTCCGACAACCCGTTTCAAATAAGAAAAATGGTCAATCCATTCCTCACCAACTCAAATTATTGAATAATAAACCAAAAAAGCAAAACCCACAAGTCTGGCTCCTCTCTTCCTTAGATTTAAGATAGTAGACGAATTTTAAAATGGCCAAAATTTTGATGAAATTCTGACTTTTGGGGTTGGAACTTGGGCCACCTGTTCGAATTCTAATGAAACGATGGAAAAGTTTGTCTCCCACCACCTGCCCCTGGACCCTTTGCAATGGATGAAATTTAAAATTGTCGAATTCGTAATAAAATTTTGAACTATTAGATGATATTTGAAATTGATACAGTTCTTCCCTGGATAGCCACAGTGTCATAAAAATTGTGTCTGGTGTAAAGGGTGTGCAATAAGGTTGGCAGTACTTCACAATCGTAATTTGCCTGGTAAAGTTTTCTTTCTAAAAGCCTTCTTCCTGAGTTATTTCAATTAAAAAAAAAAATTGTTTTCGTGGTGTCCCCGTCTCAGTAAAAAGGCCTTAACTCCCTTAATTAAAGAATTAACTTCAAATTCGGTTGTACAGTTGGAAAAAGCGTTGATTTTCTTACCCTTTTAGAGGTGAATCAAGGTAACGCTTGGTGGCGGTTTCAATTGAAAAGGAATTTCTAAGGTTTTTGAAACTGAGATTTTGAACGATTCTTAACTCGGAAACGAAAAGAAAATTAACTCCTCTAAAAAGAAGATTCTGGTCGGTACTACATGTTGCAAATTAGTTCCAGAATATCTGGATGAAGTACTGAGCATCTTATCGTGTACCCTGTGTGCTACGGAAGAATCACTAATGACAAGACAGAGAAAAATTAAACAATACGTAATATAGGTAAGTTTTATTCCTCGTTCCCAAGCAACTGAACAAAAAATGGAAAAGGGTTATTCGTTTTTTTGGGTGAAAGAGGAAGAGGGCGAGAGAGGCAAGATAGGCAAATTAAATTGCAAAAAATCGTAATTTACTAGATAGGTACCCACTTATTACAAGCTTTTATTCTTTGAATGAAATTGATTTTAGTTATACACTATTAACGAAATTATAATTTACTTACCTACATTTTATGATGTCGATGGAAGTATTCCGTCGGGAGTCGCGCGGCTGTCTCCTGACCGCCTGACTCAATACTATTAACTTCGGAACTGTGCTGAACGTAAACGAAAAGGCGAGACACTGACCTCAGGGGTGGAATATACAGTCGGAAGTGTAACTAGAAAATACGTGCCCCTCCCATCCGCCCAAAAATCGTATTTTCGAAATTCAAGAAAGGAGGTCACTTGACAGTGACTTGAAAGTGATGTATTTATAGGAATTTTGTCACATTTCTGTTTCTCTTAGTTGTACTGTGGAATGAAATCCGTAACAATTGAACGGCGTTGTAAGGTAAGGTTTGAATAAGGTTGTGTTTGAATCATCTAGTCTCGGTTATAGTTGTTATTTTTGGGGTATCTTTGCCCTCTGGGGGGTCATCACCGTATTCCACTGGTGGGGTTAGTGATGAGCTGTCTTGCTCTAATAGTCAGTAACACGATGGCTGTCTGTCCAATGGCCGGGGACAAACATCCCCCACAGAACCGTGGTGTTCCTGTACATCGCCCTTTATGACTTTTTCGGTTGAGATGCGCCTTAAATATCTTACATGTAACTCTTAACCCTGGAATCCAAGGGATCGTCCACCATCCTTCATTCCTAGTGTCAATTTGACTCCTCCCCTGTTTTTCCGGGTTTTCTCCTTCAAATTGGTTCCTAATCAAACGATGACTCTTCCATCATAATAATAAATAGCTTTTGTAAGGTTTGAAAAAATTCCACCAACTTATAAATTTTGCTATCACCTTATTATTAATGCAAATGGGAGGAAAGACAAAATAAATAAAGAAAACTTGATTTATTCATTCTGTTAGTAAACGTTGGCACGAAATCGGTCTTCTAGTAATATAACACGTACATAATAAATGTAATACAGTAAGATCAAATGAAATGGCTTCATCAGCCTTAAAAAAATAATCTTCAATCACAGTATTTCAATCACCATGGAGCTCCTTTACATTTTCAATCTCAGAATAAGTCCTATATTTTTGTTCGCTTATTTGCCTGATGGTGTAGTCCACAATGAGCTCGAACATCTCTAGTGTTCTGAATTACATGGAACAATCAATTGGCTCATTCACCTCATGGCTCATGCCAGTTACTGGTCTAGGTGTCTTGGGGATAACGTTTCGAGGTGCCTTATTTCCTACAGTAGTATTACCTGTACATCTACCTTGTAGTAAAATCAGAATCATCCTCAAAAGTACTTTTCAGTTCCATCCTGGTGTACTCATCCCTTTGAAACTGTTTGCTCATCAAACAATTCAATATTAAAAATGATGAAATTTGTAAATTAAACAGATTTTATACGCTTCTTCTATAGAGAGGGGTCTATTTCACGTAGTGGGTGAATTTAACTTTGAAGTGTTGAGACAAACTGACTCCAATTTAGGAGGTGCTATTCCTAGGACTGAGTCCGAATGACTCCTCATTATCTACTTTATTCCTAGTAGGAGTCAGATTGACTCCTAGATGCACAACTCTTGACTTTCAGTTGGTGTGGTGGGAAAGGTCCACTCACGCCAGCACTTCACAGCACACTGAAAGGATGAGGTAATGACTTTGTGGTAGCATAGCTGGAGGCAGGGGAGGCTCACCCAAACCCTCTTCCCCCTTTTCCTCTTTTGGTGCCCACGAGGAGTCAAGTTGACTCCTCCTTGGATTCCAGGGTTAAAGTTCATTTGTTTGTTTGTAGAAGAAGAAGAAGAAAAAATGTTTATTAAGCTTCAAAATAAAGTAACATTTACAAAGAAAAATTTAAATAAACTTTTACGGCTTGGTTTTTTAAACCGTCTGCCGGAAGAATGGGCCTAGCACACCTGAATAACAAACAAAAAAAGAAGGGTTTTCTCCACTGAAAAAAACGATTAAATGAGTTAAATGCGCGTCTGTTGAATGCCATTACAGTATTCAAAGAGTGTTCACTGGGCAGGATCGTGCTTCATTCACGAAAAAGTGGAATACATCCATCGCGTTCATGGGCAGTACACAAAAAGTGGATGCACGTTCATGGAGGTTGCACATGGCGCATTCCTCGATTGTGCTAGACGAATATGGCCTGGCATTCAGCCGCAGCGACTCTGCACGCATCTTCAAAGCCCATCGTGCCACATACAGTGATACTTGCGAATCAGATACCAGGCTAACGACCTTTACATCCCTGTTCAGCTCACGATACAAGGTGAATGTCTCTGATGACTCCTTCATTTGCTGGGACTTCATTCTTCCTTCAAATTCTTAAAGGCAACCAGTATATCGTCTGCATCCTTCCTCAAAGTTGTGACATCCATTTCTGCCAAATTATTTGGAATGTTGAATCGCAGCACCATTTCACTCCAGCTTCTTGCCCAATATACACCTGCTCTGATTACTTCACTAGCCACAAGTTTTGGGAGGCGCGAGCTCGGCATCCTGGATACCTTCAATATATAATTCATGTGGAGTTCCAGGGTGAAAGATGACAGTGTGTCCAATTCTGTCTCCAGATACAGGATATAACTTGGTGCCCATAGAGGAAGATGAAATAGCTTCTTGATAAAAAGCAGCTGCACCCCTTCGACAGCAGTGTACTCCCTGAATCCCCAGACCTGCGCAGCGTGACAAAGTAGAGCCCTCACTATTGCATTAAAGATTCTCATTTTAGCCATCAAAGGAATGTTTGGGTTGCCAAACGCATTTCCCCACAAATAATTCAATGCTGTCTTCGCTGAGGCAGCCTTCCGCTTCACTTGCTTGGAAAAGGAGAGTCGTGGTGTCAACGTGGCGCCTAAATATATTTTTTTGTTTGTATGCATGTATGTTTATATCTATCTATGTTCCCAATAGAAGGCTTAACTGCAGAACCGGTTTTGACGGGAGCGGTCTTGATATGACCAGCGAGTTCCGGTGCACAGCCTAGGCTAGTTCAGAACCAAATGTCAGTTCACATAATCTACTTCATAAACGGCGCCTTCCTTCGGTTTCCGAACTTTTGTTATAATGGTTGCTAACAGGAAGTTTATTTAACGGCGGAAAATTATGAATATTGGAGAAGCCTTGACGAAAATTTCATATTTCGTGATAGTCACAGGTTTCCCTCTTGTATAGGTATATTTAAACCAACAATTAAAATTTCTTTGCTTGATTATTATCAGCATTTCTTATGTATTCCAGGTAATTCTCATGTGTATCCTCTTAAATCGATTCCTTCCCATTTGTGCAGTGATTGCTTAAACCCCCTATTCAGACCTCCGTATCCTTCTATCCCTATTTGCAGTTGGAAAATGTCGTATACTCCAGTTCATCTGTGTGCCGAGCCCTTCACGGTCGGCGCGTCTGCCAGACTTCGTTTGATCTCATAATTCGCCCTAATGTTTTTCCCGCCGTTTAGCGAGTCAGCTGCATCGTAAAACTACTGAGTCAACGTTCAGTTTTGGCCTCGCTCCGCCATCGACCCCAACTAGCCCCGACGCATGCATGAGACCCGTTAAAAGAGGTCGCAGTCGTTCGATTCGTTTTTTCCCTTACCTAGCTAACCACTCTTCCGTAGCTTATTCCCTGCGAATCAATTTTCTGGAAGTTTCCATTAATACGATAGTTATCTTGGAGTTTCCGTGTTCACCTCGACTCAATTCAGTTATTAAAAAAGAAAAAAAAATGTGAGAGAGAAAGAAAGAAAATGGACGACAAAAAATTAAGGGTGAAAAAATTGCTCAAGTCTAGGGGCTGAAAAAAAAAAATTAAATACGTCAACTGTACTAGAGTCAAAATTATCAGATCAACTGTGGACTTTACGTGGAGGATCTGATAAGGTTGACGTGCATGTGTGTGGTTAAGTAGTGACTCCTCGGTATTGTGTGCTAGTGTGCGTTTATAAGGCATTAGGCTCACTCGGTGTGAGTGCTTTTAAAAAACCGAAATGGGGGGGAGATTATTAATAGTCAGTGGAACATAAACTCTATGTAGGAAAAAAAAACCGCGGTCAGAAAAAAAAACCTTGGTGAAATGGACGATAATTAGCATAATACTGGTGCGATGATAAGAGAAAACTTTTTTCTCGAGTGATGAATAATTTGCCTCAAAGCTGCGTTTTTCCAAGTTATACCGTTTCTATAGAGGAAGGATTGGGGTATCAAATGGGGATAGAATGGGTCAATTTCCGGGCAGTATTTATTAAACACAAAACTGAAAAATTAAGACGAATTTCAAGATTAACGAACTATGAATAATAAGTTGAATGAATGCTGATTACATTATCCCAATTATTACAGTAAGGATCCAAATACGTGTATTGTATTAGTCATTGTAATAAAAGAAAACAATTTATTATGTTCGCTTTCAATTTAATTTCATTTAATTTTTTTTTTTTGTAAAACTGAATTTTTTTTTTTTATTTGTAATTTTATTTTTAGATTATTCCAATTATTTACTGACACAGAAGCAGCTTCGATATTCTAATACTACCCGATTTCATGGAATGAAGATCTGTTGAATGTAAGAGCTCAAGGGCTGTACTTATTCTGTTCTAATCAACACAGAAAGTTGAAATTCGATTGGTAACTTCTGTGGGCCGTCCGGAATTTGATGAGGGCGCTCTGATCTGCTGATTGATCAGCTTAGAAGGGTTGCTCTAATACAGAAATAATAAACCTTTGTCTAATAATTTGCCGCATTTTTAATTTTGATATCTACAAGATTAACAACCATATGAATATTAACGTTGCAAAAAATGAAAAAAAACCACGTCCAGGAGTGAGAAAGGAAAGAAAAAGGTGTATTTATACAATGTATGTCAGACTTCCTCGGTTCCGTTTTTAGTAGTGGGATGAGGGGTTCCAACCTCTCCGATTGACTTTCTACAAATATTTGGAGTTTTTTTCTGAACTTATTCATTTGATATTTTTGTACAACAAAATACCTTTAAGAGGTGAGTTAAATTGGAACGGGTGACAAAGTACCTTTTTTTTCTAAATACACAAACGTTTTGGTAAAATTCAAGATAGTTACACTTTAAAAGGCTGAGGGTGATTTCGCGCTAAACGTATACGTATACACTGACAGATCATAAACGCAGCTAAAAACTGTGATTTTGGTTTATTATTCAATAATAACTGAAAATTTCATGGTTTACGTTTCAAAGGGTGTAGAATCCAAATCTTCAATAAAATTTTTCCGTCCGTCCGCCGTACGCACGATTTCTCCCAAACGGCTGGAGCAAAAAATCTGAAATTTTCAGGAAAAATCCATGTTGGTCCGACAACGCCCCAATTCTTCAGCCAGCTCTCTCACTTAATTTAACGTGCCCTTTAAGGGTTGTCAAAGTTTTGTAAAATCCCTCAAAACCTCAAAAAAGTCAAGGCGCCCAAAATTTGGACTTTTTTTGAAGAACTTTCCATGAGGAATCGAATGAGCCCCTCCCCAGGTCCGTAGCTCAAACCATTCCCGATGTATGGCCCGATTTATGGTGCCAACATTCGTGTTATTTTGGTTTATTATTGTTTTTGTGTTGATATCAGTAACCTAGTGACGTAGTGATGTAGTAATGTGGGTACTGGAGTGAACTCCTAAAAGGCTTTGTAGCCTATACACGGGTTGAAGCATTCTGATACCCATGAAACGGTTCTCTCCCTGGGGTTTATTATTCAATCGGCTGCAAAATCAAAACAATAACAACAGATCGTTTTTTTTTATTTACGTGCTCCATTATTCCTGAAATTAAATAATTGCTCTATAGATGCTCTATCACCCATGAAATTGATCGCAGTAACTTAATGGTGTTTTTTGTCTGATCGTGTAACCTAGTGATGTAGTGAATGTGGATACTGGAGTGAACTCCTAAAAGGGTTTATAGCCGATTCACGGGTTGAAGCATTTTGATATGCATGCTCCGTCTTACGAAATTTAAAATTTTCAAATAGAATATTTTCCCATTGTAATCGCTCTTGAAAAAAACGCTACAAATTCTTTCACTGGGGTTTATTGTTCAATTGGCTTGCGTTCAGGATTTGAATTTCTACTAAGCTTTGGAGTGTGCGTGTTTCACAGGTGATACAGCGATTATTGAATTTCAGGAGATATGCATAGAACACTTAAATCGGTTCTCAACCAAAATAACATTTTGGATTGATCAGTTGATCATAAGTGCTCTGTGTGCCTCCTGAAATTCAATAATCACTCTATCACCTGTGAAACACGCACACTCCAAAGCTTAGTAGAAATTCAAATCATGAATCATTGAATATTAAACCCCAGTGAAAGAATTTGCAGCGTTTTTAAAGATGACGAACGAAGTGATTTGTATTTGCCTTGACCCCCTCCTCTAATTAGTAAATCGTAGCATGAGGTTGTTTCGTCTTGCCTCCTCTTTTCCCGATTATAAGCGATTCAAATAGTTTTTAGTGGCATTTTCCCAGAATCACAATCGCCTAAGACGAGTTGCTCGACACATCAACTGTTAGATAGTAAGTATGAAGAGTTAGGTAGTTTAGTGCCAGGTAAGTGCCAAGTAAGTGGGGTACGTACCAATGCTACTTGTTTTAATCGCTTCATAATTCCTGTGCTGTGAGCGTCTGTTTGTCAAGGGCTGAAGGTTGTCGGCTAAAGGCCGTAATTTCGTACCTGTGGACATGAAATTTGGGAAGTCTTATAAATCCAGAACGCGCTGCAAAGTCGTAAATACAAAATTCTTGTAGTTCATCGTTTTCCTATTTTTAGAATTTTGTATCAAATAAGTGACTTAATTCTCAAACTTCAGTAGTTAAGAGAGTAGTCTTCAGTACATAAGAAGCCGTGTCTTGATAATCTGCTATCCATAACCTTCTAGAATTATGACATAAGTCGCTATAAGAAAATATGATGAATTATTCTGTTCGGTAGCTTGCGTAAATACTGTATGACAACTCCAAACAAAATGAATTATCCTCCTTAAATCCGCAAACAGACCGAATACTCTCCTGTAATGGATCCGTCTCAATTAAAAAAATCCAGCTCACATATCACCGAATTCATGCAGAAACTCGGTGTGGACAGATGAGCGAGACCTAATGGTAAGCAAAGCGGTCGGACCGGGTGTGTTGACAAGGTGGCATGTTACCTAAAGTCACTCGATAACTGAAAGACTGGTCTAAAAACGAATGAACTTTCACAAGCTCTGTGAGTAGACTTAGTTAGTGGGAAGAACGAGATATTTTTTTTGGTGAAGGGGCGACTAGTTCTTAAATCAGCCTTTTGGCTTTTACTACCTCGTTTTTATGGACTCCGGAGGCCCTGGGGAGGTGCAAGGAGAATTTTTTTCTCGGTTATCCTCGACCAATAACGGATACACCCGGGATGCAAAAAAATAAGAAATAAACCGACTCCCGATAGACCAACTGGGAATTCTTTCAAAGTCGAGGCCCTCCTTAAATTTCCGGTCGCCCGCCCAATTTAGCTTCTTGAGAAATAAAGTCAACTCAAATTCACGATATCTATTTTTATACTTTTCATCGTTTCGGAAACCACCAACTTCTACTAAAATTATGTTAGAAACACGTTTTAGAACTGATCAAGGATAAGACCACCTAAACAAGATTTAAGAAAAAACTGAAGACCGTTTCAGTCCATTATGAGACTGAATCCAAGAAAAAAAGATTTTTTTTTTTCGTGATTTTATTTATTGCAACTGATTGTAGTATACATCATCTAGCAATATTTTATCTCATAAATGAACACGATGTACAGGGTGAGATTTCAACAAACTAACCCTTCAGAGTAACACTGTTTACTGGAACACACTTCAGTATAACTTGCACCGCACAATCAGGTCCAGTTAGTGATGGCAACACTTATCAAAAAATCGAAACGATGTATCGAAAGAATAAAATATTTTTTTTTTCTATGTGATAAAAGTTCAAGTTTACAAGTGATTCCGTTAGTATACATCATCTAGCAATATTTTATCTCATAAATGAACAAAGGAATACTGATGACTTCCACTTCTCTGTATCTCTCTTCTCGATTCTCTGAAGCCGTAGAGAGTGGAGAGACCTTTCGATTCGAACATCGAGTTGTTGTGAAGGTAGTGCCGTCTATTTCGATCTGTGGTAAAATGGTGACTGTGTAGAATCAGAGAACACACTGTTTATTTTAGATTCTCCACACTTAATATTTTAATGTATTATTTTCATTGTAATATAACAAAAACGCATTTTAAAAGGTAAAAATCGATTTTTTCGGTTAAAAAAATCGATTTTAAATAAAAATCCGCACAATCGGTCCAGTGGCTTGTTACGGTTGAGGCGCCGCAGTTCTCCTTCGTTATCCAGAACGTTGAGCATCTCCGGGTTCTTGTGCTGATGGAGGCGTTTTTCGTGCTTCTGGGCGTATTTCATGATGATTTCGTTGACTGTTTCCAGTCTTAGATCACGATGAATGTCATCATTTCGCATATACCAGGGGGCACCAACTATGCTTCTCAGGATTTTGCTCTGGCAAGTTTGTATTTTCTTTACGTTAGTCTTTTTGGCACAGCCCCACAGTTGAATCCCGTATGTCCAAATAGGGCGTAAAATCTGTTTGTAAATAAGCAGTTTATTGTGAAGTGAAAGACGGGAATCCGCTCTCAGCAGCCAATACATTTTCCTGTATTTAATCTTCAGTTCCTCTTTTTTCTTCTCGATGTGACGATTCCACACCAATTTTGAATCGAGAGTCATACCCAGATATTTCACAGTGTCAGAATATGGGACTTTGTATGAGTTTAACACAAGTTCTGGGGCTGTTATGTTTCGGTTGGTGAAGTTAATGTGAACTGACTTGGACTCGTTCAGCTTCATTCTCCATTTCTTGGTCCAATTTGTAATCTTGTTGGCGGCCTCTTGTAGTTTTTGGGTTGCGTCGTCTACTTCATGTCCAGTAGAGAGTACGGCTGTGTCATCCGCGAAGGTGGCTATCATTGTATCTTCCTGCTGGGGTAAATCCCGAGTGTACATCAGGTACAGTACTGGTCCGAGGACGCTTCCCTGCGGAACACCTGCTTTAATAGGCCTTAAGAAAAAAAGATGAGAAAAAATTGATATGTTTCATCAGATTTTACAGTCCTTAATTTTTGTTTTGCATCAATTTTAGTCAAGTAAATCATTAGTAATGGACATTCCATTCAAGCGCTGCTCATTCAGCTTACATTTCCGATTTTCTCGCATCTTTCGTTTGGTCGATTGAGAACTTTGTCTAGCTTTGAAACGTATTCCGTGTTTCGATCCACTGCTCATACCTAATCCGGTTCATAGCTTTTTTCTCTACTTTTATAGTTGATTAAGAATTGGTCTAGTTTTTTATATTAACAATTTGATGTTTATAATTGTGTTTTCGAGTGTGATCACAGAAAACTGTACTCCGTAATGCACGCATTACTTACCAATATGTTTCATTCGATGACTTTTATAGTCACTGACTGTAGGATCACATTTTTGGTTTATACTTTCAATAATAAATCTACGTAACTCACTAAGAATTTTTAATGAATTTTAATTTAATTTATTTTTGGTTTAAGAATTTTATAACCTTAAAATGTGTAAACCCACTCTAAATTTGTAGTTTTATATTTTTGAATATGTAGGATCCGAAACTTTAATATAAAAAATCCGTCTGTCCACCGCCCAAAGCTTTCCTCAGAGACTACTATACCGTAGTTTATAAAATATGGTTCGAAAACCACAAATGCTGTCCAATTGGGACTTAGCCATAAGTTTCTGTAAATTCTAAAGGGTGAAATCAAAAGGCTGGAATAGTAAACATCTATTGTTGTACCAGCCAGGACCTAGGGGACCCATTTTTCCATCAGCTTAGTTTGGTATTATCATAGGGATTTAGTTTTCAAACAGAACCTTCATTCCCGTTTGTCAATCAATTCCGTTCGTCACTCACTTCGACGGTCACATCTGATGGAGCAGGGGCTCGTCATTTCGAGATTGATGGCTAAATTGATAGAATAGATTCCGGCATTTCGGAAAGGGTGCCCTAACACCCGCCGAAATAGCCAAGGAAACACCAGAAAACCTCGTTCACTTCGTGAATGAAGAGGCCATTAAAAAGATTCTGAAGCAAAACTGGGAAAGTGTCGCAATAGATCAAAGTGATCTCAGTGACCAGGGGTTCCTCCCATCCCATATCGGAAAAAAATTCATAAAATAAGTGAGTTGAATCTTCAATCCCAAACTACAAAATCATTTTATACAGATATCTAAAATAACGCTCCATTAAAGCTTTTGCCTACCTCTTGTTAAATTCTTGGTTTATTATTCAATAATAAACCATTGTAATCGCTCTTGATAAAAAAAAATTCTAACCCCCCCTGCAAATTTCATGGTTACGTTTCAAAGGGTGTAGAATCCGAATCTGCAATAGAAATTTTTCCGTCCGTTCGCCGTACTCACGATTTCTCCCAAACGGCTGAAGCAAAAAATCTGAAATTTTCAGGAAAAATCTATGTTGGTCCGACGACGCCCCAATTCTTGAGCCACTTCTCTCACTTAATTTAAAGTGCCCTTTAAGGGTTGTCAAAGTTTTGTAAAACCCCTAAAAACCTCAAAAAAAAAGTCGAATCGGCCTAAATTTGGACTCTTTTTGAAGAACTTTCCACGAGGAATCGAATGAGCCCTTCCCCAGGTCCGTAGGTCAAACCATTCCCGATTTATGGTGCCAACATTTGCGTTATTTTGGTTTATTATTGTTTTTGTGTTGATATCAGTAACCTAGTGATGTAGTAATGTGGATACTGGAGTGAACTCCTAAAAGGCTTTGTAGCCGATACACGGGTTGAAGCATTCTGATATGCATGAAACGCCGCAAATTCTTTCACTCGGGTTTATTATTCAATTGGCTTGCGTTCATGATTTGAATTTCTACTAAGCTTTGGAGAGTGCGTGTTTCACAGGTGATAGGGCGATTATTGAATTTCAGGAGGCACACAAATATGATCAACTGACCAATCCAAATAGGTATTTTGGTTGGGAACAGATTTACGTGCTCTATGCATATCTCCTGAAATTCAATTATCGCTCTATCACCTGTGAAACACGCACACTCCAATGCTTAGTAGAAATTCAAATCATGAACTCAAATTCAAACCAGTGAAAAAATTTGCAGCGTTTTTTTGTTGATATGGATTCGAAAGAAAACGTAATAGTATAAATGCAACACCACCCACCAGAGTCTTACACCACGCTCCTCTCTAAACTGCTAGTCTGGTAAATCTTTATCGCGGACACCCTTGGTCATATTAAATAATATCCTAACGGTCTCCGCGAGCTACGAACTTCTCGTGCGTATCTCCAAGGCCGGAGATTCGTTGAAGCCGCCTTCCGATAGATGGTTGTCAATAATGCGCTGGCTCAAGCGTGAGAACTGACTGCAGTGCTGAGTGGGATCAGGTGACCGAAGTCCCATTAATTCCCAATCGGACCTTGGAGCCCAACAGATGGTCGACGGACTTCGAATAGCCCCGGCCTTCTGCTGTATTTTCCTTCAGTATCCGCTAAATTGGTTAATAACTACTACTTCTACCAATTCATTATAGTAATTTATGATGTGCCATACTGCTCATCAAGCTATTGAGGTATTGCCAATATTTGTAAGGAGAATATGACATATAAGCCTGTCAACTTCAAAATGAGACACAGTGGTCCATAATCGACAAAATGTGATCAAAGCTGATTTGTTTGCAGTATTTTCACCGATCCAATCGGTTAAATATGTGTTAGGGACCCCCTGAAGGAGACATTTGGTGAGTTTTAGGTCCCCACCGTTAATTTCAGAACGCTTAAATATTCCGTAAACATGTACAGAAAGATCCCAGACCGGCCCCAGATCTCAGAAATTAGATGCGGCAACCTGCGGTTTTTGGTGCGACAGCTGAACGAACCTAGATAACGACTAACAGACGATTTTATTTGGGTCCTCACTGTTGGGGTGAGGACATCGGAGCTGTTGCTTGGTCTTCAATATGATGAGACAGATTTCCAGTCGATGATGATGCCCAAGAGGGAAGAAATGAAGTTTCATGAGACTTCGTCAGAATAATTCGAGGAAATGCTCTCGAACAAGATCATTCACAACTGCTTGGCATCGTATGGCACTGTTTTCTCAACTTTCCGGCCTCAGCGCAAATAACAACTTACTTTAGAACTGAAAGCTAAAGCAAAGCACCTCCTCTTATCATCCGCATCAGAAGTTGAGAATGCTGATGTCGATAATCATGGATTGAGGACGAAATTGATGACACCTTGAACATAAAGAACAAGCTGCTCTTGATGTCGTAGAGGTTGATTGGCTGAAAGAGATTTTTTTGGAAGTTTGTTTTTTTCATTATTTTAAAATTGTTTTCAGTTTTTCGATTGACTTAAATTGTTTCTAACATTTTCCAATTGTTGAATTTTTTTTTTTTCAAGTTCTTAAAAAATTTAGGATTTAAAAAAATATTCGGTAGTTGGAATTTTTATTGTCTAGGTTAAACGTATATTTCATTTTACTACCGCAAAACAATAAACTAGAAGACATGTTTTTTTTTCAGTAGTTTCAAAGTTGTAAGTTCTTTGTATAAGACATTGTTACCTTACTGAAAATGGTTAACTTTGATCAAATTTGATTAATTTTATCAATACGTATATTGTAGTTATGAGGTTGATATATGTACGAAATTTCAGGTTTCTAGCTCAACTACATCAAACGTTATTGAGGACATTTTGACGACTCTCGGCCACTGTGCGCCCAGTATTACGGAAAAATTAACAGCTGATGTAGTCGATAAATGTGGGGCTGTTGAATGTCGAGGTACTGAAATTGCACAGAAGATTATGAAGGTACAACCCGGGAAATTATTTTCTCTCCCCCACTAAGTCTGGGTTCAGAGAAAATATTGGCACGTAGGACGCTTTAGCAGATATAGCGAAGGGGAATTTTAAAGGCCTACAAGACAATGATGATGGTCATTTTAGAGTGAACCAATATCTTTAGACTAAACTGAAACCTGCAGAACGATTATAAAGCATGAATCTTGATGAAGTGAGTCTGAATTGGTTCACTTTCTACGATTCAAATAGGTAACAGGTTGTTAAAATTCAGGCGGTAGAATGCATTTCTACAACAAACAACACAGACTAAGTTTCTCTCAAATATTGAGGTAGGTTCATTGATTTTACTTGTGATATGGCCGTAGTTATTGGGGAAAAGGACCTGTTGAGAGCTTTTAAATACTGAATAAATCTAGGATAAGGTAGCAAAATAGTTTCTTTAGAACAGCTTTAACGTCTAGTTAACGGAGGGGCATCAAATTCTTACCCTTAACTTCCATTTCCCATCATCATGAGGTTATTGTATTTGAGACTGAGGAGATCATGGGGATTGATAAATACCAAAATATTTGGTCTTAATGATTTTAGGGAGAAATATCATTGTCAGAATATGTATTTTCATTTTTTACAACTGAAATTAATCCATAGATCTAAAGTGAATAGTTGTTGAAGGTGTGTGTGAGAGAGAGTGATAGGGAGAAGAGAGAGAGAGAGAGAGAGAGAGAGAGAGAGAGAGAGAGAGAGAGAGAGAGAGAGAGAGAGAGAGAGAGAGAGAGAGAGAGAGAGAGAGAGAGAGAGAGAGAGAGAGAGAGAGAGAGAGAGAGAGAGAGAGAGAGAGAGAGAGAGAGAGAGAGAGAGAGAGAGAGAGAGAGAGAGAGAGAGAGGTTGAGTACATGTGAATTACTGGTTGAGCGTCCATAAGTTTGTGAACATTGAGGTCATACGTAGAATGAAAGAATAATTGATCATTCTGTTCTTTAATGAATGAGTAGAAATTTCCCAATCAAACCGGATTAGTGTTGTAATTTTGGCAATAGGATCAGCTCGTACACTGTTCGTCAGAGGGTAGATAAGCTTCAATCGTAAAGCACAGATGTGACCTCCCAAATGCGACAATCATAAAATGACATGATTTTTTAACCAACTACAATCCGCTTCAGCAGAAAGTTGAAACGTTGGCAATTTTAATTATTAGGAATATTATATTGTATTGGGTATTCACCATCTGCATTAATACGGTAGTTATTCAATTCAGGGAAATGTACTGGCTGATGGGAAGAAGCCCGAGAATGTCGATTCACAATAACACATATCGTACTAGCAAGTCCTCAAACTTGTCTGGACATGAGGAGCTCAACTGCGGGGGTGCAGTGAGCAGAGTAACCGCGAATGAGACAGGTATCTAATTCCAGTTTTTCCTGACTTTGTACAAGAACAAGTATCACATTTTAATATTAGTATTTATTTAGTATCAAATACTAAACTTGAAAAAAAAATTGTTTCAAACAGGCTTTTGTGTAGCCACAACAATGAAGTTTAAAATCGCCACGACAATGAGAAATCAACATTAACCTTCTGCAATTAGGAGTCTAATGAACACTTATAGAAATTGAAACTTGCATTAAATAGAGTTTTTACATCTCTATCCCAAAATGAATGCTAAACGAATCAATAAGATTGATTAAGAGTGATTTTCAAACCCATAACAATGAGAAGTATGAAACGTACACAACTGTTTTTCAAACGACTAACTTCATTTTTGAGCCCCAACTGTATACAACTGGCGGAAGCATGGTGTTTCCTCAAAGGCCAGGGTTACCAACAATGTAAACACTTTGAATTGCCAAAAAATGCCCATTTGAGAGACTACTATGATTTCCTTCATGACAATGTGACAGAAGGTTTGGGACAAACTTTGAGCACTTGATTCGTATAGACTATCATCCAGTAACTAATTCTAAAAAAATACTACCTAGTTAAAATATTTCTGGTAAAACGTACTTTGAGCAGATAAAATTTCGGATTAAGTTCAAATTCTGACTCACGGACAGGCCATGACAATGAGATTAGAGGTACATTTCGATCAATTACCGGCATGTACAATGAAGAGTACCAGCCGAACTTTATGACATCCATGAGTAGGCCTAGTTATCTACAAAAATAATTTTTGGAAAAAGTTGAACAGAAAATTATTTATCAATGAAGGGCAGCGATTGTCCCGTAAAATAGGAATCACCCTTCCAGAGAAACGTTCTACATACCAGCGTCGACGCATTCAGAAACCTCAGACAAGATAAGTTACAATACGAGTTAAAAGACGATTCCGTCAATGAGGTTATGTAATCAAGCTTACATTCACCTTTTGAGGATCAGAAATCATGTCAATGAGGATATCACCCAGGACTTGGACACCGAAGACCTACTTAGAAGACGTGAAGGAACTAAACCTGCCGAACCAGGTAAAATAAAGTGTACATCGTCAGGGCTGGTGACTTAAAACAAGAAGTCAGACGTGAATTACCTAAGATCATAAGAAACAGGGGCTTACATTTAAGAGCGGAACCGAGGAGTACATTTGCTACCAGTAACTGTCAACAGATTTCTGGAATGTTGCTTGTGAACCAAATCAAAATCTAATCAAACAAGACGCATACTGGGTAACGCAGGTTAAGGATTTAGAAGATAACAAAGATCCTTTTCCAAATCGATTCAGTGCAGAATAATAAAGATATACAAATAGCTTCATCAACTTATAATTGCTAGGTAGTTGGCTACGAATTATGCGTTTTACAATAATTGTGAATAAAATTATTGATTATTGAGGGTGGTTTGCTCGCATTCTCGATTTCACCTTATAAATTGAGAACCTTTCCTTCATAAATCGATGATTCACTATAATATGCCACGTTTCTAAATCTAACATCCTCGTCCTTTCAAAGAGGACCCTCTATTTGTTATTGTTTTCATTACATTGGCTGAAATCAAGTTTTTACTTCAAAAATCCGGTATTCGAAAAATTTAGTGCGAAATTACTTCCGAAGTGTTGACAAGTTATCGTGTTTTTGAAAGTATTCAATCTCCGTCTGATAGGTAAATGATTTATTGTAATTTTTGGGAGGAATGAAAAGGTTATTTTCATGTTTTGATGTATACAACACCAAACCAGGAAAACCCGTGGAGTGGTGGTGGCGGTTTCTCTATTGGGAAACCGGAAAAAAACTTGGAGTCTGTTCCGTTTACGTTGAAAACGGATAAAAAGTTATTTAAGTTCTTTGTGCCCATAGTTTTCCAAGTTAGTACTACTAATACCTCAATACGAACACCATTAGATCTAGATTTTAAAAATACCTAAAAAGCATGTATCCAAACCGTCAATTCAATACTTTCGAGAACAAGATATCCTGCATTTTGAAAAGATACAGGGATTATCACCGGCGACCGCAAGCGATGCGTGGTCCTACCGCAAGGTACTAGTAAATGAATTCAATTGGTAATGCGATAGGCAGTGTGGTATTTTATTTAATTTTGAATAAGTTTATAGTCGTTTTCCATAAATTAGTCGATTTCCATTTGGGTCAACTCCGGCAGACAGCCGAAGGCTATGCCTATTTTTACTTTCTTGAAGATGATTAACTTTTTTTATGTGTATACTATTTTTTGAATAAACTAATTTTTCTTCTTTCTTCTTCTTCTTCTTCACCGGCGATCGAATTCCTCCTACGTTGTATGCGTTCATGGAGGTAAAAATCCCTAGAAGAGTACACTGGTTTCATCGATAAAGAAAACTGTTTATTATACAAAAATGAAATGAGAATTTAAATCTCATGTATTTCTAGTATTCAAATAATAATTTGAAAAAAGGGAAAAAAAGAGGATGGGGTTCATCGGGTATTGCATATTAATGGAGACGGAAGTGAAAATCTGAAGAAAATTTCATATAGGAAATGCAACGTTAAGGAGAGGAATGAAGGGGAGATGAAGGAAAGACCATAATTCACGGAAGATGAGAAACTTAAGGGTATCGATCGGGAGGCTCACGACGTGCTCTTAGGCCCCTAGACAACTCGGGTCGATAGTGTGATATTGTTGCGTTGTCTGGAAGGTGCTCACCAATGTGGACGGGAGGAGTAGTGTAGGGCGTATAGCGTAGGGATTGTGTAGTTGCGAGGCGGGGAGAGTGGAGGTATCTACCTCTACTGGGGAGAGAGAGAATGGTTGACGGCAGCTAACGACAACTAGGCAATAAAGATTTCGAGAACGTGCTCCGAGTGTTTACTTCCGAGCTTCAACGCAATTTCCTGCGCAGGTCCTTCGCCCGACTCCGGCCGGGGCACCCAGCTCGCCTAAATATTGATGACACTATGAATCGTAGTGGGTTAACCCTCTTCTAGCTTACTCGTTCCTACCAAGCCAAGATAAGTCTTGGGATTTTAGGACTTCCCTCAGGAGTAAGTCTCCGTCAATGGAGAGATGCCGATTGGAATAGATCCACGTGGTATGGAACAACCCAAACATCATAGTAAAATACGAGATCATACAAATCCGTTTCACACCATCTTAAGACTGAAACCGTGAAAAAAAAACGCTGCAAATTCTTTCACTGGGGTTTATTATTCAATTGGCTTGCGTTCATGTTTGGAATTTCTACTAAGCTTTGGAGTGTCCCTGTTTCACAGGTGATAGAGCGATTATTGAATTTCAGGAGATATGCATAGAGCACGTAAATCTGTTCTCAACCAAAATACCTATTTGGATTGATCAGTTGATCATATTTGTGTGCCTCCTGAAATTCAATAATCACTCTATCATCTGTGAAACACGCACACTCCAAAGCTTAGTAGAAATTCAAATCATGAACGCAAGCCAATTGAATAATGAACCCCAGTGAAAGAATTTGCAGGGTTTCATGCATATCAGAATGCTTCAACCCGTGTATCGGTTATAAATCCTTTTAGGAGTTCACTCCAGTATCCGCATTCACTACATCACTAGGTTACTGCAATCAAAACAGAAGCAACAATGAACCAAAATAACGCAAATGTTGGCACCATAAATCGGGCCATACATCGGGAATGGTTTGAGCTACGGATCATATATAAGTGTGATCATATAAAAACTGGTTTCGGGGAATCTCTAAAATGCATGCGTTAATTACCGATATGTTTAGAGCCTTAGAAGTAAAATATTATGTTATAGGTAATTAGTGCCAATTAGTGTTATTGAGGAGTGGTCAGCGCCAAGAATCTGTCACACCATCTCCACATTATGGTCTAGTAGACAATAGCTGGTTTACCGGTCGTTGTCCGGGTGAGGGGAATAAAATTGATGAGTGGCTCACTCGCATCATTATAAAACAAAAGTTAAGCTAAAGTCCTTGTTATTCATTTTCCCTTGTTTTTCCTCCAATGTTTCCATGAGCGGGTACTTGCTCGTATAAATGCAAAAAATAAAACAGCAACAATCTTCAGTGAACTGGAAAGGAATTAGTCACAGGGCTCAAACAGTCAATCGGGGAGCTATTGATTATTACCCAAAACAAAGTAGGACTATTCATTTTATCAATGCTGTACGGTTGATTTCCACAATTAAAGACTATTATTTCACCCACATACGTACTAAATTAGTATTTTTTAATACAGTAAAGTTCAAACTGTAATATTCTCCTTAAATAGAAAATTGGTATAAACATCATAGTAACTTGTAAACGAGCAGTCCAATTTAAATAATTTGAAGTGAAAATTTCACGTACAAAATCAACTCTAACGATCAAACCGTTTACAAGGATAAGTTTTATAACCCTGGCTAACTTTCGACACCCTATCCTGCCGTTGTGCATATTGTTGTCGTTGCTAGGCGTCACTTCCCTCCTTTGTTATGCCATTCCGTGCTTATCAATGTGTTCGACTCATTCCCTGTTTCATCAGTTACAAATTATTAAATATATCTACTTTTCCTGATATTGTGAGACTGTCTCTGTTTCTTATTAAAACACAACAATAAGGATTATTTTCATGAGAGCAATATCAACAATATTCGATTCCACCCTTTTTTTGCCTTATTAATTTAAACAATAGCAGCTAGGCCACACCATGAGGCGGACTTTTTGTGACAACCATGAGTTCTAACAATAGATAGTGCACTTCTTAATAAAAGTTCAACGTTTTGATACCTTGAAAACGTTGTTCCATTCTCAGTAGGGATTTTTTTTTCTTTCTTTTTTTTAAATATGATATAGCCCATGTTACTTTTATTGTATGGAGTACATAGCTATTCCAAGTCGAATTGAGAATTTTCCAAACCAAATATAGATTTTTCCAAACCAAATTGAGATTTTTCAAAAGCAATTTGAAAATTTCCCAAATCAATTTGAGAATTTTCCAATCTAAGAAACTTTCACTACTAAAAAGGAAGAGGAAGTTTTCCGAACCGAATTGACAATTTTTTAAGGCAATCCAAGACTTTTATTGAAAACAAAATTAGTGAAGCAAAAAGAAAAATAGCCTTTTTATGAACAAATGTTAAATTCTTAAATTGGTTTGGGAAAATCCCAATTTGGTTTGGAAAAATCCCCATTTGGTGTAGAAAATTCTCAATTCGACTTGGAAAATTCTTAATTCGACTTGGAAAATTCTTAATTCGACTTGGAAAAGCTATAATTGTGGATAAGTGAAGCGAAGGTAAGCGTTTTATTTTGCCTCGTTACATTACAGTTGTTCCACCGGTGGATTTCAACCCATGATTCTTTGTACAGGAGATCGCACCATTGTAGGTGTTGATACTTTCATACCTTTACTAAAGGCGCTCCGGATCAGCAACTGTCTTTGGAATCTAGAAGTCAATTATAAGGTATGAATACCAGTAATCCACTAAAGGTCCTAGCAGTTAATATCACAGTTCTGACGAAATTGGGAGGTGCGATGCGCCCAATTTAGATAGTAGTAGGGATGGCCATCGATAGTCGATAGTATCGAAATACCGATATTTTCCTCCGATATATCGATATTTTTCTATCGATGATGCAAGGGCCGATAGTATCGGATATCGATAGTTACTGACCAATATTGTTTCCGATATTTCAGCCGATATATTTTTTTAACCGATAAATCGGCTTCATCTGATAATGAAGATTATCAGACCCTATAGAGAAGTTTGTGTGTTTCAATACTACCTAGACTTTCTCTACCTAGTATTTTCCTATTTAAAATCAGAATTAAAATTCTTTGAAGACCTAGGGACGCAACAAAAAAAGACTTTTTTATTTTTGTGATTTTGCAAAAGACATTCATTTAAGGAAGGACATAAATGCTACAACACCTCTAAGAGAACTTGGATAGCTTATCAAACAATATAATTTGTTACAAAAGTATTGGTAAAACAAAATTTAAAAAAATAATACATTAAACTGAACATACTTTCAATTTATACATATTTGATCTTAAATCAGAAAAGGCGTATATTTCTAATTTATTGATTAGAATTAATTAACTTTTCTTTTCAAATCAAATTTGAACTTCTGCAAACTCAATTGTGGCATCTGGTCTACTAAGTGCATTAAATACATACATAAATTTTTTCAACTTTTTAACCAATATTTTTGGAAGACTATCGATTTTTCTTTTGTCGATACTATCGGTAGTGCCTACTATTGATGATTAACCTACGATATATATCGGCACCGATATTTAACGCCGATACTATCAAACATTTATGTTTCGATGGCCATCCCTACCACTGACCATGTCTAATACACATAGATCAGTAACTTGCGTACAGGGGTTTATTGAAATACAGAAATATAATCCTCGTGTAATAATTTGTGCTGTAGTTTTAATGGCATAGACCGAAACACCGAACATGTCATTGTTCATTTCTTTAGCAGCTATTCTACAAGATGAACATGTTGCAAAGAATTCAAAACATAATTCACTACGTTGGCACTTCTAGGTAATGATCCACAACGGATTATTATGCCAGCAAATTGTATATCATGAGCATGTTTATCTGTTTTTCTAGAATTTGCGGTTGTTTTGTGCATAACGATGATCCATAACAAAACAGTTTATGGCGTAATGTTGACATTAACTACTCAACCAATGATTTTATCATTATCTATTTTGTTAATCAACAAATGTTTTCACAGCCGACAAGTTAACTATGAATTGTAACTAATAAAAAAGTTCGGTTCAAGATTAACAGTCCATTAGTTGCTTTTTTTTATATTACAAAAACTTTTTTTAAGCCTTAAAAGTGGTCATTAAAATCCATGAAAAATGAAGCCAGCACTACGGAGACGCAAGAATAGTTTAATTACTGGTAAACCTGCTCACACTGCTCAAAGCACCTGTTAGTTTGTCGAATATGACCTCAACCAGACTTTATTTAAAGCGCTTTACAAAGATATATCTATCTTATGAATATTATTCACGCAATGTTATTTCGAACCTCATTAGGACCAACAAAAATGCAATGGTGCCTGCAAAACAAGTTGAAAAGTCCATAAAAAGAGTAAACACAATGAATGTTCAATCGTGAAATTTTTCTTTTAAATTATGCTCTCGTTTCTTGAAAGTTGCATACCTACACTCAAGCATACAGCTCACGTTAAGATACCAAATTTTTCGAAATGATTTCTGTTGGCGTGTAATTCGTCAAAATCTCATTATCCGGATCAAAAATATGTGCATAGATTTCTAAATGCGTGAAAAATAGTGTATTGCCCACTTGAGGTCGAACCTCCTCCGAGTTGCAATTGGGTATAAAACAATAAGTAGTTATTTGTTTGACGCGAAAACAGTAAAATTTATAAGTGAAAGCAAGGAACAGAAACTTACAAAAATCATCTGATAAGAAGTTTTTAGGTCCTTTTTTAAAACTGTATTGCGATTGCCCGCAAAAGTCTATTATAGTCTTCTTCAGACAAAGAACACCTAGTTGGAAAAGGTCATATGGACACAAATTGACAACTGTAAGCCATTACAGGGAACAATACTTACAATTACAGAAAATATTACTTTTCTACAATGGTTAAAAGTTGTCAATTCATATCCGTGTGATCTCACCTAACGAAGCGTTCTTTGTCTGAAGATGACTACCTGGCAGTAGCCGAAAGTTAACAAAAGGTTTTAAAAAAAGCCAAAACTCATCTTATTTACCGAAAATTCGTATCCCCAAAACTTGTCCAAAACATCTGTTCATTATCCAACAATCTATTGTATTATAGGCTCAATAATAGAGGGGTAAACCTCGATCTCCTTCATCAAGTTATCGCCCTTACTTGACTGCATTTTCCTCTACTTGTAGTCCTTTCAGTTGTGTGGAAACAAGCTGGTGAAACATTTGCAGAAAATAAGCGAGAACAACAAATTTTATAATGAACGAGGTAGGTATGAAGTTGAGCTCTTACTTCAACTCCAAATGGATATGGAGTAGGACCTCAAACGGCCACGCCAAGCAGCCAAAATCTGAAGAGCACTTCCACAGATTTCGCCTTATTGCCGACTATCATGAATGCTTTACAGTTAAAGTAAAGTTTTAGTCAAGCATACATGATATTTGGCAATAAGGCGAAATCACTGTGTATAGTGAAGCATGTTCTGATATAACTTTGTCGGAATTCTCAGGTACCACCGAATACAGTCAAATCTTCCATAAAACAGAAGTGAGAGACAAAAAACACTTGTCTACCTCTCCCATCAGTGATCATTATTCGATCAACCAAAAAAACTCGAACTGCCGATAAACCCTCTCGAGGGTGGAAAATATGAAATCCGTCAATTCAGATTTCCGACCATTTAGGAAGGGAAAAATGGTTTGTGGAGCCGCCTAACCATTTTTCGGCAGCGACGTTCTCTGCCATCATAAACGCTCGAAACATTGCAAGGGACGTTTGACGTTATTCACCAACACGAAGGGCCGATGAGTTTTCGGACTGTGTGCCGTTGCAGTGTGAGTGGGAAATTGAACAAGGGTGGGAGTGGGGTTTGACACGGGGACAACGCTTGGAAATGGATTCACTGATACCGGCCCGGGCAAGTGAAAGAGGGAAAAAGCTAATGGGAAAAATTTATTATATTAGGCGTGACGAATCGGGGCATCCCACTGCTCTACCAGCGTTCCACCCCTAGCGCGTTCCCCGCGCACCGCTTCGCTCATGTTCGAACCGGCATGAAAAAGGTTACGGGATTGGAGGGTCGGACACCAATGTAATAAACTGCAGGTGACACTTACAAAACTTGCCTTTCCCATTCGCTTTTTAGCGTTTTTTTCCCCCTTTTTTGTTTTTCTTGGTTAACCCGCATTTCCCCTGAGTATACCGGAATACCTACAATTTGGGGTGCTGGTTTATTGGAGGTTGACATCACTCAAATACGTCATGAGAGGTTTTACAGGGCGTGTGAGTCGGTTCATTCATTATTTCAATACTAAGCTATGTACGGCATTAGGACCTACAGCTCTCAAACATACATCGATACGTAGGATCTTCCAAAAAAAAAGTTTTGTTCACAATAACTAACACACAACAAACCATACATCACAATTTTCCTGTATATGCAGTGCATATTATGCACTAAGGAATGTAACATAATCCAAAAATGAAAACAATATCCAACAAGGGACACAGTATCCAAAAAAAGGATCGAGGAGGATCTTCGATAAAGAGAAAATAAGTCAGAAAACCTCTTGTTAAATTGTGGACCCCTTTTAGACATAATGAATTCGCCTATATCTTGGCCTTCAGTTATGTTCAGTTCAACCGACCGACCAACAGACCCCCAGTTCACATCAGATTTTCATTCAAATCATTTGAGTAAAAGTGCTGAAAAGAAGTTATGAAGGGGGCTTGGTGTTAAATTTTAGGTACGGGGTATGTATTTTGAATTTGTTCTGGAACAAATGGGAATATGTTGTGTACACACGATATTCTCCCATTTTGGTCATATTCACCATCAAAAATGAAGGCTTAGGACCTTCTTCAGCTTACGTTTAGAGGTTTTTTCATCCATATTCTGACGTTTTTCATGTCATATCGATCCAAACCCTGGTTATGACAAAACGTAGGGAAAGTTTGTTCAATCCGCGATAATCTTCTTGCTTAGAGAGCTTTTAAAAACATCATAATTTATTAACTAAATTTCCAGTCCTAATAACTTAAAATGGAATTTACACGCACTAAATCAACCATAATGATGAAACCATTGAAATTGTTATTGTTCTAATTATAATATAATTGTGAATAATAATTGATTAATTATTCAATGGCTGAACTACAATAGTTGTGACATCGCGCTTTTCTCATGACCAATCATGATTACTATACGGGACACTAATATACCGTAATTAGTTTTAGAAGCTCAGGCAACATAGCGACTTATAATGTCAAAATTTTGTAATGACAGACCTTGTTTTACGATGTTACGTTTTTAGTATAGGGCCTCACCTTTTGGAAATATAATGGAGCGCACGTAAGTCAATGGAAATGTAGTTTTGTAATAGTAAAATGATTTTTAAACTTGTAGATTTTGAGTTAAATTGTTACAAATATACACCAAATGCTGTGCCATGAAATTCGTTTAAAGCGTAGCAGGGCTATCTACTAAGCTACTACAAAGTTTGTGTAACAGTTTTCCGAGTTTAAAAATCGTGGATCATTCTTGTGAAATCAATCATCCTAGCGGACATTTCGATTTCGATAAAATATTGATCAATTTCAATTCCACTTTGGTGAGGAGTTTTGAGTGAATCTCACCCTCAAATGTCAAATGTATGCTGTATGTTTGACATATCTTCCGATCGCCTTCGGGACTACAAGTGACACTGATGTGTACAGCAAATGTACTGTTATTCGATGATCCCTGTGGCGGGGACAGTTAGGCCAGTGGGTTCTAGGCGTGTGTTGTGTCCAAAATTTACTCTGTTATTCTAGAAATAATTGTAAGAATTCTTCATAATGCTAGAAGCAACGGACAGACTATTATGACCGATGACGTAGATATTGACGCGCATCGTCAATTCCTAATGTCTGTATTTACTGGATATTGATTATGACTCCAATTAGGAGTAATAAACAACTACTAGCGGAACAATTAGCATCATTTCTCAGTAGCAACTGAACCTTTTAATTGCATATTTGTTTGACACTGATTGTACATCGAAGAGAAATTAAATAATTAAAAATTTATTGAGGTGCCTGTCCGACAAATTATTCCATACCAAAATACCTACAGGTGCGCTAACGCAGCAAATTATTTCATTAGAAATTGTTGTTCCTGGGTTATTTGTTTGTGTAAGATTCAGTAATTTTGTTGGGGGTAGTAGAGGAAGTTCACATTAGAGGGTACTTTTGAATGGACGGGAAGTGTCGTATTGAAATCCTTCTTTTCATTGTAACACATTTTGTAATATAAATGACTGAGTAATTTATAGCAATCATGAAGCGATAACAATCCGTGTCAATCCGTTTCGGAAAGGCAACACGGTAAATTCAAGGAGGATCGCGACGACATATTCGCCACAGAGAAATCGCAGCGCCAAAGTCAAACTGGCTCGTTAGCGCATTCCTACACAATTTGATCCCCTCACCACCTCGAGATTCACCCTTTTATGTACACAGGGCTCATGAAACCTGATAAAGCCTCCTCTTCGACCTATGGGGGGCCTTTTTTGAGTCCTTCGACTTCTGCCTTTTTTCTGCCTTGGTTCGTCCTCATTTCCGCCGATTTATTTTCTAAGCCCTTCTTCTCGGAGCCTACATCATTTGAAGCGACTCTCGAACAGCTTCTTGAGGGCACCACAATAACGAAGAAGATTTCTCCTTTCACGTTTGAACATGAGGATGTTTTAATGTGGGATCATACGGGCGATCGTTGAACTCTTCGTTGAGATCTAATTCAAAACAGGTACACTCCCGGCCGGTATTTGATTTTTGAGATAACATTCATAAACTCTGGATCAAAACCACTGAGTTTTGAAAAAACGCTGCCAATTCTTTCACTGGGGTTTATAATTTCAGTTTCATTCATTTAGGTTGCATTCATGATTTGAATTTCTACTAAGCTTTGGAGTGTGCGTGTTTCTCAGGTGATAGAGCGATTATTGAATTTCAGGAGGCACACGAATATAATCAACTGATCAATCCAAATAGGTATTCTGGTTGAGAACTGATTTAAGTGCTCTATGCATATTTCCTGAAATTCAATAATCGCTCTATCACCTGTGAAACACGCACGCTCCAAAGCTTGATAGAAATTCAAATCATGAATGCAAGTCAAATGAATTAAATTGAATAATAAACCCCAGTGAAGGAATTCGCAGCGTTTTTTTCAACACCGATTACAATGGAAAAACATTTCATTTGGAAATTTTAAATTTCGTAGGACGGAGCATGCATAATATACATGCTCCGTCTGAAGCATTCTGATATTATCAGAATGCTTCAACCCGTGTCATCGGCTATAAACCCTTTTAGAAGTTCACTCCAGTATCCACATTCACTACATCACAAAGTTACTGCGATCCAAAAAAAAAAAAAAAAACGGTGTTGTTTTTGTTTTGATCGCAGTAACCTACTGATGTACTGAATGTGGATGCAATGTTGGCACCATAAATCGGACCGTACATCGGGAATGGTTTGAGCTACGGACCTGGGAGAGGCTCATTCGATTCCTCATGGAAAGTTCTTCAAAAAAAGTCCAAATTTAGGCCGCCTTGACTTTTTTTGAGGTTTTTAGGGATTTTACAAAACCTTGACAACCCTTAAAGGGCACTTTAAATTAAGTGAGAGAGCTGGCTAAAGAATTGAGGCGTTGTCGGGCCAACATGGATTTTTCCTGAAAATTTCAGATTTTTTGCTCCAGCCGTTAGGGAGAAATCGTGCGTACGGCGTACGGCGGACGGACGGAAAAATTATTATTCCACATTCGGATTCTACACCCTTTGAAACGTAAGCCATGAAATTTTCAGGGGGGGTTAGACATTTTTTTTTTTCAAGAGCGATTACAATGGTTTATTAATGAATAGTACCTAAACCAAAATCTTCGGGTGATCGACGGGAATGGGCTGATTATTTTATATTGAAACATATATCTACAAATTTTCAAGGGAGGTAACTTGCCAAAATGAAATAACAAGTCAACCAAAAAGATTCAATAAACAAAAAATACAGAAATTATACAAATTTTAATCATGCTTTTATTCGCCCATAAAGTATTAATAGCATTACATCAATAAAAAATCTAGCATTGCGATGATAACCAAGAGACAATAGACAACAGTATCTGTTTTTATGGCAAAGTAGATTATTCATTGTAGCACCTAACTCGCGGTCTTTTTTTCCAAAAATAAAGTGTTGCTTGTTTTGTGGTCGTTGAGGCTTTCGCGACTTATCCCTGAAATGTTTGCGTTTCATGTTGAGGTGAGGTGTTAACAAGCTGAAAATTATTACCTAAAGGTTCAGTATATCTGAATTTGAATAGTCCAGGAATATAGGCTGGCACGATTGGGAAACATATCTCTCAAGTATAGTTTATAGGTAGTAGTTTTCATTTAGAATTAGTTTCTAGGCATGTATGTAGTGTTCTATTGATCTACGCGCTGTTATCTTACGAGTTGACGAAACTTGGGTAAATTGTACGCGATTATTCCTCTAGATATTGCCCACCATTATTTTGTATCTGTATGAAATCGAGAATCTGAGGGTGTACATGTAGTTATGCGCTGTCACTCAAGAACTACGATGAACCCTCCGTATGGATGTCAGAGAACGCTCCACACGACGTTTCATGTCAAAATCATGACTATGCCAATGTGATAGTGAAGGTGTTTCGTGAAACAAATACATAGTTTTATTCAGTAGAACAGTAAAGACAAGTTTCCGTTTTCTTGTAAGGAAAGTACACTAACATTCACGCTTTTCACATGTCGATGCCATTTATGGAGCAAGTGACTTAAATTTACCTGACTTAATTTTACAAGTACTACCTCTAACGTGTCTTCTAAAGGTACATCGGATGCTAGAGTTCTGTTAGCCTGCGATTCATTGAGTGCAATAGCTTCAGAACGTATAACGGTCTTCAAATTCGTTGGTAACGGAATATTAACGATTGCATCACGATTCGGTTTATATTTAAATAGACGTTGAAAGTTCGCTAGAGTTCCGCACATGGGTTGGTTGGATGAACATTGATTTGCACATCAACTTGTTTCCTGTTAAAAAAAACGTCCAACCGATGTTGAACGCTTCTTTTGAGAACGAGTTGTGCCGCGATGTTTTTTTGGGACTTGTCTTGTCCAGCTGTTGATAAAAAAAGGCATAATAAAAATAAATAACAGAAGAGCTATTTTGGGATAGGGGCCAGAGTGAATAGTGTTCGAGAGAGGGACTCGTCTATGGGCTGGCTAGACGAGCAGGTTGACCGGACAGGTAGTTCCGGTGTGGGGATGCGGGTGAGTATTCAAATTCCTTATGTCTGACAGAGTCGATGTTGACAATACGTCAACAACTAACAACCGAACTTTTATGAATGAAATTTCGGTTTATTAAATTGTTCAGAGAGTCGGGCAACTTTTGAATCTCTTAATTTTTTAAGCCCAAGATTAAAATTTGAATCTAAATGACAAGTGTACAGAGTTAGACTTGCCTAACCAGAAAACAGCCCAGCTCCTACATTAGTATTCACCTACAGGAATTTTGCATACGGAGGTAGATGAAACATTTTTTTCCAAAGTCATATGTATGCGGTGTGTGTATGTATCCTCAAACATCTGTAACACGCTCTATTTCTACAGGTTCCATTATTCACAAATTAATACATTAGTTGAGCATGAGCAAAAAAGAGATTCACCATGCGTCATTATCAAGTTCTACTGGTCCAACCTCGCTTAAGCCATAAAATTGCGTATCAACTTTCAATGCGAAAGTATCGTTAGTAGCTGCCCATGAGCTTCCGCAAAATCCTTTATTGGTCCTAACTTCAACAGCGTTCATTCAATTTTGATTATAACAAAAGTAAAATCACAGAATAGATGTGGATCTGTTCGTCAGTGGAGCACGAGTGGAGCAAGTCCCTCAATATAAGTACCTCGGAGCACTTATGAACCAGCACAATGACCTAAAAAAGGAAGTTATGGCTAGGATTGAGATGGCACGGGCGACTTTCTTCCAAATGAAGAAGTTTTTTGTGCGTTCCTCGTTGATTCTGGCCTAAGGATGAGCATGGTCAGGTGCTACATCTTTTCAGTCGTGCTTTATGGTTGTGAAAGCTGGACGCTTGACCCTAGCATTGAGAGGAACCTGGAAGCCTTTGAGATGTACATTTATAGACGTGTGTTGCGCATCTCTTGGGTTCGGCGGGTGACCAATGTTGAGGTGCTCCGACGTATAGGGAAGGAGGAGGAGCTTCTTCTTACCGTCAGAGGAAAGTGCGGTACCTCGGACACGTGATGAGGAGTGCTCGTTACGAGCTGCTGAAGCTCATCATCGAGGGCAAGATTTGTGGGAGGCGTTCGATTGGGAGGAGGCAGAATTCGTGGCTGAAGGACCTCAGGCGCTGGTTTTCTTGCTCTTTGGTGGAAGTCTTCCATGCAGCAACCAGCAAAGAAGAGCTTGCTGTTTGGATCGCCAACCTCCGCGTGGAGACGGCGAATTAAGAAGAAGAAAAGTTAAATCCAACAAGTACCGTTTCGTCAGGTTCCATTGGTCCGATCTCGCTCAAATTTTTAGAGTAATTGGAAAGAACGGTCAAATAGTCTCATATATTTCAACAAGATAATACAGTCAGTAGCTGTTGCGTATGGTCCCATATAAAATGATTGTAACAATCGTAGTCTACACAGTTTTCACCGACTTTGTTATGATATTTTTCGAGGAATGTGTACGAAAAAATGTGGATGTTCCCTTTGAGTTTCATTACTCACAAATCTCAAACACCACTCTACGCACGAGCAAAACTCGTCTACCATTATTTCATCACTTTCTCATAATCCAATCATGTTCAAATTCGGAGGGTTGCAGGGTAAAGCAGGTTTAATTTTCTCATGTCGGTTTCATATCGGTCGTATCATTACTCCAGCTGCTACCTACAGAGTTTGCGTGACAGACCTGGAATACATGTCGACTCACTTTTTGTAGGGGTTAGTGTATGCGGGAACATATCCCGCGGAATTCGGTCCCATGAAACGTTGTAAAAACCTTATACTGTAGTATTCATATTCAAAGAAAGATATTCAAAGAATTTCAATGATTTTCTCATTTATGTTACCTAAACTATGTGGAAGCTATGTGGGAGTCCCAGCTTGTTTTTGACCTCTGAATATAGACAAGACAATTCTGTTTGATTAATTTCTTATGTATACTAATTACAGTAGTTGATACAGTAGTTAATAGTAGGGTAATGAGAAAGATCAACTTTTGTGATCTCATTCAAAAATTTTGAATACATAAAACTAGTAAATCTATCAAAATCTATCTAAAAGACAGGAAAACTGAATGAAGCATCACAATGTATTAGCAAGCAAGGTCCATGTTGTTTATCAAGAGTCGGTAGCGTTCGCAACATATCAATTTATTTAGTAATCATCATACTTTTAACTAATCTATTATATCATATGCCTTTCCATGAGAAATCGAATGAGCCCCTCCCCAGGTCTGTACCCCAAACCATTTCCGATGTATGGCATGATCTTTTGCTGCAAACATTTGCATCCACATTCACTACATCACTAGGTTACTGCGATCAAAACAAAAACAACAGCGGTTTTTTTTTTTTTTTATCGCAGTAACCTAGTGATGTAGTGAATGTGGATACTGGAGTGAACTCCTCAAAGGGTTTATAGCCGACACACGAGTTGAATCGTTCTGATATGCATGAAACGCTGCAAATTCTTTCACTGGGTTTTATTATTCAATGATTCATGATTTGAATTTCTACTAAGCTTTTGGAGTGTGCGTGTTTCACAGGTGATAGAGCGATTATTGAATTTCAGGAGGCATAAAAATATGATCAACTAATCAATCCAAATAGGTATTTTGGTTGAGAACCGATTTACGTGCTCTATGCATATCTCCTGAAATTCAATAATCGCTCTATCACCTGTGAAACACGCACACTCCAAAGCTTAGTAGAAATTCAAATTATGAATGCAAGCCAAATGAATAATAAAATAAACCCCAGTGAAAGAATTTGCAGCGTTTTACAATGATAACTAAACGTAGTGTACAGGTACTATTAGAAAATTTCAAAACCCAAAAATTTACGGAAGTGAAAAAAAATTAATATTGTGGAAAAATGATACCTACGAATACAAAGCAATCGGTAGCGCGAACCTGATAATGGTTGTTGCAGATGAAACTCGGAGACTAATAGTCAATTTTGATTAAATAGTCTGATAATACGAAAGTGGGGCAGAAAAAGTTTGGAATAATAACCTTCAAATTCTTTCAATGGATATGTTATCAAATGTATTTGACAATTAAGAACTACTGTGTGATACTGCACCCGAAGCAATATAACTCCGAAAATAAAATATTCTGATCATTATAAATGTAAATGAACGTTACATGAATATGATACTCCAGTTCAGGACGGTATCGATCCTCATAAATTTAAACTGTTCTTCAACAATGATCAGGACTCTAAGAAAAGGGAGGTGGACGGGCAGCCGTTGAAAACTGAATCGCAAATAAGTAGGTGGGCCCAGATCAAAGAGATTTAAATGAGGAAAAAAAACCTCTTGAAAGCTTTTTCGTAGGATGTCATCCTCCCCTCTGGCGGAATATTATTTCAGGAACTGAACCGCCTAGACGCAGAAAAACTGTTTTACAAAAGAAATTATGGGGGAGGGCCGTTAGTGATCCAACAGGTCCTAAGGGATACGGGGCAGCCCGAAAAAAATTGCAGTTAGCAATGGTTGAATGACGAAGGCTAGTGACCCTCGATGCAAATAAATCGTAGGTAGTGGGAACACTAAGACGTACCTATTATTATAATTTATTTCGGCAGATGTACCTACGAGAAGTGTGAGATTTAATACGGTTGGTCAGCTGCCCAACATCCGTGAGCAGGATCGCTGTGGATCGTTATCGTGTATGTGCAAGATCATGGATGTTAACATTACAAGCACACCAATATTACAGATAGAAAATGGATGTTGTACAGTATTGTTTGCAACACCGCTGCACGCAGCCCGGCCGAATATGCAAATTACGTTTCACAACAGTGATTCCCACAACGTGGAAAATATTAAAGGAGGGTTTGATAACCTTGATCAACATTCTCTCTTGGACGAATCCAAAACTTGTGCATAGAACCGTTGAACGTTGGTCATTTGGGAAATGGATTACCGTTACCCAGGGCAAGCGACGTGGTCCTCTCCTCGGGGATTTGGGATATACGATTTTTTGACTTAGCATACTGTTATTATACTCCCTCTTTCTTTTTAACCTGCATAGCAGGGCCATTAAACTAGTTTTTAATGAAGTTCAAAAGATATTCTCAAGTTTTGGCTTGCCATGGTCGACCAACGTGAAGATTTCATCGGAATTTCGAATGAAGAAGCAACTGAATTAAATTTGCAAAAGGACGATTTGATAGTCCTTCATCGAATTATTCACCAACAGAATGAGAGAAAAAACATTTATTGATACTTATATGGGGTGGAATGTTGGATTAGTTGGGGTTGTGAAAAGTATAAATTGACTTGCCAAAAGCTCGAACTGGTATGCCGAAAGTTGAATATTGAGTCGCCAAAAGTTTGAATTGAGATGCCAAAAATAATGAAATTGATTTGTGCCAAAGATTCAAATTACACAATCAATTTGATAATATGCCAAAAATTCAAATTGATTTTGCCAAACTAATCTGATTTTCTTTTTTCCTAACTGTGTGTGTGTGTGTGTGTGTGTGAGATTTCATTCTTCTGGTAGCCAAATTGCTGCTCCGTCCTCCAATCCAAGTCCTCGTACGTGTTTCCTCGGGCCCCTTAGCCTCATGGAAACTGCTCGATGAACTGAGAATTGAGTTTTCACTCGTGCCCACATCATCACCTGGGAGTAGGATTTCGACCACTTGTTGGAGAGGCGTAAGGAAACGTTTTTGAGAAAGGCTTCATACTCTTTATGAAATGCGCCATCGCATGAAATGACGAGTGGCGTGAAAGACACTCTCAGGTCTTCAGCGACTCTGTCGTATTTTGCGTTTGGCTTGGGCAGCATGCCGGGAGATGGTAGGCCAGTCCATGGAGGAGCAAGAGACCGCACACCATTAGTGTGTCAAGTCCATTCGTCTCCAGAATATTAAGAATGTGGTAGTAAAAACCGTAAATTTTATTCGGTTTATAAATTTTATTTAGGGCTTGACCATCGTCAGTTCGAGGAGTTTTTGGATGAAATATCAGCCGAATATGACGACGTGACATATTATTGTGGAGTCAAAAGGGTAAGCAAAGGGAAAATGCTGAAACGATTTTACGAGCTTAGAAATGAGATAGCAGACTTCATGCAAATAAAAGATAAACCACTATCTGAATGGAGTCACCTAAAATGGATATGTGACTTGACATTTCTATTCGACCTTACAGGCCATTTGAATGATTCAAATTTGAAACTTCAAAAACAAGTACAGTTAGTAAATGATTTTTTCAGACATTTGAAAGCGTTTCACAACAGAACCCGCCTGTAGGAGGCACATATGCAGTCAGGTAATAATTACCATTCACCACGCTCTCTGCGTATGAAAATATTGATATATGCTGAGGACACAAGTTACTGTCTACGATTTAATTATAATGCGGTACCCCCTTTTTTCATTTCATTTTGTTATTTTAATAAATTGTATTATAATAACATTGTCGCACTATTTCATGTCTGATATACATCGCTGAAAATTATGAACAGTACTTTTAAACGCGGCACGCGAACGTCTTTGAACACTAAAGTTTGGCCCAAAGCTTGTCAAAGTTTGCTCACACCTGCTATAGATAGCTAACAATTACATTGAACGCCAAGAGCGCAAATTTCAAACAATTCTACATAAAGATTTTACTTAAGATAATTTACAAAAATTATGTGAACTAACAATTACAGTGACCTTCAATGACCTTTTTATGATCCTAAATGGAAACTTGGTCTTTAATTGTGTTTTTGAGGGTGCATCAGTAAGCAAGGATCTTCTACTGAAGTTACAACGTATACTGTTTTGGAATTTGAGTGTAATTACTCGTGAAAAAAGCGCAGTTTGGGAGGTATACGGTAGGGATGAAGATCGATTCCAAAAGCAAATTGCAGTGACCCACTTGACTGCACTGAATTGCATTCGCTATGAGCACAAAGGAAACCAATTGACAAATATAGAGCACCGTCTAGTGCCAAGGACTGCATTTACGATGCATTATGCACCTCTCTCGCTAACGCCCTACATGCGCCCAACCTAACTCCTGCTATTCCACTTCTGGAAAGGAATCGCACACAGAAATGTAGACAATAGTTGAATCGGAGAAAATTTCTGCGTACCGTGTTAAATCTATTATCTTCGATAAACAATGAGGTTCTTAATAAACGAGATAGCCTATTATTATCTCGGGTTCAACGATAGTTTACCTCACGCCTTCTCAGCGAACAAGTAATCGCAAGCACCAAGTTTTTTCTATCATGCAGGAAAAACCAACTAACTCATCAAATAAAGACGAAGAACGCATAAAGCTTTTAGCTAGACATTTGAAACCCATTTTCGGAGACTTCTAAAAACCATTTCTTTATTCAACTGGTTTGCTGAAGAAAATTCCACACTTCCGCAGTTTAAGGAAGAACATTTTGTTTCCGCATATCTAACTGTAGTGGAGAAAACTTTGTTTTGTTCGTACAAAAAGTAAAATACACCTCCGCCCCCAATTAGCATTTTAGAGCTGCAGATCAATATCATTGGTTTCGTGTCTGTCTGTGTAGACTTCTGACTATACTGGTCCCTGTCACGCCCAAACTTCACGATGATCTATTTCAATATAGATAATTGGTTACCTTTAAGTTTCTATTTTATAAGTTTTATTACCGTCAGGTCAATAATACCGAGTGCAGAGGTGCAAACGTGATTTCTTGATACGTCGATTTCTCATTATTCATATGTCTGATTTTGTCCAAATTCGGAGAGGTATTTGGAACAGGGAGGTATAGGTTTTAGGTCTGTGCCCCACGATTTTTATTGCGGTTGGTGGAGCGATGAGCAAAACTACAATTTGTTGAAAATCAATGAGCCCATATTTTATGCATGAGTATGAATATATTTCTGTGCATTGAACTCTCATTGGTAATAATGGAAATTACACACATCCCTTTCAAGTACAGGGTGTTCTTTAGTACTGCCCCCCACTTTCAGAACACCGTAGCTTTGCTAAAACATTGCATTTCCCCAAGTTGGTGGGGGTTTTTAGAAACGTCGGAAATCGAACTTTAAACACCTTGGATCATGCTTCGGTAAAAGTTAAGCGAAAATGGGGTTTATTGAATCCAAAAAAAGTGGGGGCAGTTCTAAAGAATTTCCCCAGTCAAAAACTTTAGTACTGCCCCCCACTTTTTATTGACGAATTTTATAGCCCGCATTTATAGCACAATAATCTTCGACCAGTGGAAAGCCTATAGCAGGTTGTGCAAATTAAACTATTCTCATCTGACCGTCAACCACTCAGTAAATTTTGTTGATCCTGATACCCTGGCGCACACACAGAACATCGAATCAACGTGGAGGTCGATGAAAAGGAAGATACATGGCGGAGGAGTTCAAAACCTTCATTCATATTTGTGTGAGTTTCTATGGAGGAAGGACGTTCGACTTGAGGAGAAAGATCCATTCATGGAATTCTTGCAAAATATAAAAAATCTGTACAACCCCTACATGTAGTACATGAACTTGATTTATTAAATCTCTTCTTTCGTTACTGAGTGTTGTTTTCGATCATTTTTCTTGATAAATGCCTTGGGGGGCAGTACTAAAGTTTTTGACTGGGGAAATTCTTTAGTACTGCCCCCCAATTTTTTCGAAACGATTTTATTTGGGTATGATTGCACTGAACACAGTTTTGAATCACAAGGAATAAAAGAGGAGATCCTGAAGTTTCTAAAACCACCCAGAATATAGGAAACTAAGTTATTATAGTGAAATTATGTCTTTCTGAATGTGGGGGGCAGTACTAAAGATCACCCCGAGTACATTATACTACAAACTCTATTTAAAACTAATTATTTATAAATGGGTTGATTAATATATTCATTTCTTCTGTGAAACTGAATCTTTAGTGATGACATTCAACCGTTGTTTTTAAAATGGCAACCGAGAGGTGAATGACGAACTTATTGCCTCTTTATCCTCGAAGTTCCGCAACCCAACGAATTTCGCTCTCCACTTCATATTTTCTCCTTTTGTTAAACCGATGCTGGGAGGAAATAGAGTCGGGCACGTGGATTCAGAATGTCTATTCATCCCCTTTCTCCGTCTATTCACCGTCACCATCGATTTTTTCTCTCTCTACTTCTCCCCCCTCCCCTCTCTCTCCATCTCTCCCAATCTCTCTTTCTATCTCCTATAGAACCGACACCTGATTTATTAAAAAGTTGTTTATCGTAAATTAGTTCTGAAGAGGGGAGAACAATTATTCAAACAGACCACGACAAAGAGAGAACTATGGAGTTTTCTTATCTAAATCTTTTAAATTATTAATTTGAACAAAGTAGACTCTGAAAATGTAATCTGTTATCTATAAATTGTTGAAAGAGCAATAATTGCTCTTTCTTTCCGTATCATCAACTTTTAAACCCTGATGCGGAATCCAATCATAAAAAAGTTCCATTCAAGTGTAATGCTTGAAATCAAATAGCATTGACTTAATCAAGCATTTTAATCAGTTTCCGATTTTCGGTAACCAATTTCTTAAGGGAAAAGTTTTATCAAATATGCGGTTCCACAAATTATGTATTTGCTAAGGGTGTGTACATAATTTAAAAGTCACTCACACAAGTGAAAGTTGCTGATGTACATCGAGTAGAAAATAGTTTCACACCTTGTCGTTCCCAAGACTGTTTAATCGATGCAATCACTACAGAGTTGTAAGTAATCAAAGTGTAAGTAACCAATATGTGCGAATACGTACATGTATGATAAGTAATAGAAAAAACCACACAATAATCATACTCGAAGATAAAAACGTTCGTGTTATTTAAATGTCTGGATATTTCAGAAATTTTGTTTTCACCCTTGTGAGCAGGGACGTAACCAGACCGCCAGAAATAAATTTGGCGCCCCCGCCACGTGTACGTTTTCTATCGCCTTTGTCCTTTCTTGTAGGCCTATTGCATTCCTTATTTATATTATTTTTCGTTTTAGTAAAAATTTTCAAATTTACTCCAAACGGTCATAATATTTAAAATGACTTGGGAAACTGTCACTTTTTGGCCTATTTGGCGCCCCTCTAACTTGGCGCCCGGGGATACCGCCCTAACGCCCCTAGTTACGTCCCTGCTTGTGAGGTGATAGAAAGGTATAGTTGCCCCTCCCAATGAGATGGATGCGGTAATAATGCTTCGCCACGCTCAGAGGAAAACCCAGACGCTTGATAGCGTCTGATTCATCAACCAAGGCGACGGATTCAAGAATCGGGAAGGGCCAACTAATATATATCCATATCCATCACACCCATCAGGATTGATAGAGGGCATTTCCGGGAATTAAGCCCTAACTAAAACCCAGACGTGAATTTTGACCAAAGTTTCATTAACTGTGGTTCAGTAGTTTCGGAAAAAAAGATCCGGACGGCGAACTGAAGGATTTTTAAAAATCGATTTTCAAATTCTTTATTTTGAAATGAACAACAACGAAAAATATTGAGTGGGTAAAAACCGTTTTTTCTTGGTCGATTACGAAGATTTATCATTGAAAAATAATAAACCGAAAACCAAAGTTTTGGCAGAGTCCAGAGAAGACTGAAAACTTGCGTTCTGAGTTTTGGTATCTGGGGAAGAAGGAAAAATTTATAGGTGGACTATATGATTCGGTAAGTGTACCAAGAACGAGGTTTCAACTATCATTTTATACTCCTGTATCTACGAGTAAATGATCGAATATCCCGCAGTATACTTTCTCTTCCTCATTTGACTTTAAGATGGAGCTTGTTGTCGCGTTTCGTCTGTTGAATTGTTGAAGGTGAAAATGATGTAAAAGACTACCAATCTGAGAACATTATAGGATTAGTTCTATACAGCTCATGAGTCTTAGGAAGAGTAGCCCATGAAGCCTTCAAGATTGATAGTCATAACGCTGCAATGGATTAAACAAAGTTTTATTATTTCGCCGACAAAAATTTACTAGTTTCTTTTGTAAGAGAGAAAAGCTGATATCTGAATATCGACAATGGTGTAATATACTGCACACGGGCACATCGAAGAAATCCACGCATAGAACAACTGAAATTTAATTGGTTTAAATAAAACACCCATCTACGCTTCAATTGTCCACAAATATATTAATAAGTTAAGAAAAACTCGATCGAAGAAGGCGATATGACGTTAGTTTTTTGTATTTCATCCTTCTTGCAATAGGTCACTCTCCAGACCTTCTTATCATCTACGCGTTTAAAGATGTATACATCTGTGTACATCTAACATGAAGATCTATACATGATCATCCGTTCGCTCATAAATCTCAGAAGCATCTGCGAACTAATGATCACACAGCAACTGGAGGGGTCCCATTCCCATATATATCCTCTTACATCAAAAGTTATACTACGAAAAGGAGATTTCGATTGTTTGATTGCTAAATGCTTAAATTCAATCGCTTGGTTTTGATTGATCAAAATGCTAAGATAACTGCCATAACCCGGATCAAAGTTGCATTTTCGAGCCAAAATTCGTAAAACTTGTTCCAGGAGTTTCAGAGAAAAGCTTCGGACGGCAAACGGACGGATTTTTGTTTGTGTTTTCAACTCTTATTCAATTTTGGAATTTGGAACATTGAAACGCAAACCAACAGCTTTTGAGGGGGATCAAACATTTCTGATTTGTTAGCTTACAAAGATTGATTAAACCAAAAACCGAGCAGTCGATACTCGTTTATCTCTTATTTTCCTGTTCCAACCATCGTAATTACACCATGCATTTCCTTGGTGGGGGTTCTGACGTTGTCCGAGCATTGCATTGCAAATTTTTGTTGGGAGAATGAAACCTCTTCTCACGAGGCTTCCACCTACAGATCTTATCCCTGTGTTTGAACGGCCAATAAGCTTTGCTGCATTTGGTAAGGATAATAATTATCCTTATGGAATTCAATTTTTATCAAGTTCTGTATCTTCTGTCAGTTATTAAGAGAAGATGCAGAATTTTAAGAAAAAACAGGTAGTCTTAGGTCGAAAATATTGAAAAATACGAAACATAACTACGAAATAACTTCATTAAGTGATTTATTTTAAATGAAGTAGTTTGTTTTACGTTTGTTTACAATTTTATTGATTTATTTCTATGTATTCACTTATTGCATATCTTGGAGTATTTTGAATATGGTTTAGGCCTTGGTATTTAGTATTTTATGTGTTACTTTAATTTTGGCTATCCAATTTATAATGAGAAGCGTCGCACGGATACTTAATCGAGTGCTTCCCAAAATTTTGAAACTGAAAGAAATTACATGACCCGGGAAACGAATAGAAATATCATTCAATTGCATGGCTGCATGAAATTGTTTTCCACAACAGAAATTATCAATATTAGCCAGCTTGAATAGAATTGTTAACGATGTATGATTACGGTAGAGCCTGTAGTCGTTTAGAAGTGCCACAGTGGAGCCTACGCGATTGGCTTCATTGCTATAAATCAAACGCAAGGGGCCACCTAGTCGTAGATGAGAGACCCTTAGGAGTCCACACGGTAATTTATCCGGATCATCAGGCTATCCGGATCATCAGGTTGACCCCTGGATAATATTTAATATCCGGCTGAGTTCCAGATGCTACTGCAAGCGTGTGAATACATTTAAAACGATGCTATGGCCGGTTCATGTAGGGACGAATAGAATAGCAGGAAATCAGTTGTCACTCAATTCTCGGTAGTCGTTATCTTTGTATCCTATGGAGCAAATCCCATTCATCGAAGGTTGCAACACCAATGATCAAAACATCCCCAGTTCAATTATGCAGGTCTGCCATGTTGGGAGGTAGTGCAGTTTCTCAGCTTACTTACTGTTACAAGTACATAAATAAGTCTAAGACAATACGGGTTTTACTTAATTTTTGAGCATAGAACAATCACGTTTTGGTCAGATTCCCTTCAAACGTTATTTTATAAAACTACGTTATAATAAATAATATAATTATAAGTTCCAATTTAATTTCCGTTTGCTCATTTCGGATTCAGTTGATCATTTCAGTTGTTCACACTGCAGCAGAGCCATCAATTTGACATGTACCTGTTTGAAATTGTTTCCCATTTCACTGCATTAAAAAAAATGAAAAACACGTTTTTTAAATAATTTAAAAAAGTGTTTCTCATTTTTTAATTATCTACAACAGTAACACTAACAAACAACATCAATGTTTTAATGCTATAGCGTGAGCAATATTTTTTGCTAGCCCATCTTTAGCGAGCACAAACAGACTGGAGGGTTCACCCATTCCAGAGCATGCTACGTACAATTGCCCATGTGAAACGCTGCAAATTCTTTCACTGGGGTTTATTATTCAATTGGCTTGCGTTCATGATTTGAATTACCACTAAGCTTTGGACTGTGCGTGTTTCACTGGTGATAGAGCGATTATTGAATTTCAGGAGATATGCATAGAGCACGTAAATCTGTTCTCAACCGAAATACCTATTTGGATTGATTAGTTGATCATATTTGTGTGCCTCCTGACATTCAATAATCGCTGTATCACCTGTGAAACACGCACACTCCAAAGCTTAGTAGAAATTCAAATCATGAATCATTGAATAATAAACCCCAGTGAAAGAATTTGCAGCGTTTCATGCACATCAGAATGCTTCAACCCGTGTATCGGCTACAAAGCCTTTTAGGAGTTCACTCCAGTATCCACATTACTACATCACTACATCACTAGGTTACTGCGATGAAAACATAAACAATAATAAACCAAAAACGTAAATGTTGGCACCATAAATCGGGCCTTATATCGGGAACACCTCCATACACTTTGGTTACTGTTCTGGATAAGGACTACTCAATTGTATTTGCTGTAGCAATCTGAAATATTCTTGGTTTTCGTGGGATTATTTTTATTATTTATTATTTTCAACGTACCATAACGTGAACGGTCCAGAGAAACATATAAATTACAATTGTTCATTATTGAAAGTAATAAACCAAAATTAACTGCAAAGAACTTTTCCGTCCTACATTCGCGTTTCCAGAGCTCTACCTCAAGGACAGACTTGTGTCCGAAGGCTCCTTGTCCTTTCAGAATGAGATATCCTGGCACATGAAGGCATCTCGTCACCAATTGGCTACCTACCTGCTCGAAATATTTTTCTATTATTTCATTTTTGATATGAACAGCAATGAGGGTATCTAGAGATACATGACGTTCAGATTCATACATCTGGGCCTCGTTCCGCCTATATAAAGACCTCAAAACATTAAGCCTCCGATCGCTTTCTCTGCTCATTCCGTTCTCAAAGGAAACACGAAACAATGTCGGGCGAGGCACGTGGGGGACCTGGTTCTCTGGCAAAGATTGTTTAATTAAGTGGAATACGATATGATCATAACCCTCTTTCCTATGTGACATAACCATCACGTTCAGCTCGGAGCAACCGCTTCTAGCGTGCGTGGCGAAAAGAAGTCCCGAACATGTGAGCTTCTCGCGGATAGTTGGCCGACCGTGTGAATATGGTAGGTGTCCATTGTTCACCTCTACCATGAGCCTCCCGTTTCGCTCTGATTTATAACATAATAGTTTATTATTTTCATTATTAAGCTTGTAGTATAACATCTTCTCATCCTCCACTTATTACGCTGGCTAATCAGGAATAAATAAAAAACATGAGGAAAAAAACAAAAAATCGCACACCTTTATTGAATTTGTCGTTTTCCGATTTTTGTGTTATCACACCTATAAACATAATTATACATAATTATAACCACTTCAGAGTATTTTTTTAAACTAGCTCGAATTCTTAATCGAACAAAAAAATCGTTGCAGAATTCTATTAGGTATGAGTATTGCTTGAATGGGGCGGTCATTAACCCCCTCAATCTACCTTCCAAACAGAAAATTCAAAAGTTCCAAAAATTATGGGCAAAAAAAAAGTTTTTGAATCAATAAAATCATATGAAAATTGTGAAGAAATAGCGATTCATCACCATCACTCCTCTTTCATAATGAAAATGGAATATGCTGAAATATTCTTAAAAGCTGAACCAAAATCCTAATTGAACAAAAGAAGAGTGACATGAATCGGTTGAGAACTGTCACTTGATGTTGAAAGGATTGGCTGCTACCCGCTCCGTTCCTCCTCTTGTCAACAAAAGCAAAGTTTCCTAGGTTTGTCGCACTATTAACCTAAAATTCAGATCAAACTAAATAAGAATCATGAAAATTGGTTGTGAACTATTAATTAGTCAGAATAGCTCGCAGATATAGTATCTTTTTTTACGGATTCGGTCTTAAATGAATGGTCCAAAACGAATTTGTATACATTTTTTTTTTTTTTTTTGAAACCCACTGGATCAATTCCAATAGCTTCCCTATACTGAAGCCTTGCTTCAAAGAAGCTTGATCATTCGACTTTGGATCACTGCATATCAAAATACAAGTATCCAAATTGGATTCTTATTGTTACGCCCCTCATGGACGCACTTCTCTCAGCACAGGAAAACGAGAACGCTAATCTAACTCGGATCCATCCCCACGCCAAACCTTGCAGTCACCCAATCGACCGTTCAATCTCACGAATCCTTGACGGATCCTTGAAACTGACTATTCAACGCTGCATATTGACCACTGTTAGTTACATCGATGTCGTCGTCCACAATACCGTGGAAGGTTAGTGACTCTAAGCTCTATGATAAAATGACGTTACGCTCCAACCTTACCATCCTTTTTATTCCAAAAGGATTCGAAATACCGTCTTGACGTTTTGTTGTTTTTGAAGCTGCTAATTCTGAATTGAACATTAAACATACAAGATACCCTTACCGCAATTGTTGACTCCCGGGTGAATTATAAAATTTTATCTCCCCTTACCAAGAGAATCTGCAATAGTAAAGTAATCAAAGGGAACGCTTCCAGATCCGGGAGTTAATTTGAACGTGAAGGAGACCAGTGAGATAGAATTAGGAGGTTTAGTCGGAAATCAGATGTTTTTTAAATCTGCCTTTCCCCGTTTCGAGTACATGAATAAGCAGCACCGTCTTATAAATTCTGTCCAGACATTTCAGTTAAATATCACCCTTTCAAATTCCATCGCTTCATCTTTTTTTCGTCCGCTATCCACCCTCGTCTGAGACTACTGGTGCCAACAGGCCAGCCAAGACAGTGACAAGTCTTAGTGATCACTAAGACTAATATCAATATTATTCTGACATGGCTACAAACTATTCAACAGTTGTCAAATTATCGTCGTTGATATGATCGTCAACAAAAACTGGATGACTGTTTCAAGATTCAACGCACTGATAAGTAGAGTTATTCGCTTCCCGCCACTGGTCTCTGACTGGCTTGGTAAGCCTGCCGAATTATACGCCCTACTGACATAACTGTTAGCCAATTATTATAAAACCGACTCAATTATAATAACCAACTAGGCATCAAGTGCCTTCCGCAGTACGCTGCTTTCAACCAAACTATGTACCATATTATTTTTATCGTTTCCAATCCGTTTTATTCGTTTATTCAACAAAACGTATCATTGCACTGCCCGAACCATTTGACCTCTTTCCTTTTATAGTATATTATAGTATAAGTATCAACTAGGCACAGTTTCCCCAAATAATATCCTTCTATCGTCCGGAACTAGTAAACAAATTTTTTCTGACTTCAAAAGAGAGTTCATGTGAAGGTTTACAATCTGACTGAAAAACATTAGTGTGGATTTTAATTATCCTTAATGATTGCCTATCATATATGGTTTTTGAATTATTTGGATCATAGTGCCATGCCGCTACCACGCCATTTCCGCCGTCAACCCCACTTTCGTAATAACTTTGAATTGTGCTTACACATTTATTTCAGGGTGTAGGCCCACGTGAGTAGGCCCATTTCTGAAATCGTAGCGGATATCACAATACGTTTAGTTACTCGGCTGTGTTAGCTTTGAATTTCTAGTTAGCCTCTCCTTATTTACTTATCTCTTCAATAATATTGTTCCAACGTGCTCTGTAAATATACGAGCTGTTTCAAGTCCTAAGGTGAATTAGAAGGGTATACGACAGTACCTATCTTCCGAGTCCTCAAAAAAAAGTTGTTTCATCGATAGTTAGATTTATACATTAGTTAGATTTAACCATATTAGATATTCATCCGTAATTGGTTATTATTTCTTTATATTCAGTGTATTCAGTACCGTGTATACGTTGATTTTTTTTATTTTCAATAATGTAAATTTCAAAAATCCGTCAGTTTGCAGTGTACGCCGTCCGTTGCCCGAGGCTTTTCTACAGAAGCACGGTTGATGCTACAAGATTATACCAACTATAACGCCATCTCCCAAGCTTCAAGTCAGTTGAGGAGAACATGCGGAGGCACCTTCGAAGCACTTGTACCACTTGTAAGCACTTGTATCTTTGTGTGTTCAGTCCAGTTCTGATAGTCCGGCGATCCGAGTAGGAGGTTTATCTTTTACGGAAATAATAAACCTTTATGTAATAGTTAGCAGCGTTTTTGATTCTTCGGTTGAAAAGTCAACTGGGTTCGGTATTTTTACTCAAAGTCAGGGGCTTCCATTCCAAGGCGTTTCGAAGCACAATTGAGTTTAAAGTTCAACCTTTTATTCGTATAATCAGGTGGTAAGATCTTGTTACGACTCTGACCTGGTCTAACCATCTCAACGATAACTAAATAACTAAGATAATGATAGAAAATTAACAGCAGAGCTTGCGTGTAAGACTTCAAATTATAGACGCGCAATCCTAGAGAACTTCAACAATAGTTGGTGGGTTCCCGCTACAGTTGATATGATGTGAAACTGCGTAACGTCTTCTTTGGTCGATAACAGTAGTTATTCAATCGTAGCACGTTAGTTTTATCGAGGAGTAGAGTGGAGATGGAGGTGTCGAGCCTCACCTGGTCATTAGACTCGTGTCTGAGAGTAACGCGCTATGTTGAGCCTGCAGTGTGTCCACATTAACTAGCTCGTTAGTTGTTGATCCCGGGTTATAGGAAACATGTAAACTTCGCGTCAGGACACGGATTTGACGGAACGATGGTGCTTGGTGAGTAGGTAGTAATAATTTTTTTGGGATAAAGTGATGGAGGAATGCCGTCGGAAAGCCTAATTTAGGTGTGGTTTGGGTGCAACCCTTCGGCTGTCCTAGTAAGATCCATTCAAAAACTTTGAATGTATTAGATAGTGAGTAGACTGATGTTAGTAATTAACAGATCTAAATGAATAAGTGATAACGGAAGCACATAATTTCAGAATGGAATCTTGCGGCCTTCTTCTGTATGGCCATCTCCTTCCAGGTGATTGTGAAGGATTCAGGGGATCGTTTGCATGGCTTGCCAGGCTGTCATTAATTCAGTTCTGAAAGCCTACTGACCAGTTAATACTACTAAGCTCTGATATTTATGATGAACCAGAGAGATCCAGTTGCTTGGATTTTCTGTCCGGATAAGCAGCAGTAGGCCTAAAAGGAGCCATTTTGTATGCAGGGTGTTTATCAAGTTATGGATCAACCATTCTAAAACCGTATTAGTACATATAAACAAAGATTTTTCTTTTAAATCTGCATGTTAATTTGCGAGGATTTCGAATGAAGCCACGTTGCTCACTGTGGAATGGCGCTTACATGCGCAATTGACATCCATTTGTTCTTTCATATGGGAACAACGTTTTTATCAATATTTTAAACAAAGATTTTGGAATATGCTCAAACGATTTTTTTTTTTTCAATTTCATTCAGCGTGCTCGCAAAGTTACGAAGTTAGCGAACTTGCACCAAATACGGATCATGGTGAATCCCAAGTGTGGCACAAGAAGTTTCAATGGTTTGAATCGTGTGGTGGATTCGGCTCGAATTTAACGGATTATTAATTTAACGGAGGCTAACCTGCTCCTACATTTCATTGTCTCTCCCCGATTTATATTGTCAGAGTACTGAGAATACGAATCATGGATGCTGCACTAGCCCTTCAAGCTAAATCCATTCAGCGTACTCGGCATTTAGAATTGAGTCATAAGTCATGAGAATGAAAAAAACGCTGCAAATTCTTTCACTGGGGTTTGTTATTCAATTTCATTCATTTGGCTTGCATTCATGATTTGAATTTGTACTAAGCTTTGGAGCGTGTGTGTTTCACAGGTGATAGAGCGATTATTGAAACGCTGTTGTTTTTGTTTTGATCGCAGTAACCTAGTGATGTAGTGAATGTGGATAAAAATGTTGGCAGCATAAATCAGGACATCGGGAATGGTTTGAGCTACAGATCTGGGGAGAGGCTCATTCGATTCCTCATGGAAAGTTCTTTTAAAAAAGTCCACATTTAGGCCGCTTTGCTTTTTTTTTTTTAGGGATTTTCTTTTAAAACCCGTTTCTAAATTGGGGCGTTGTCGGACCAACATGGATTTTTCCGGAAAATTTCAGATTTTTTGCTCCAGTCGTTTGGGAGAACGGCTGCGGCCGGACGGAAAAAATTTTTATTGCAGATTCGGATTCTACACCCTTTGAAACGTAAACCATGAAATTTTCAGGGGATTTAAATTTTTTTTTTTTCAGAGCGATTAGAATGGCTCATTATTAAATAATAAACCAAAAGAGAGATTGTTCCCTGTAAACAACCGAATTTCCCTCTTATGGATATCAAGGTTGATGGAGGATCAAAAATTAATGGAAATTCTTGCTTCACCATAATCCATGTTTTACTCAAGTTTGGTGACCCGGCAACTTTGCACACTCGCTTAATGGATTGAGAAAAAGAACACGTTTAAAAAGAAGTACCGAAAATACACATTAACAAAATTAATAAAACGCTGTAAATTTGGCTGATTTGACAACTGTGATCCGTAACTATATATACACCCTGTCATAGACTTAGGGGAAATTTATTATTTTAGACGTATTTGCTGCATCATATTTTTGATATACAGGTTCTCTACTCAATGAACATTATATCCCAACGTTGTGTATCCTGAGACCCATCGGGGTGATGACCGAGTGCGAGTATGAATGAAAACCGTACTTCGCTTAGTAAGAGGTACTAGAACGTCTCAACACTCATCTTGTCTCCCACCGTATGTTTCAATCGCATATCTTACCAATATTGAAAAAGTCGTTATATTCACTAGTGGTCAAAAGAAGACTTGGTATTCAGCGCCGTGACAATAGCTAGGAATGTAGTTAGTGGTTATCGAGGACAGATGAAATGTATGAAAAATTTCGGCTGCTAGTGTACAAAAGTTTCTGAGAAATTTTAATCAAAATATCAAAAAATTGCAGTTGAAAAAGAAATTTTCGTATAAAACCTAGTTGGTTTATTGATTTCACACTTCTTCACCTTTCCTCAGGCTTTTATTGCCAAACAATTCATGGATACACTGATTCCTATTTCGGAAATCAAGTTCCTTTTTAACGGCTTCGGTTTCCATTGATCACACTTCAAACCTCTCCTCAGTTTTACACTATATTCATTGTTTCAATTTCAAGTCAAGCGTTTCAATACATACCTTGAAATTGTAACCACATGCCTTCTTAAGAGCTCCAGTTATATTTGTATTACAGAATCTATGTCGATTTGTAAACAAGTTAGCCTCGGCGACCCTTGAGCGGATCGGTGCACCGTTCTTCCTAGTAATTTTATTCGTGCTGTCCTGGAGGAGCTCCATTTCAAATTTCAGTACTCTATCTCGTTTAAAAAAGATTTTTGTAATTTGATGTAATTTTGTGTAAATAAATTTTGGAACACAATTTTTGAAACTATTTGAGTTCATTTTTCTGAATAATGAACTTTTATAATCTACCAAGAAGAAACATTTTAACCCTCTCAAGATCTTCTGTTTTACGTTTCTAAATGGTTTTCTCCGAAATTACTGAATGAAAGTTAATTAAACTTGGGTCAAAATCACATTGGGGGTCTAGTTGTTACTGAATTCTTGGCTTCGATCTCAATCAATCCTAAAGGGTGGAACGGACATTTTTCGCCAAATGACGATTTTGAATGGCATAAAAGACTATCACACCGGATGCCTAAAATCCCCGTTGTGAGGTGCGTTCAAAGTTTTGAAAGATGAGGAAAAACAGTCAATTTTTGATGAATTTAGACTGGAGCATGTACAGTTCATGCCGATTGAATACGTGGATGTTTGGGAATCTAATTAGCGATAAGCACATTGTTTCATTGTTGATAATAATCATGAATATTGAAGTGGGAATTGAACTTCATATATACGAGGAAAGCCGTCTTAAAAGTGGGACATTTGAAGTGCTAAGACTGGAAGTTTAGCCAGAACGTGGTCCTACTGATGGCTTTCAAAGTTTGAATTCACGAAATAAAGTACCTAGTAAATTTGGATACTTAATGGCCGAACACCTCAGAGGCTGCCATTGATTGATAGATTCAATTGTTTGAAATGAGAAGCCTCTACCACACCGGAAGGCACTTATCTTCGATGTGAGGGGCTTTCAAAGTCGTATAACACGACGATACTGTAACCGAGATTGGACATGTTTGAAATTACGCCAACAACATTGGAGAAATTTAATATTGCAACAGTGAGGACAGAAATTTAGGAGTAATAATCACGTAATGGAACGCTACTATGGTGACATCCACAATATTTATGGAATCCATGAAGGGTGGAAGAGCTCGATGTTTGCAATGACATCTAGAATCACAATTGAGAATTGATAAGACTCAAAAGGTTGAAACTGCGATTCAATTCTCTGATTTTGAACAGTTTTCAGCAAACTACGAAAGTGGATAATTTTCACCAAATTAAGATCCTTATTGGAAATCCCAGAATCTTGGTATCTGGCCTTCAACGCCTTAACCCTAGAATGGAAATAATGAGTAAATCTTACTCCTAACCACCTTGAAATGGTAACACTGTCACAAGAAAGGTAGGTGGCGGGCCCTAACTCTCGCTATGCTTCCATCAAGGTTTCTAGTCAGTTGTGAAAATGCACCCAGGTAGGAAAATGCTTCCTCTTTGTGTGGCTCAACCCTTTGCAAGGGTAAGTGAGTAAAGAATGTCTAATACTGTAGGTCTAGAGGAGTAAATATTACTCAACATTTCCATTAAAAGGCCCACCAAGGGAGTCATTTTTATTTGTTTTCCAATGATAGCAGATAGGAAATGTTACATATTTTACTTCCGTCAATGCTTTTGTGATTCACAAGCATAATTTCTACGAGGAACAATCACAAGGACTAACAACTGCCTCGTCCACTCGAAAAAAAGTGAAGCTTCTCAATCAGTTGGATTTCATGTTCAAGCTCTATGAGCAGATTGACTTCCCGGTTGTCAAAAGAGCTTCGCAGTGACATTGAGCAGAACTCAGGTCTGCTCGACCAGCCAGCTCCATTGCCTTCAACTTCAGGAACGAAACAAAGCAAATATTGCTATTTTTGTCCATCTTCATTGAGACGATGAACAACCACATTTTGCAAGTTTTGCAAAAAACTTATTTGTGGTCATCATCAAGTAAAATTTTGCAAAGACTATTCGTAATTTTAAATTGTTCACATGGGTTGTTGGTTTGGGGGTGTTCATGTTTTTCCTTTCTCCCAGTATTGAATTTTTACCTTTTTTCATTTGATACTGTGATAAAGGACTAAAATTTATTTCAGTAATTTATTGAGAATAAGACTGAATTGCCAATATTTGTGGTGGAAGGTGATAGCATTCCCAAGAAGGAACCAACCTGTTTTTTTTTTTTTCTTCAATGGGGTACTGTTTTATGATGTGAGAAGTGAAACCAATTGATTCATTATTTTGCTTCAAGAATGCAATCCTTACGTATTACTAAGTACACCTACCTTATCTGAGAAATAGCAAAAAGATAAAGGTACCTCCTAGTTTTTTGACAATTTTTGCTGTGATTATGCACTTAAATTTTGATTCACTTTCATTTTTCAATGAAGAATGAGTTGTTCAAATTGTTTATAAATGTTTTTTGTCTTAACCCATTACAAAAAAAAGAAAATTGCGACAAAAAAGGAGGTTTCTTACATGGGTGTAAAAATTACTCAATCTTTCCTTTAAAATATCCTTCCTAAAAAAAAGCCTTGAGAGGCACATTTCCATTTTAGGGTTAAAGCATGGGAAACTATTGTCAATTTTATAGATGCAGACATGAATACGATCCACACATGACAATTGATAATGTCCAAGTTTGGGTACCTTATCAGTGATAAGTACTTGAGTATACAGCTGTTGATTATAATCATGAATACTGAAGTGGGAATTGCAATTGCGTAAGGGCGGATAAATGCGCAGAAGGCCGTCATAAAAGCGGGATATTCCAAGTGCAAGGACCAACAAAAGCAAAAGTCTTGACGCGGAGCTGCCCTTGAAACCAAGACCTAGACACGTAACGCGGCCTTGATATGCACTTAGTCGCCTTGGTAACCCTCCTCGCCTACTCACTATCCCATCATTCTCTCCATACGCAGCAATACAGTTTTCCCCCCTCGTGACGACGAAGGATGGAAATTGACGGGGTCGCCGCCGTCGACGAAAATCCACCCACCCAGGAGCCCGGTTGAGTTTGGGGGCTCAAGTTGAGACGTTCTAACTGGAACCGTTCCGTGGAACAGCTTGGAATGATCACAACTCTTCCTCGATATGTATTTCGACGAGAAATGGTCAAGCTCCTTCCTAAAACTACCTTCCGAACCGAAATCAGTCATTTGAAGTTAACGTACGACGTCCATTGCACAAATAAGAACTTATTACCGAACGATGAAAATACTTTAGGGTTGAAATTTCTGGAATGTTTTAGCAAGATTGATACTGCTGGTGGAACTCGTATCGGCTTTTGTACCTTCCCAGTTTTGTTAATTTGGTTACCAATAAAACCCTCCCCCTCCCCCCAACCACCTCTTTGTTTATTTAATCTTTTTTCGTTTCGTTTTATTAGAGTTCAACTTGAAATCAATTGGCGAGAGCTTTTTTGGTAGACTTTTCGAATGAAGATCACAGAAAGAAGATAACAACAAATTTTAACCTGTGGTCTCATTGTATAATTGAAGTGCCCAAGCAGCCTCGAAACATGTGTACCGTATTGGAATGGCTTAGTGGAACAGCTCCACATGTGGAGCGTATTCCTTTCGGAACCGCTCCGAGCATTTCATGGAACGTCACACCTCTATTCGGGGCTGGTCCCCCGCCGAAACTTGGTGCCGAAAAAAGAAAAAGGAAGCAATACATAAGGGGGGGACCCGGGGGAACCGGTAGTGGGGATTTGGGGCTCGCTCTGTCTCCCTCGCACCCGCGGGGCGGCCCGCGCGACCGAGGGGAGGGGGAGGTTCACTGACTACACCTTGCGAATTTTCGGCAAGAGGGCAGAGTGGGGAAGGACCGGTCCAACTCCGAGAAGCCCCCTTGCATTGCTTCCCGAAAACGCATCGCTCGCTGACTCTACTTTCCGTGTCCCCTCTTTTCCAATACAATAATTCCGAAAAAAACTCGAAAATTGTCCGTTTTTTTCGGTTACGACCCCCCTCGATCTCGAAAAAAAAAAATCCCCCTTATTGTTTGTAAATAATTCAACATCCGTTATCAGTTCATTTGTTTTCAATCCGGATGACAACAGTTTTTTCCGAGTTAGTCCCGGAGCCGTCGGACTAACTCCCTTCGTTTTTTAATCACTCCGGAATTTGAAATCGTTCGTTTCCGCCGCCTAAATCCGGAACGAACCAAGAAGAATCGTGTTTATTTCCTAACAAGGAAAAAATCGTGGTTTTGGGGCACTTTTCGCCGTGGGTGGACCCAGATATCCCATCCTGGATTACACCGCAGCAGCTCTAGGGCTTTGGGCTAAGCATCAGCCCCCCCAGCCATATCGCAGTAAGTACATATTTTGACCTACATTCATTAGAAATACCGTGACACACCTAATGTCTACATTAGACATTGTTTACACCGTAAAATGCTTCTAACTATGCTCTTGGATCGATCCAATAACTAAACATTTCAATTCCATGCTAGGTACATAGGTACATTGAATGTATTACTATCCATAAAACAAATGCTAAAATGTACTGGCATTCAGAAAATGTTTACTTTCCGAATGATATTTGAAGAGTTTCTGTTTACAGTCCGACAATCTAGACAGTGATTAGCATTATCTACATCTTAAAACCAGTAAGACCTTCTTGTAGTGATAACCACCGCGTGTTTCTACTATGAAGCGGAAAGTTATGAAAAGATGTTACCCAAAAATTGAGGTTTACAGATCGGGTTTTCATAAAAAATGAAGTCAAGCTGTTTTTCGGAACGGAAAGTTGAGAAAACTGAAAAAGTCGCATGGGATACCTTCAAGATCGGGAATTCAGATTTCAGTGAGGTATAGTTGATAATTTCCGTCCATTGCAACGCTACAGTATCAAACAGAGTTCTCCTGTACATGTATCTGTAACTTCAATTATATGTAAGTTATAACATAAGCAATTGAAAAATCAGGTGTGTTATCGATAAAATACACTTAACCATTGAGATAACATTTTGTATTTATTTTCAGTTACATGTTCTGTTCAAGTACTTGTTATGAAAAATAAATTTCGAATGATGAAACCCGCTAGAAATAACGGTGTATGTTCATTCCAATGTCATGGACTGTTTACATCCGGAAGTTTACTCTAGGTATCCAAGATCGATCTGAAGATGATTTTAATAACTGAATAGTGGTTGAATTGATTGTAATTAAGGGATTTTCGAAGTTACAAAGAATTTAATCACCCCAAATTTACAGAAGACACAACTTTGAAGGAAGAGACGCGAGATAACAATCTCTAAACAATATAAAACCTCGTGACATTCGTATGAGAACTTAAGACAGTATCTAGATAGATATTGAAAAAGTTGAAATAGTTTAACTTAAGTAAATAAGAAAGCTGCCAATTTAAGAATGTACGATACACTAATTAAGAATGAAATGTCCAGTTCAGTAAGATTTTTACCCATTTTAGGTCCAGACTTCATGTGTATAAATTACTATTATGCTAAATTCATAACTCCGACGTTGTTAACTCAGAACGTTCGAAAATAGAGAATGTTCGTCATGCATTGGATTTCGAAACAATAATATGAATATAAATATATATGTATATCATAACCTTATTTAGTGGAATAATTTATAAACTTTGTTGTAAGCTGTAACATAACTAGTATAACTAGTATATACGTAGTATAACTAGTAGGAATTGAAGTAGCTACTAATGTTTCAGATTTGTTGTTACTATTGTCAGATTTGATTATTGTTGAGTTACAATTGAGTAAAAATAAATAAAAATTTTTTATTTTATTGTGATCAACTTCAATTCCTACAGTCAACCTTAACGTTTTTCGGAGTATCAGTATGCACTATTAACGCTCTGGTTGACGTTAGAATTGTAGGTAGTATTTAATATAAAATAAGTTGAAGACATTAATGACAATACAAGCGAATAGAAACCAGCATTTGAAAACAATGCTTGATTGGAAAAAGTCGAGATTTAGTTGGTTATTAGAATGAAATTCATGAAGGATACATCTTCATTAGAATTTAGGGGAAACGGACACAGATTTGGATAGTTCTGCACGTAATTGTAGTCTGCACGTATCCAGTGCCTACTTTGATCTCAGTGGAACAAAATGGTAAGAGGTCGAAATCCGTCGAAATTATTAGCGGATTACAATAGGAATTGTGTGAACTCGTGGTACACAAATTTCCGTTTTTTTTTTTGTTTTTTTTAGGTGCCATATTTTTATATTATTTATTTGGTAAAATTACGAAAGACCTTCCGAATTTCGACATACCAAACAAAAACATTTTAAAAGGAATTGACTGTTCGCAAGAACACACATGCAGAGGCATGTTTCGATTCGGGATGAAAATTAGGAAACCATCCCCGATTCAAACATTTCCAAATGCATGGTGAGCGTTTCGAAAGCTGTTTATGTTCGTATTTTCTATCAGACAAAGGGTGATTGATGCCTTGCTGTGAGTGAGTACATCTCATTCGACTACGAAATATGGTAAACACGTTCAGAAATTTTCAACGAAATTGGGTATTCTGAGGGTCGCTTAAATTACAATTTGCAAACAGATGAAAGGGAACGAGCTGGTCCAGTGCGCTATAAAATGTTACTTACGTGAAAGAATTTCATTATTATATGAAAACAAATTAATTTGCTCTAAATATCAGCGGATTAGTACAATTAATTGAACGGCGGATAATATAATAATAATTATGAACCTATTTATCCGATTTGACACCTACGACACAGACAGTGGCAACTTCAAAATCATTCAGATGAAATAAAACACATTCCTGTAAATGATAAGAGTTAGAATGAACTCGACTTCATGAAGTAATAATTCCATTTTAACTGTAACAGCTGATACGGTCCTCATGGCAAAGTTTGAACGTACAGCGATCCTGGTGGGCTCATTCGACTCATTGAAATCATCAATAATAAATCGATTTTTAAATATCTCTGCCCTCCAACATTTGACCTTGTTCTAAAATTAATAGAAACAAACTTCCGACGACGGATTTCATTTTATGAAACACACACGAGTTCACACAGTTCACTTTCATTCTTTTTTTCACCAAATCTTGAAATGTAACGGTTAACGATTAACTTGGCCCATTAAAGAGATTCACTATCGGCAATAAGTCTCGGCATTGAGACTGATCGATATTTGGACATAATATGTCCAATATTGGGTTGGTTCAGGACGTTCATTAAAAAATTTACAATAGAGTCACGCAATAATTTTCAGAGTCTTTTCGATTTGGAATCTTGATATAGGTGGGCATCTGCTTTGAACACATACACCAACCTACATTGTTTATCAGGTAATTTAATCTTGATAATTAAAATAAAGTTGAAATCTATTTGGGGTATCAGTAAGCGTATTGTAACGAAATAGTACGGTTTGACTGGGAAGGTGCTCGTTTGATAATAGTGGCCCGACAACCCCCATTATTCTATTATTCTTTTCACTTTTCTTGAAAAACACAATGTTTAATGTGAAACAGGAAGTCTTTTCCGTGGGCACATGCCACCGACTTGTTTCCTAACGAACGGAATGCACCTTGTGCGTAATAACTACCCACTCTACTAGGGCTCAAATAGCGCTTTTTTCTCGGTTTTATGGAATAAATACGTACTTTACATCACATCTCTTAGTTTGAAAACAGATGGGCCAAACAGGTGTTTCCAATGAAACTGAATTCTTCACTTCAAAACGAAAATATAATATTATGTAGGGGCAATCAACGCTTTCTTTGTTACGAATAATGAAACGTTACAATCGGATGTTATCTCATAGATTCTATTTATTCATTTTCTTCGAGAAACCTTTTTGGGATGTGGATACCTACGTGATATGGCAATGACAAACCATATTCAATAATAAACCATTGTAATCGCTCTAGAGAAAAAAAAATTCTAAACCCCCCTGAAAATTTCATGGTTTAACTTTCAAAGGATGTAGAATCCAAATCTGCAATAAACATTTTTCCGTCCGTCCGCAGTACGCCGTCTGCACGATTTCTCCCAAACGGCTCGAGCAAAAAATCTGAATTTTTCAGGAAAAATCCATGTTGGTCGGACAACGCCCCGATTCCTGGGGAAAAAGTCAAGGCGGCCTCAATTTGGACTCTTTTTGAAGAACACTCCTCGAGGAATCGAATGAGCCCTTCCACATCCACATTCACTATATCACATCACAGGTTACTGCAATCAAAACAAAAACAACAGCGTTTTTTTTTTTTTTTTTTTTTTTTTTTTTTTCGCAGTAATCCAGTGATGTAGTGAATGTGGATGCTGGAGTGAACTCCTTAAAGGGTTTATAGCCGATACACGGGTTGAAGCATTCTGATATGCATGCTCCGTCTAACGAAATTCAACATTTTCAAATAGAATATTTTTCCATCGTAATCGCTCTTGAAAACGCTGCAGATTCTTTCACTGGGGTTTATTATTCAATGATTCATGATTTGAATTTCTACTAAGCTTTGGAGTGTGCGTGTTTCACAGGTGATAGAGCAATTATTGAATTTCAGGAAGCACACAAATATGATTAACTGATCAATCCAAATAGGTATTTTGGTTTAGAACCGATTTAAGTGCTCTATGCATATCTCCTGAAATTCAATAATCGCTCTATCGCCTGTGAAACACGCACACTCCAAAGCTTAGTAGAAATTCAAATCTTGAATCATTGAATAATAAACCCCAGTGAAAGAATTTGCAACGTTTTACATATGAATAAACCCTGCATAACGAAATTATTGTTTTCTGATTCCTCTAATATTTATACGTAAACCCTACCTCATTAAGAAAACAACACCAATACTACTATGGAAACCGAATGATCTTGATTATATTCGGGTGCTTGCTATCGGCGTTTAATACAATACGATGACTTTCAACACAAACTACGAGTAGAATAGCCTTACACTGCTAATTCGAAACCTATTAGTTCGAATCCTATCAATAATTAAAACACTGTCAACAATAGTAATAAATGCCACAGTAATGGGATATCAACAATACATTTTACAGTTTTCTTACAGCGAAATAATATCCGAGTAGTAACTAAAGAAGATACTTTTTTGATACTGATGTATAATTTCTTATTATTTGACAGTGAATTTTTTATAAATTAACCTTTCAATAGAATTTTCCAGAACAATAATGGGATGAAACCGGTTGAGTTCCTTTGTGAGGCGAATTTCACAATGTATGAACGAATTCTCATAAAGCGTCCCACTGACGTTAACAGTGTCAATGTAATTATTTCTGGTGTCTCTCAACTTTATTCCCCATATTTCAGCTCTCTCTCTCCTTCTCCCATAGGCACAAATACTCTCACTCTCTATCAGGAGCATACATGTTAAAATGGGTAGCTCTTGAAAAAAAATTATTTTTTTTCATGAGAGAATTAATGGTTCGACGACCGTCGATTAGATCAAAACGTCCTATCGTACTGTAGTTGCATACGCTAGATAAATACGTGTGGCGTTCTTCAACTATTAGACGTGAGCACGCGAAAGCAATAGAAACATGCGATATTGACTTGTAATAAAATTTGTGCCGAGCTAGCTCAACTTAATGCGCTCTAAACACGCAACGCGAATACTGAGAAAAACTCTATGACTCCATAATAGCTCGAAAAAAATTGATAGATGACACCATCATTCATGCGGTTTGAAATGAAGCATGGCAATTTTTCTTTACGTTACGCGCACCATTTAGCCTAACACGACGAGTATATCTACTTATCTACAACCACCATCAAAACCGTGAAAATCCTATTAAAATTGGCTAAAACGATTTCGGTGTGTTAATTCGGTCAAATTTGAGAAAAGGCCGATTTTATGAATCAAACCTTTATGTTTTTGATTATTCATAACTCCAGCATTCTTCGTAATCGGCCTCGTATAAAACATATTTACCTTCAATGTTCCTTTCTGCTCGAAATACGTATCACTTCTAAATTCCAACGGAAGATGTTTGTCCATCGTTTTTCTCCAAAGCCTGGTAATACACTGAAATGCATGAAATTCGACCCAGATCTGCCGACTTCGGTCCTTAAACCCTAACTATAGGTACCAGCGCAAAACCAATAACCAAACAACCAACTACACCCTAAGGGATGAAATTAAAAGTGTGCCACCTTCGTATATCAAAATCATGAATACCCCTACACAAGGGAACCTAATGTTTCTTCATTACACTGTGATATTGGTTTTGTCTTGAATTGAATTATAACTCTCGAAGAACAGCACCTTTTTCGGGTTCTATTAGTGTAGGATGCCAAATAACCCTAAAATATTGACGAACAAAAAAGAAAAAATTCAACAGCTGTGTGGGTGGATATAGTAGTTATAGAGCGTGCGCGTCAGTCAAAATTGCCTATTATATTTGGTAGCAACGATCGCCGAAAGAGCCGATATAATTTACGATGGAACGCTTCATGAAATCCATCATAACAATGGTTAACTGTAAACAGAACTCCCCCTCAATATGCCTTCCAATCACGTTTTTCCTCGAGATTTTCAGTTTGAAGTTACTTACTGTTTAATTGACGGCAATAGTATTTTCCCAACTGGTTCAGTTATTTCAGAGTTGATCAGTGATATCACGGCTAAAGGTACGGCTATGTCATACATAGAGGTGGAAGTCACGAAAAACCAAGACTCACAAAGTTTGTGGTATGAGAGAAACTTAATTGCTCACTTAACTATTCACACAATCTGCAGTAATGTGAGTTTTAGGAGCAATCCAGATTTTAACTGAAAGCCGTTTTTATTTTACAGCGTGTGAATTTTCAAGATAGGTAAGCACAAATCTGGTCCTTTTTGGTTCTTATCTTGCGGGGCACGCTAACAGGTAACCAATTTTAGTTCTTATTAGCTATCCCGAAAGATAGGCTTTTATGTTCGGTAGAACTGACTGATCCCACCAGTTGGGAGTATAATCGAGACAAATGACTAGACAACCGTTCATGGTAAATCTTGAACTCGTTTGGTTTGCCTTAACGGAGTTTTCTCTCGTAATTCGTAAACGTTAATAAGCGAAGAACGTACCCTATACAAATACGAGCTGAATAAGTACCTTTGAATATGTAGCCCTATAGTTGAATACATTAAGATTGTGATCACAACGATGAAATCCAATTATTCTTTCAAAGCAACTTCTTAGATGAGCAAAATCGCTGGTAAATCACTGATGTTGTTACTTCGCTCTCTAACGACTTCTACGATTTTGATTGAATTTATACCCTCCTTTAGTTATATATAGTAAACTATCCCAAATTGCGCAAGTATTTCAGACGTAGTACTTTATTCTAGGAGCCTTCATAAAAGATGAACATTTTGTTTGAAACCGCAATGTCCTCCACATTTTCAAACATGAAAACACAAGTGACAACTATGTATGATGGGAGAGTAGTACGGAAACATCGCACCTAATGCGTTATACTATGATTTGTGCCGTTTACCATTCAGTTCCTAGGTTCAATGCATCGTGCTACGGTAAATGAGTAAATTGAGTAAGCCAGAATTTAATCAATAAACGATCCACTCGTCGAGTAAACGGTGGCTCAAGCGTTAGCTGTAGAAAACGATTGCTCTGTCACCCACTTCGTGCATAGTAAGTGAATAATCGGTTAGTCTAATGTCCCACATAATTTAGTTCACACGGAAATCCTGGCGCCTTCAGCGGTGCGGAGGCGCCTCCTTCAACACCGTTGACGCGCCCCATTACCTATTTTAATTGTTAATAAACCAAGATGGATTTAGCGAATGATTCGTTTTCAATCAGCTATTCAGAATTGATTAAGGCAGTAATCGCATTACAATTCCTTGACAATGCCCTCCATATTGTGTAGGTATTTAGTGATTGTATTTTTTTTAAATTCCATAATTACTTTTTCGTTCTTCAATAAAAAATATTAACAATCGAATTTTCAGGAATGGAAAATTTCATACTTTTGAAAACAGGGTTTTTAAACACTCTAGACGAATTTGACAAATTCAAAACAGGCCTAAAATAGAACCAAAACTTGGTTTTAAGTGATTAATTATTAGTTTTTAATCGTTTAATAAGAAATAACAATTTCATTTTTAGGAATATAAAAACGAAGCATTTGAGATAAATATATTTTCTATTCATTTATTCACAATTATTATATTCAAAAAAGTATTTTTGGAAAACCTATCTAATGTGATGTGTGCAATTGTTTTTCCAATTAGGATCAAAGTTTGTTGTTCCAATCATAAGCAAATTTTTGAAGTGTTCTTCTGAAAGTATCGCTCGATATTTGGATTTGACGTGTGTCATTTTTGAACAGGTTTATTCGCAAACATACGTACGTTGAATAAAAAATTGTTATCATTTGTCCGGGAAATCTCTTGATTCTACTAATTTTTTCCATCCATACATTTTTTCCGCGGGCCGTGGTTTGGAGACCCCTGGTTTAGACCAATTCCTATGGCGATTCTCCACATGAACAACACGTATATAACTTTCTGTGGTCCTCTATTCTCTTTATACGTTTATAAGTTTCTAAATGCCTCTGCTCTATGCATAAACAACATTTTAACAGGTACTCCTCCTGAAATTCAATAATCGCTCTATCACCTGTGAAACACGACACTCCAAAGCTTAGTAGAAATTCAAATCATGAATCATTGAATGATAAACCCCAGTGAAAGAATTCGCGGCGTTTTTTTCAAGAGCGATTACAATGATAAAATATTCTATTTGAAAATTTTAAATTTCGTAGGACGGAGCATGCATATCAGAATGCTTCAACCCGTGTATCGGCTGTAAACCCTGTTAGGAGTTTACTCCAGTATCCACATTCACTACATCACTAGGTTACTGCAATCAAAACAAAAAAGCTGTAGTTTATGTTTAGATCGCAGTAACCTAGTGATGTAGTGAATGTGGATGCAAATGTTGGCACCATAAATCGGGAATGGTTTGAGCTACGGACCTGGAGAGGGGCTCATTCGATTCCTCATGGAAAGTTCTTCAAAAAAGTCCACATTTAGGCCGCCTTGACTTTTTTTGAGGTTTTTAGGGATTTTACAAAAGTTTGACAACCCTTAAAGGGCACTTTAAATTAAGTGAGAGAGAAAGAATTGGGGCGTTGTCGGACCAACATGGATTTTTCCTGCAAATTTCAGGTTTTTTGCTCCAGCCGTTTGGGAGAAATCGTGAGTACGGCGTACGGCGGACGGAAGGAATAATTTTTACTGCAGATTTGGATTCTACAACCTTTGAAACGTAAACCATGAAATTTTCAGGGGGGTTAAACATTTTTTTTTTTTTTTTTTCAAGAGCGATTACAATGGTTTATTATTGGATAATAAACCAAAATTAGGAAAACAATTTAAATCTCGCTAATTAGCCAATTTCTGGGATCTAACTGATATTACATATTCTTGGATTTTCGAGTATTAACTAGTTTGACTAATAAATGAAATTCCATATGTTATACATGAACGTATAGTGTAAATGAATACGAATGAAGTTTCATTGACGAAAATCATTTTTGTCATTAACGAATACGTGGTCTAGAACCGTGGCTGATGACCCGCCACTCTCTACTTTTTGAGTCATGTACACGAAAAGAGCTCAAAATAAAAAAACGAAAACGTAACATTTCCGCTGGGGTATCAAAGTGATAATAGTGATAATAACGAAATCATTGAAAAACAAACCAATAACCCCCCTCCCCTCAACGGGCTCCTCTGAATTCGACGTCATTTAACATATCAGTCAGTATGATTCCCACCCACACGCACGACTTGACTCCAACTCGTTATAAAAGGTACAAATTACTCAAAATTACTTCGCAGGCCCCGAAATAGGCTACGCGTGGAAGCAATGATGCCCTCCGACCTCGTCCTGGATTTTTTATGATCCTCCTTTTCCTTTTTTTATGATGATAAATGAATGATGCATGGGTTTGTCCGCGAAATGCTGATATTCGCATCAAGTCCCTTCCGATTTGCAGCGTTTCGTTAAGAAAAGGTCGCTTAATCACAAGCCGACTGGAGTTAATTAATTGAAACCGTGTCGCTATCGCTTCATAATTGCGCCAAAATAGGCGAATTTTACCTCCACTATTGATCGGACAGCAGAAGTAGTGGGTCGACAGTTACTTTTTTACATGGTGACCGTTTTAATTCGCTTAGTAATGAGTACTTCGTGAGTCCTTCTATTTATAATTTCCTTCAACCTTCGAATTCGAATAATTGTTGATCATTTTTACTGTGGTGGCTATGAACTGATATAAATAGGAGTATTACTAACCGAAAACGTCAAATTAAAGCTTTTATTTAGGGCAATCACCAAAATATTTGAGTATTGTGGTGAATAAATGTGTGAGTTTATGGTGTTTTTATGCTGTTTTTTGAAGCCATATTTCTTTCAGTGAAATTAATTCTTATTACTCGATTGTAATTTAGATAAACTCGCGTTTGGTATCACGGTAGAGGTGAACCAAGGTGAACAGACGATAGGTACCGTTCACCAATTCTAAAATCGATTTCTAACAGACTTTTTTTTGTACAACCTTGAGCGCCTTTTTTGATTCAGTATTTCGTACTATCAATGTTGAAGTTTCTTACTGCAATGTTCTAAAACACTGAATTTTTACTATTGGATTGAGTGTTACGAAATTCGGCTCAATAGTCCTTGAATCTTGGCACTACATTCGATCAACCTCAAGAAGCAACTGAAGAGGTTAAACTTTTGGAGTTGAAGTTTTAAAGTTTCCTGAAATGTCAAAAAGGTTCTATAAATTATTTCAATAGAGGATTCTGCCTCTCGGAGCGTTGCACTGTGCATGTGTACATCAGGACATTTGGAGAGAACTTCAACTGAATAAAATCTTTCCATGGTCCTCCCCGCTCCGTTGAGGGATCTTATACGCGATTTCTCTCTGTCAAGTTTGGCTAGCTACATTAAATTCAACCAGATTTTCGGTGGGGAAAAAAAGTAGCAAATTATTAGAGATGTAAACACGAGGATTATGTGGTCTTGAAATAATTCGTCACATGGTTGTTTTACTTTCTCAACACCTCGATTGGAGGGTTTATTCGAAATTACGTAATCAACACGATATTTTATATATAGCTGAATGTATGAATGAATTTTTTCAGTTTAGGTTCAACTTGTGATAATCGTAATAGGCAAGTTTTTGGTATAAATCCACATACTGTTATATAATCAATATTTGAAGCAGCTCACATAATCCATGACATGCCGAACCAAGATGAATCTTGCTATATCGAGAGTAAATAAATACATACACCCTCTTATTATGTTTAGTACCTACAACATATTCATTATTGTGCAAATTGAACGGGCATATTTTTCTCTTTTGTGCGCTTTTACAGAGCGGTTTCTCCCCTCGTGCGCATTCATCGATCAGCCTCCACGTGCATGTAGTGACTACTTTCTCGTTTCATGTCGGTATACCCGTGTGACGGGTCACAATAATCTGGTTTTTCACAACTCTCGGCCAAATAACTCGTTCTCTCAATGAAAAATGTGGCCAAACATCTAATTGTGACACCCTCGTCAGCGCTTTCACGACCAACCACTCAACTGTAACCAGTCACAATAATTGAAGATAGCAGTATAATTATGAAACCAAATTTTTCAAATGGTTGCGCAAAAGAATACTTTCTTATTAAATAGCCTTAACCAGGTATGTGAGCTTTAGTGATCGATTGCCATGATTCTGTCATCACTATTCCATTTAATTTTAAGGATTCAACTTTGGTTGATATTTATTTAAATCCAATCAAATCTACAGAAACAGCCATAAAAAATCAAATAACAGCTGCTGGAACATAGGTAGTGTTGGTAAGAATTTCCAGGATGTTAACCAGTTAGATATTCGACAATTCCATTCTGTACATTAATTGACTAGTGTTCGAAGTGTAACGTGTCGAATCATCCAATTAATGACATTAAATCTATGAATCGCTTTTCAACAATAAAAATCTGCGCTTATTAGGAAAAGGCAACCTACAATTTCACCACTACGGTGGACGCAAATTATATCGAAAATGCAAAACCGACCATTTTTTTGGGAAAGAAACTCATATTTTTTGGAAACTAAGTAGACTAAACAGCAAGTAGAGGACGAATGGGTTTACCTTGGCTTGTTTTAGGGAATATACGTTTCTTCAAAAGTAAACCAGCGAAATTTGACGGAAGACAATCATTTTTACAATGGTTGATTACAAAAAATTGATTAGGTACTAGAAATAAAATTCGAGAACAAGGAATCAGGCTATTTTTTACAATTTCGTAAACTCTGATCTTATAACTACCTATATAAGATACTTGATCACAAATCGTTCACAATCGGAAACGTTTGGGATATTATCACGACCACGATTTGACTCTTTTTCATTTTCACGATTCTACCTTCAATAAGATAATAGAGTAAACTAGATGGATAGAATGCAGAGAGAATAGAGTTTTTCAGAGGATATTTTTCAAATCCGCTCAGTAGTTTCAAGAAATCACTCTGCCTCTTCCTCTTTGTGTAGTGAACATTACAGAGTAGTTGTAATCCGCATTTTTGTTTTCCCGCATACGAGAAACGCTTTTCCGAAACGAGAAGAGGTTTTCATTACTTGGAATTGCTGATTCCGGAACGAGAAGGGTCAGCTTCATCCGTTTCGGAATCAGCCGTTTTGAAACTACGTGGAGACGACGTAACCATCCTTCGATATAACCTCATAGTCCATTTTAGGCTTACAAGAGTTACGGTAAAGTCACTGTAATTGTTCTCTTTCTTTCCCGGACTTGGGAAAACTTTAAGAGAAATCAACGCGGTGAAGTTGACCCTAGGTCCTTTTTTCGCGTTTACAAAAGCTATGAATACGCGAAGTACAAAAACGCTCTATTTACTAGTCAACATGAGGAAAAGGGGAAAATATGGGAGGCGTCATTTCCTACAACCGACGTTTTGTTTGTCACCTATAAAGGTGCGACGGGGGACACTGAAGGTGTCTTCGGCCCTTTGAAAAGCCAGCTGTGGCTCTACAGGATGAAAAAGAAAAAGGGAAACCCGGAGGGTCGCCGTCAAGGAAGGACGGGAAAACACGAAAAGGGAACGAGGAAAACTGCGCTCCGCAAGAGGCGGGCGGGGAGGGGGGGGGACTTGAAGAGACCTGTTGATTTTTCCCTACCGCCGAGAAGCTGGTTTGACCCTTTAGCGCCCCCACGCTTTTCCTGTTGTCTTTCCTTCGTCCATAATCTTCTTTGATGAAAACGACTTGATTTACTTTTTTCCCTCCTCTGTTTTCCCTTTGGGAAATATTAACACAAAAAAATTAACACACCCACAAAAAAAACTTCCGGCCAGGTGTCCTTTGTAAACAAGGCTTTTCAGTTTTCCCAGTAATTTGTAGAAGTTCAGATTTATTGAGTTAATTTTATTATTAAAAAAATATAGGCAACTGCCAAATTATATTACATTGTAATATCTGAATTCAAGGGGAAACTCGTCCGTGAATGCAGCCGGTGCACGGATGTGTTCCTCCAAATTGAGATCATCGTAAAAATATGTATGTATAAGTACTTATACATCTCGTTGTTAATATGCACATTTGATTCTGATAAATCATATTTTTAACGATAAATACTTGTTTTGCGTAACGCCTCGCCGTAGGATTTCTGTAAGTGGTGTGAGGTCCAATCATTCTTCAAAGTTGGGTATACTTGGGGTATAGTTGGATGGTGTGAGTGAGTGGCCCTCAATGAGTTTATATTAATTTCCTTAGAGAATTAAAAAACTCAAAAACACATCCCTCATAGTTTTGTATCCCGCATCAACTAACCCCCCCCCCCCCCATATACTTCCCTTAGGATTTATTTTATTTTATGGATTCGAAATGTACTTGAACTTATTGGAAAAAATTAATCAACTAAAAATTAATAACTTAATGAAAAATAACTCAAATTTCGTGAGAAATGGGCGAAAAATACAAAATGTCGAGTTTCGGAGGTTCTCAATTCCCACTTGTAATACATGATTTGGTAGATTTTTGCAGCTAATGAATCGTTTAACAAAAAAATGTTTCCTATTTTTAAAAATTTGTCTGGTAGAAATGACGTTCATTTCCAGTTTAGTTTGTACCTGCTAAGCTTGAGGAATTTTCATTTCAAATGTCAAACCATTGAAGGTCCGACTCCAAAAAGATGCACTAAATCTTTCTGTCGAACAACACGGAGAACCTGTAACGTATTTCCTCCTATGACATGCGTTGCGTAATGGAACTTATTTAACATGGTAAATCAAGATACGGGTCATTTCGCAGAAAGTGGCAAACTCCGGTCCTGAGCAAGTTGTGGGAAATTTCACATGAATTTCATGCTTCTAAAAATATTCTATCGTATATATGTATTGGAAGAACATGATGAATCAACTAGAATGCGGATAACTATGGCTATAAAGCTAAAAAAAAATGTATAAACCCCTATTTGTCACTTCCCTGGCATGTCCCTGGGTTGAGTTATACACCTTCACAGGTCTGTTCTCGCATTGGATTTGAAATTGAGCAGGATTTCGCGGGCACATCGTGATGCAGGGGTTTGCAGCAATCCTACTATAATAATTAAATGAAATTATTTCTTAAATTATGGGGTTGGGGGCTGGTGCAGGCTTGTCCCTTGGGTCGCAGGTCACTTCCCTGTAAATTTTTCAACTTGGCGTGAAGTCGGGAAAACTAATATTTTGAACATTTTTTTCCTGTTGATATCACTACTAAGATCCCGCCAACCCAATGATAACATCCTTGGTTTTTAGGAGCTTCCTCAGTTCACGCAGGTGCAGTGCCGATGTGAAGGAACTGTGTGTAGGTTAATCATAGCCTGTCACTTCCCTGTCGCAGGGCCTGAACTAGTGGAAAGTACCATAATACATAGAATAAGAATAATTAGTGCCTTTTTTTTGCGTATACTCCGAATTTTCGCGAGTAATAGATTTATAGTACATATTTAGTAGCAAGTTGTTCTAATAACCATGAAACTTGTGATAAGGAGTTGACGTTACTGTAACGATCAGTGAACAAGTTAGTTATAACAATAATCTGAAATAATATGTATAACCAGTACGTGAGTTACAGTGTGGTACGTTGCATTGGATATGTTAGATTTACTAGTAATTTTTCATGCTCATTTATGATGAAAAAAGAGTTCTCCCATAGCGCCGTATCCATGACGTCACAGACTCAACGGATGATTGGAATGTGTGCAGTTCTGCGAATATTTATTACGACATCAAACTTAGTACTCAAAATTATCATTATCGAAATTCTTTTTGCTTAGCTGTCAGCCACCATTAAAACCTATCGAAAAAGAAACGAAGTAGCAAAAAGCTCTTACCTTTATTCCGGAGGCCAGTGAGCGACACAATTGTAGGCGATTTGGTCGAATAAGTCTCTTCTCTGATGCCGTCGCCGCCAAACAAACTCGTATACTTAGGTAAGAATCAAGCATATTTCGCGTAACGCAGGATATTATCTTCCTATGTTAGGCTAATCTCGAATGAAAGCCAAATTGTTCTAAATGGTAACTTTGAATCGCTTTAATACGCATCCCGACGCAAAAGAACAAACTAAACGTTATCGGTTCCCAATTTACGTTTTCATTCTATGACCGTTGTGTTGTTATATACGCGAATCGCGAAAATCCGTTTACTTGGAACAAACGCACAGGATCTACTTCGTTTTCTACACTTTCCATTACTACCTTCATGAAATTCATATTGTACACACGTATATCTACCACGAATAACACGAAAGAACCGTGCCGTTGGCTAGAAACAGCTGCTCTGTGGCGATTGACGCTCGTCGTTCCCGCTCGGTCACCTCCGTCATCTCTTCTCTATGGTGCTACATCCCACTGAGAAAAGATAGAATGTTAGGTAGTCCAGATTAATGTTTGATAACACTTTCCGACTTTAATGCTCATAATATTTCAATATTATTGAAATTGGCTAACTGAAAACCGACAAGAGCTGGAATTTTAAGAGTGAAACGATTTCCTGCAGACGTCAAGTTGGTACGAAATACTTCAAGTAACACAGGTAAGGAAGGTAGTTAGGGTGAACATGGGTACTTACCTGCAATTTTCATTAATTAATTATCGAGTCGCTTATATTTAAACCCTGATGTTTAGCGCTCTTCTACTATTTACGCTCACTTCAGTTATTGCTGAAAGATTATCGTAGATGTCATGGTTCTATTTCATTGTGATACTTATAGCAGCGAATAAGCGAAATTGAATCTCGAAATAGGGAGATGGGATGACTTGAATTGTGTGAGTCCTGCTACTGTCTTGGCGATTTGAGGCTAGACAGGAGTGAAATAAAGAATTCATATTTATCAATGAATTGTAGTAGTAGAAATTTAAGTTTACCAATCAGTTTTCACTCTAATTGCTGATATTATCCCTCACAGAGGAAGGCTACCACCTATAAATCCGTATAAGAACATGAAAGATGGTACACACAAATAGTGCAAAAAACTTATAGATAGTACTTATAAGATAAAAACTGTATAATTATTAACAGGCTTGATCACTTATCGCAAATTTTTTTTTTAAATTAATGGAAACAGATCTAAACAGACAACAGACTTCTTCTTAGGGTTGTGTGCTCATATTTTAAGGTTTCTTTTAGACTGGGAAGAGTATTTTCCTCTTCAAATCACCAGTTTGTGATGAGATTGGATCAATCCCACCTATTTGTATATTCAAAAAATTAAAAATCCTCCTTCGAACGGTAATCGAAAACCTCATGGATTGGGAGTAGATTGATTTTCAACTACCACAGCTCTATGGAAAAGATGTAAATTATTTCTCCAAGAAACATAGTATTTGAATACATGAATTCCTAGAATTTGTAAACGTAATTGAATGCTTTTCAAACAAAATTGGAAAATATAAACAAACTTGATTCTTTCTGAATAAAATTTAGCTGATTACGAATGTCTAATTTAACATTTTTCATACCATAGTGAACATTTTAAAATCAAATAGGATTTGTTCCAAACTAGACTCGATATTTCCCTAGTCAATTCGGAATTTGCCAAATCCAACAGAATCGTACCTAACAAATTTGGATAATTTTTTATTTCATCAATATTGGAATAGATTTCTGGAATAGATAGTTATTCTGAACGATTATTGTTCAGCAATTAGAAATTGTAAAAATTAAATGATATAAAATTAAGAAAGATGAGAATTGTAGTTAACGAGGAAAATGATTTGCTAGCTAATGGCTGTGGTGTAGCAAAGTTATAATTTAGTGATCAACACATAACAGCATATAAATTATGACATAGATAGCAGAAGCAAACTCTGGTTATCTAGTACGCACTTCATTTACAATTAGAGTCGCCTCTATTCCTCGAACCGCTCCAACATTTCGTCCCGTTTTTCACTAAGAAAATTCCTCATCACCTACTTGATTTTTAGGAAAGCATCCTTTGCACGGTTGAACATAGAGACACCAGGTTGCCTTACAGTGGAAAAAATGTTGAATCTATTCCTTGAATGATTCCTGCTGTTGAATTTCGGTGGAGCGGAGTAGGTATCGCTTCTTTTTGGCGAATTAATTCTCATTGTACTTTTCCTCGCATTCACTTTATTTTATTAAAACCCATAGCTTCCCATTTGGATTGGGAAATATGGAATTCAATTTCGAAAATGACCAGTTTGGTGTAGAAACGTCAAATTGTGTTTGGAAATACCATGCACTTACCACTTCAATGTTATAAAGGGATATAGAATTTTAAAATATGTTTTTCTTATTGAAAATCACAGGCGAATTAAGACTATTGACGTCATTATTTTGCGGAAGAAGTCCCGTTTTATCCGTCAGGAGCTCAACGAAATTTAGGGATTTGAATTGACGCCTGCGACTTATGACGTTTTAAGCCGCAGTGGCAACCCTGTCTACGAATTTCTAAAATCCGTAGGCTACCCAAAGAATAGTCTGTAGATTGTCATAACGAACTTTCAAAGTTACTATTTTGTTCTCTCTGCTGTTGGAATGGCTGTAAACACAAGCTAATCAAAAACTCGCTAATATGGTACTAGTTACCAGAGGATAATGGTGAGCATAAGTGAACCAATCGTTCATTTGGGTGCCAGAAATTCCTGGGTTCGACACTAGCATTTAAAGTTCATGTTCATGCGCCAAATATTCAAACGTTGATTATTCTCAAACCACCTCCTGTTTTCTGTGGAGGATTAAAATTTGATTATACTTGATAAAAACAAGAATTTCGTTCTTCTGAAAGAGATTTCTCTGAGAAAAAAAACCTGAATTTTCTACGACACTTACAAATGTACCCAAATACATCATGATGGTTTGTATTGCATTTGTTTGGCTGTTCCTTGCAGCGATTCCTTCCGGATCGCTCCCAAGCCGACTACTATAGATCCGCGCGCCGAAGAGAGCGCCCGGGCAAGCGGACGTCCGCCGGCAGCTGTTTTCGCACCAACCCGATCCCCCAGCCCCATCTCGTCTCACTTCTCTTCCCTTTACGCTGCGATCCCTCGACCGCCCATTCATTGTTTTACCTGTACTTGAGCTCTAATCAACCCGAACGTTCCTTTTGTCGCCTTTAGTCATTGTTTTGGTCGAGAGTATGTTTCACCGTCTTCCTCCCAATGTTGTACTTTCCATTTGCTCAGTTTATGCTTTAAGTGAAATAAGAGACTCGAGTGGCCGAAAATGGAATAACAGCATCTTCTTTGATTCATCATTTCCAGTACCTAATAAACGTTGTACTCGTCCGACAAAAATGTTTTGAAACCCTTCCCCAAGTTTCTCACTTTAGGTTTCAATTTGCGTAGATTCAAAATCTCCATCACCTGTAAGAGCCATGAAAGGCTTCAGAATTGCTGTAATAAATCCGATATTTTGCACATGGGCTCAACATGGGGACTAGTTGGTCCTACCTTTCAAATAGCATGATCGCTTCACACGTTCAGATGCTTTGGGCCAAAAATTGGTCAAAAACGTGATTTTGCGAGGGTTTTATTGTTTTAGAGAAGTGGGGTGTAATTTTCGAGTAATTTTGGACAGCAAATCGAGATGCAGACGAGTACGAACTAATCTCACTTTTAAAGTGAAAAGTGAAAGAAAATGTAAGTAAAATTCAATTTTTTAAATCCCGGTTTTTAATTTCCTCATTTTGATGACTTATCAGAAAGAAAAGTAGGCGAGGGAGACCACGAGGGTGTTGAAAAATAATTACCTATTTGAAAAATAATTGGTTGCGTTTTTCCAATTGGATTGTTACTGTATTAAGGATGAAGTTTTACCATCTCATCCTACGTTTTGAACTTCATATGAGCATTACATCAAGCTCCGGAGAAAATAAAACATGTTATACAGGATAAGTTGGGTCAGTGCCTCTCTACTCAATTTCCACTGGGACCTTCTAGTTAATATTTCTGTAGCTCGCGACCTCTTGTGCAATATACCTTCACACTTCTTCCACCCATCTTACCCACCATACAATTTGAATGTATAATGAGTTTCTTGAAAAAAGCATGCATACAAAATATAAATTTTAATTTCTTCAAGTTCAATTAACCTGGAAAAAATATAACTAATGTAAGAGAATAGCTGGATTTCACCATGATGGGACCACCTGCAGGTCCCAAAAAAGTCAGCACATTCAATTCAAGGTTCAGTTGAGATATTCTATTCCTCACCTTCAATGTCTGTTCAGAAACGTTGACTCATCTTTTCATAAATCTAATGTTCACGAAACCCGTTGATAAAACAAGTCCATACGACCGTTCGTTTTCGGAAGTCTAGCTCATAGAAAGAAACTGAACAGTACCTAAAGAGAGTAGAACTTTTGAGAACGTGTAGAAACTTGATTCGTCTTGCTGAATCAGTATCAGTATTGCGTAGCCAACGCTATAGATCCAACAGACAAAAAGCGTCACGTTTTTATATGTCACGGAAAACTGTCACAGAAATTTTCACCGCAAATGTATATGGCACAGAAATCGTTCACCATTCGGTGGTAAGCTTCCGAATTTTCTCGCAGTTTTATTTCTTAGTTTCACGTTCATTTACGAGATACGAGCAGGGCTCGATTTCAGGCGGAACGGCGTTCCGGAACGTTTCTTTGTGGAAAAAAAACTAAATTATCTGCACAAAAAAGTTTGAAAATGAAAAAATCGACGGTTAAAATTCATTGTCAGTGTGTACTTACGAGCGTGATTAAGAACATCATGTATTTAACTGATCACTGATAATACTTATGTTATTATCTATTACCTATTACGGTAAATTAACTCGCAGTTTATTAATAAGGCATATAATTGTAGCTCGAAGCTAACAGATAGACTCATCCGCCGCCGCGCACGTTCCCCTGGGGGGTATTCCGGATGGTCCTGGGTGTATATATAGGTATATTGGCATATTACATACATAGAGTTCCGGTACCTCAATTTTTAGAAATCGAGCACTAGATACCAGTATTATTCTAATAAATGCTGAGTAAACAATAATATTGTACCGGTTGTAAGCCTTGTTTTGTGGTCATTTGGAACCGTTCAGAATTTTACCATTCCGAATACTTCTTCGAATGGTTCAAATAACAGTCTCAAAAATAGCAAATTCGAAGCAGGAGGTGAGGAATTTGCAAAAGCGAATCAGCAAACAAAAAGGTCGGCTATAACATGTTTCAATTTTCTTGAATTTTAGCCAAAAGCTCTAAGCAAAAATCATTCGGGAGTTCCATTCACAGAACTATAGGAACCTACCTACCCATCGCTACCGAACGCGGTTGGTTTTCACTCCTCGTTCTTTTTCCCGTAAAACTCCCGCAGTGGGAGCTTTTCTCTTTCTTTTTGGTTTAGGCCCCGCCCACTAGAGCCCGAATTCGGAGCCCGTGAGCCCTCCCAGGGAACCGGTCTATTTGCAAATACCGACTCGCGAGCGCGGATAGTTGTGAAACTGGACCCAGCCTCGTTGATAATGGCTGATGTGACCTTGGGTTTTTACAACACCTCGACAACTATACCTCCTACCCTAACGAAACCCCACTAACCATTTGTGGAACCCCATCTTGAACGATTCGAACAGCCCCATTTTGCTAAACCAGGTGATACCATAGACGCAATTGAGGCGTTTGTTATCAAAACCAGCTGATTCCAGTTTTGAAAATTTTACAGGAGAGACGAAAAACTTCTCAAGTCCACAGTTTTGAAGCTACACTTTTTATTGTTGAATTGTAAGCAGGTATAACCACCTAGAATCTGATCAGTTTTTAATTTCACCCTAGGTGGATTACCTTGGAAGTAATCACACAAATTAGGTTGGAATGAGCCGGTTTTGATGCAAAAATATGGTTTTTCATGCTTTTTTCTGTTTTTTTGTTAAATAAAGTTATGGAAAATTGTTTTTTTTTTTCAGTTTACCAATTGATATTTGTGTTTTTTAATAAGTTTTAAATAAATGACATCGACTAAACACTTTCAAATGGAATAGGTTACTGGCGGAAGATGGCAAAAGCTTGGAATGAGCTGGATTTGATCCAGAAGGCAAACATTTTCGTCTACCTTTGGGTTGGAATGAGCTCGATTTGATCCATATCCCTTCGTCAGGTCATGAAGGACGCTCCTAACTTTCAAAGATGCAAAAAAACGCTGCAAATTCTTTCACTGGGGTTTATTAATCAATTGGCTTGCGTTCATGATTTGAAAATACTTGGAGTGTGCGTGTTTCACAATAAATTATTGAATTTCAGGAATGAAGCACTTGAATCTGCTACCTATTTGGTTGATCAGTTCATATTTGTGCCTCCTGCAATTCAATAATCGCTCTATCACCTGTGAAACACGACACTTTATAGATTTGAATAATAAACCCCAGTGAAAGAATTTGCAGCGTTTTTAACAACCCGTATCGGCTACAATGCCTTTTAGGAGTTCACTCCAGTATCCACATTTTTATCACTACATCACTAGGTTACTGATATCAAAAACAATAATAAACCAGAATAACGCAAATGTTGGCACCATAAATCGGGCCGTACATCGGGAATGATTGACCTTAGGACCAGGGGAGGGGCTCATTCGATTCCTCGAGGAAAGTTCTTCAAAAAGAGTACAAATTTGGGCCGCCTTGACTTTTTTTGAGGTTTTTAGGGATTTTACAAAACTTTGACAACCCTTAAAGGGCACTTTAAATTAAGTTCAAGAATTGGGGCGTCGTCGGACCAACGTGGATTTTTCCTGAAAATTTCAGCTTTTTTGCTTCACTTCATCCGTTTTTGAGAAATCGTGCGTACGGCGGACGGACGGAAAATTTTTTATTGCAGATTCGGATTCTACACCCTTGAAACGTAAACCATGGAATGTTCAGGGGGGTTTAGAATTTTTTTATTTTTTTTTTTCAAGAGCGATTACAATTGTTTATTATTGAATAATAAACCAAAAGTGGATTTCACAAAAAAATGGAATGAGCTAGTTTTGATGGCAGACGCCTCAATTTATAGAAACTCGTAACAACTAGTGTCTTTCAAACATGAAAGTACTTCATTTCTAAATTTCTTAGGACATTTGATTTAGGGTTGTAGGGTACAGGTTTCACTAACACTCCCTATACTTTTCTTCCCGACAAGCACCGTAATCAACTGACATGTTCGTATTGATACAATGAACTCACTTTTCCCTCCTAAAATCATGAAATATTCTGCTTCGAAGAATGTTTTTCGGTGCTTCCAGAACCCCCTCGGTGTGAACAATTAAAGAGATACGCAGTATCGGAAATTATTTATAGGTAACTACCTACCTATCTAATGGATAACTTATCTGAATGTCATGAAGTTCGTTGAAGTCGTTAATGAGAAATACAAATAATACCTCCAGAAATTCTTTCTCGTCTTCCATATAATTGTTTTCGACTTAAAATTCTTCGGTTCGGTTCCACAACTTTACTTCGGCTCACTCGGGTAGTTGGGAAAGCAATATTATCCGCCTTCCAGTAGGAGGAGTCTATTTGGATTCCCAATTCAGAATTTTCAATCAGGGCCAGAAGTCAAAGATTCTTTTCAGACTGTTGGCTAGTGATGAATCTAAGATGAAAACTTATACTTTCTACAGGGGGTTCATACATGGGTTTTCCACTTTATCCACTTTCATGAGTTCGTACCAGCTTATAATGTTGGGACTGATGTCTTACCAACAATCCTCTCCAAGAGCGAGTGTAAAATGATCCCGATGGTCTCATTCGAGTCTTTGATTTGTTTAAGATCGTGGCTTTATAATTCAACCCTTCGGTTTCATTCTTCTTGGTTGACCAAACGTGATTCCATGATTTCAGGGCCAACTACAGCCCTTACGTAATTTTTCATAATTGTCCATTAGATAAAAACAGGGTGGGGATCTAAATAATATTTGAGGAGGCTGCATCGCATTATGGTTGGTTACGGCTTTGGGATACTGTTTCTTCACAAAAATGAAATCGTTTCATCTCAAAGCGTGCTCTATTCATTGAAAAGTGAACGGTGAAAATCGAGTTTTCAACCAAAACGCTGCAAATTCATTCACTGGGGTTTATTATTCAATTGGCTTGCGTTCATGATTTGAATTTCTACTATGTTTCACAAGTGATAGGCGATTATTGAATTTCAGGAGGCACACAAATATGTTCAACTGATCAATCCAAATAGGTATTTTGGTTGAGAACAGATTTACGTGCTCTATGCATACCTCCTGAAATTCAATAATCGCTCCATCACTTGTGAAACACGCACACTCCAAAGTTTAGTAGAAATTCAAATCATGAACGCAAGACAATTGAATAATGAACCCCAGTGAAAGAATTTGCAGCGTTTTTTATGGTTATCAGAATACTTCAACCCGTGTATCGGCTACAAAGCCTTTTAGGAGTTCACTCCAGTATCCACATTACTACATCAGTACGTCACTAGGTTACTGATATAAACACAAAAACAATAATACACACCATAAATCGGGCCATAGATCGGGAATGGTTTGACCTACGGACCTGGGGAGGGGCTCATTCGATTCCTCGTGGAGTGTTCTTCAAAAAGAGTACAAATTTGGGCCGCCTTGACTTTTTTGAGGTTTTTAGTGATTTTACAAAACTTTGACAACCCTTAAAGGGCACTTTAAATTAAGTGAGAAAGCTGGCTCAAGAATTGGGTCGTCGCCGGACCAACACGGATTTTTCCTGAAAATTTCAGATCTTTTGCTCCTGCCGTTTGGGAGAAATCGTGCGTACGGCGGACGGACGGAAATTTTTTTATTGCAGATTCGGATTCTACACCTTTTGAAACGTAAACCATGAAATTTTCAGGGGGTTAGAATTTTTTTTTTCAAGAGCGATTACAATGGTTTATTGAATAATAAACCAAAAGTAATAAACAGTTGAAGTCTGTTCCAAGCACAACGTACTCTATCAATTCATCAATAATACAGTATTTAATACAAGTCATATTCGACTTCCTCCACACTATTTTCATCCAAAAGGCACTCCATCCCTCACTAGAGGATCTTATAGATCCGACGTTTTCAGAAAAAAAGTATTATATCCATCCATTTGTACCAGTCAAAACGTACTTTATCCATGGTTTACAAATTTTACATTTGACGTGAATAAACACGTTTCCCACCGACTATCTTACTGTTTTGCCACGCAGTCTATTAAAAAAACGTGTGAACTCATGAGCTAAAATTTATGTGTTACAGATTTTTGCGTTTCCTCCAAAATTCACTCAAGTGGATCTAGTACATCCTCATTTGTAATTAAACAAGAAAATAATTAACCTCCCACCTCCCACTAAAATCCAAAATTTTTCCCGAATGCCTATTACCATTGAATTAGAAATCACGAATGAGGCATAATTAGCCCTAGTAGTACGACAACCCTTCCCAACGAACTTAACGAGTGGTTCTAAACGATAAAATGTTCACAACGAAATTACCTCTTCAAGAAACCAAAACAATTGTGACTGACCAGTGAAGCGGATGCAGATGGTTTATTTTGTTTCATTAATGGTTTTTTGATCTGTCAAAACTACAGCTATTTTAGTTATGCTTGGTCAATGTTGTACCATTGTACGTGGATACAACTGGTATACAAGTTCCGTGATATTACACCTCACAAGCTTCTGACCGGCATTCAATACTCCTACTTAGTTTTTCTAACGAATAAGGGTCATTCTCTATTGAATGTAATTCTGTCAAACCAATCAAAACTACCACAAAAATTGTGACCTATTTCTTCGAGTAGTCAATGTAGGTTACAATCAACAAAATTCTGATAAGCATTGCCCAGGAAAATATTCATGTTCTCTCATTATAACAATCAATAAGACTAAACGGCGGATACTGTACTAACGGGTAGTCTATCCTATGTAAAAAACGAAGCGAATCAACAATGAGGTTTATTATTTCTGTTTTAGAACAACCCTTCGACGTAAATCACGGATCTATGTGATTGGACGTAGTCTACTATCAATGATTTAAACTCCGCATCTCCAAATCTTGTAATTGCATTCTAGGTGCGGTATAGAGAGCAGAATTTTTATTTCAGCACGGTAGATATACAGGGTGTACTTAGTGTAAAAAAAAAATTGGGTGAAACTACATTGGAGTAAATTTTTTTTTCAACCCGTTGCTGAGATATGCTATTTTTAAGAGTTTTTTCAAAAAATCGCGTTTTTCGCCATTAAAACGCTTTTTTCTCGGCAATTTCCCAACATTTATGCACATTTGACCACATTTTAGGAATCTACGTTAAATTTCCTATAAGATGAAGCTACTTTGATTTCCAAAACGCATCTTCCAAACACCGAAATTTTCAATCAAAGATGAACATTTTTCGCAAAGTTAAATTTTTCAAAAACTTGGAACGCTTGGCGTGACCACAAAAATAATTTTTTTCGTTGTCAAATTTGATAAAAACTTCTCCCACTTCTAAGCTTTTCAACGGCGTCTCAACCATTTAATTCTGATTGGAATTGACGGAGAAATTAAAGTTCGAATGCCAGAAAACGTGTAGTTCGTTTTAACGTAAGTTGGTAGGTGACGTACGATATGGGCCACAGAAACTGTAAACTGTAACTTCGAGATACTGTAAAAAATTACAAATTGAGAATTGGGATAAATGTGTAAAAAAAATTTTAGTTTCAAAATGTTTTTTCCAGGTACTGTAAAAAATTAAAAATTGAGAATTGTGATAAATGTGTAAAAAAAATTTTGGAAACAAAATGAACCTCTTCTTACAGGAAATTTAACGCCCAATTCGAACCTGTGGTTGAATGCCGGAAAACATTAATTGAAATCGAGAAAAATCAGTTTCTGTGGCCCATATCGTACGTCACCTACCAACTTACGTTAAAACGAACTACACGCTTTCTGGCATTCGAACTTTAATTTCTCCGTCAATTCCAATCAGAATTAAATGGTTGAGACGCCGTTGGAAAGCTTAGAAGTGGGAGAAGTTTTTATCAAATTTGACAACGAAAAAAATTATTTTTGTGGTCACGCCAAGCGTTCCAAGTTTTTGAAAAATTTAACTTTGCTAAAAATGTTCATCTTTGATTGAAAATTTCGGTGTTTGGAAGATGCGTTTAGGAAATCAAAGTAACTTCATCTTATAGGAAATTTAACGCAGATTCCGAAAATGTGGTCAAATGTGCAAAAATGAAATCCGATTTTAATGGCAAAAAACGCGATTTTTTGAAAAAACTCTTAAAAATAGCATATCTCAGCAACGGGTTGAGAAAAAAAATCGCGGTTGGCGGCGATTTACTCCATTTTCCATGTAGTTTCACCCAATTTTTTTTTTACACTAAGTGCGGGACACCCTGTATAATAGGGGGATATTGTCATGGGTTCACTAGCTGTTCACTAAGTCAACATAACTAGGCGGTTGTCTTCTAGATGTCCCAAAGACAGTTGCATAACATTTTCTCAAATATAATTGTATCAACATCAATTTATTCTAGTCCCTTTGTACAAAACAAAAGCTGATGGCACAAGATATTGTATATGGACACTGAAATTGAACGAGATGAGATGAAACACACATAGATCGATCAGAAACGGAATTCACCACAAGGGCAGCTGATCATTGAGCATCCATACCTTGAAATTGACTTCTAAATGTCCTAAATGTAGTTGGATATCGGCCTCAATACCAATACTCAACATTCACCAGTCTCTTTGTTGGAAACAAAAACTGATATCAAAATACCTTCAATGGTGCAAAATACTGTGTATGAAAATGACGTACAAATTCACAAATAGAACAACAATAATTTAAGGTGATAACAACAATTATGTAACATAAATATTGAAAACGCTGCAAATTCTTTCACTGGGGTTTATTATTCAATTGGCTTGCGTTCATGATTTGAATTTCTACTAAGCTTTGGAGTGTGCGTGTTTCACATGATAGAGCGATTATTGAATTTCAGGAGATATGCATGGAGCACGTAAATCTGTTCTCAACCAAAATACCTATTTGGATTGATCAGTTGATCATATTTGTGTGCCTCCTGAAATTCAATAATCGCTCTATCCTGTGAAACACGCACACTCCAAAGCTTAGTAGAGATTCAAAGAAGGAAACAGCAGCTGCAGCCGAATGGGATAGAATTGACAGAAAACATAGAGCTGACATAATCCTTGGAATCAGTCCATCAGAAATTAAACAAGTAAAGGACTGCAAAACATCACGCGAATTATGGCTACGGTTAGAATCAATTTATTTATCAAAATGACCGACAAGAAAAGCAGCGTTGGTGAAACATCTTATGTTGCATTGAAGGAAGACGATAACGCTAGAGAGTATCTGGCAAAATTTTTTTGATGGCGTCGATAAATTGCAGGCAATGGGAGTAGTTATTCATCCTGAATTGCTCACAATCATGTTATCTCTTGACCTGCGTACTCTGTACTAAAAATATTTATTTTTAATATTTAGATGAGGTCCTTTTGACTGGGTAGCTTCCAACTATCCATCCAAGAAACAATTGGTTTTAGTATTTTTTATTGTTGAAAAATGGCGTGTGATAAATGTAAAGTGTACGTTTCACTTAGAACAAGTCTTAACAATTCCAATGTATAGATAGTACTTACAAGGTCATATAACTCAAGTTTCCAGCATCCCTGTTTTAAGGGTTAGAATATATTTTCGACTGAAACAACCACATTACTATGAAAGGAGTTCCTCTTGAATCCCAAGGAAACTGGTAGAGTCTGAAATGAACTATTCTGCTGTTTACTACCTACCTTCCGCAAATCAACCTCCTTATTTACACCTCACCCTGATACAACTAAACGTTTTGGTAAAATTGATCTTTAAACCAGGCTCCACCGCGATCCCTTTGATTCGAAACGCTTCTATCGCTGGGAAACCTCAAGGGAAAGTTTATTTTTGTTTCTGCCTTCTTTCTGCTCTTTTTTTTTTCTTTGGTGCAGCTTTTAAAAATCGCCGGAGATTCGGAAGAGGTTTAGCAGTGGGGAAACCCAGGAACCTGGGTTGAAAAAGCAACAGGTTGTTGCATTCAGGGAGGCTCAGCCTTGAACGAGTTTCCTTCCAGTTTCTTCTTCTCTATCTCCCTTTCTTCCCGATAAACAGCATTCGCACGTCGAATGATCCATTGAATAAACCTTTCGCAAAATCAATTAAACTATACGCCATTTGGAACCAACCTTTCGGTAACACTCTTTCTTGTTGTGACTTGTGAGTTCCTCGTACATTATGAATTTATACCTATTCAACAGTCATTAACTTTCTTCATAAACCATTGTAGTTATACTGACTGTGTAAGTTACAATGATTGGAATATCTTATAAATGTATAAAATTTCAGCAGTCTTCAACTTTCTTAAAAAACCATGTTATTAGGTAATTTCATAATGTAGAAAAATTTACTTTCTATTATACAAATTAATTAGGAATCTGGATATTTACCATCTGCTGAACCTAATCGAGTAATTATTCAATCCATAAATAACGGTTTAAAGTAATGTAATTACCGAGAGGTGTGTGTTTTGAATGTACTATCAAAGAAAAAAAATTGAAAATTTGTTTGATTATACGACGAGTAGCAGTATGTTGACGGAGAACGATATTTTCGAATTACAGAAAGTATGTCATGCTGACGATCGCTGATTATTCGCTTAGCAAGCTGGCGGATAATTTTTGCTTGCATTTCGCCATTTCGGAAAATTTTGCATAAACCAAAATTGCTCGGACGAGAGTTAACAACAGACTGCCATGAAAACAAATTAAGAAATTTGAAGTATACAAAATCCAGAGGATATTTTAGGTTTCCATTTTCATTACATTTTGAATTTATGGAGCGCATAATTTTTGGCTTCCATTCATTGGTAAAATCTAAATAACAAACAATATTTATTTATATCTAAAATGCCTTCTAGAAAAATCTACTTTATTTTGAACACACTAAACGATTTTAAGTGGATACGATTTTTCCTCTAGTCACTATATGTGAAAATGTGATTTAGTTATTACTCCAAAACAATCCCGCCCTGTCATTATTGTTGACAATATGGTTTGTTTACATGTTGACAGCAATATGTACAATTGTTCAGAAATTTCATTCTTGTGTTGTCTCTTGACCTGCGTAGTCTGTGCTCAAATTATTTCTTCCTAATACTATAGATATAATTTTTTTAAGAACAAAGCAACAAATCAATGAAAAATGCATAAGATAATCAAACTAAAAGCCATTGTACAATGACAATAATTGTTATTAAAACATATTATTTCCAATTATCAAAAGCTAAGTCTTGAAAAATAAATAAATCAAGGGAAATCCCATAGAATGTACTACCATATTCTCGCTGAATGGAATCTAAAAAACCACATAGCAGCTGGTTGGTAATATTTTATTTCTCCGTTTCTACTTTCTTGACGAATCAGGGCTTTCAAATGCAATATTCAATTGATAGGAATAGAGACGAATGTTGTTGGTAGGTTTTTCTACCATTGAAACGAACTTCTCGTCACAATAAGTCCTACGGTTTGGGTTTTTAAGTATTCACAGTGAATCGAATGCGGTCAACCACAGGGCATGGGGTTAAACGCCTATAGGATGTAATGATAGGATTGGTTTCTTTCGGACGAAAAAACAGTTGTCTGATTCACATCATTTCTTGTATTTGGGCTCCGTTGTTGTAATTATTATCTAACACCATGAGGTCTTGTGGGTTATTCATTTACTTAGTCGATATTGGGAATATCACCAGTTTTTAATGGTTCAATGTGTTTCCGTGAAGGTGTACGTCCTTTTTCCCTTAAACGGTGACCGACTTTAATCGGCCGTTCATCCCCCTCGACCATACAAGTTTCTAGTTATGTTAAATTTTCTCCGAATAATTGATACATTCGCCCCAATAGCGTATGCATAAGGGGGTGAGGCAGGGACCCCCAATGCCAACAGATATGCCCGTTGGGAGCCAGATCATAGGAGCGTACATTCCTGATTATGGAAAAGTATTATTATAGGAAAGGGAAAATGATGTTGAAACCTTACCATCTCAAGCTTGACTTTCATTTTGGATCAACCTAGTGAATAATCAAACCACAAAACCCGATGATGTTCTTGTTATTAGGCAGTAGAAAGACTTGAAAAGTAAAAGACATTAGCATTTTCCGTACCTTACCCATTGAGATAACGATGAATTAACCGATCTAATTACAGAAACATCTATTAAAGTTAACGTAGGCAAATTTGGTAGATACCTGAGCTAAATACCGCTAAATTGCACATAGTTTTTCTGAACCTTTCGAAAGATGTGGATACTTTGAAAGCTTCAGGTTTTTGCTTTGGAATGAATTCCCAGTCGTGTTTGACCTCATTTGACTGCGACTATGACCATTTTGCTCCGTTATCATACTCATCCAATCGCTGTACATCACTCAAATGGCACCTCTTTCGAAACCCGTTCACTGACAGACATATTAAAATATCAACATGTTATTATATTATTGTGATTTGTTTTGCCTTTGAAAATCCAAAGATTGCGTGCGATATCCTAAGCGGTGCTGAGGGGAAAATAACTTCGAACGTAATCATTGACTCCATTCTGATTTTGATTGGTTGATATTTTTAATTAATTTGTTTTTTTTTACTATTAAATAATTGATGGTTTCATTGAACGGTATGATTAATTCAGTAATAAAATAATGCAAGAAAACAGAACCTGCCATTACAAAAAAAGTCTACATTATTACTTGTACGAAACAATAAAGTATCGAGTTCACAGAGGTTTTGGCGTAACATGAAAATAGAGAATAGAGAATTCAAAACTTGGCACAAAGGAATAATGGGTCTCGTTAGCAGCAAATAGCAAATCAATATCCGGACTGTCCTAATTAGTATTTTTTCCATCACCGGTTGATTGTAACTCCATATCCCCTCGAAAATAATTATACGGCGAGGTGAAACGACGAGCCACATAATAGATTAATGAACGTTAGTTCTGTTAACTTTTTTAACAACCAAATTAAGTTTTATCGGTTGAACAACAACATTGAATTATTATAATGAAAACTGATATGTCGTATGATCGAACACCTAGGTACATAAAACTGAAAATTCGTTATAAAACAAATGTTTTTAAGATTTATTCTAACTGGAAGTTTAAAGTAACAAAATCACAATTCAAAGTACCAAAGCAACTTCCTACTTGTTACTCGAATATTGAAGATATCCAAAAGAATTGCACTGTCTAGCTTTAAGTTATTGCTCCAGGAACAATTGTTTTTAAATTAATGATATTTAATAAATTAATTTCAACACTTGTGAACTTTTCCATACATAGGAATGTTATGCTTGCATCAATTTTCTAATTTTAAAGGTATTCTGGGTTTAAATAAAGTTAAAAACTGAAATAACAGTCAAATGATAGATCATTCTACACCTTCATAATTCTTATAATAGCTGCATAATATAATGTAAATATAATATTATTAGAAATTAAACTTACATACAGCCTGCTGTTGGAGTATCGAGGTTCAGTCAGTAAAATAACCAAGAATCGCAGGAAAAATGCCGGGCCATTCGTTATCAGATGAAAAGGGGGATTAGGTCCTTTATATACTATGAATTATTTTTCGTTTTTTAAATATATCAACATAACTTAGGTGAGACCGTAATTACATAGGTACAGCAGAATAAAATATAGAGAGAGATTTTGTTTTAAATTTAATGTTTTCTGAATAATAGTGTCTTTTAGTGTTAGTTTAAAAAGGAAGCCTAGATGATTTTGCTTATTTTAAACGCAAAAATTGACAATGTCCAGTAAGGTAGTTCTTAATATTGAAACTTTATGCTCTGTTTCAGGTAAGTTACACCAAAGGTTCTCAATTTCAAATGGTTCCTGAAACTGTGAGTATTTACATTCCTGGTAATATATTATCACACTTTGCATAGCTGCTCGCTTTACTGCTAATGCATCTCACAGAAAGAGGGTGAACTTATATCCTGATCTAATTAAATGTAATTCTAAAAGTACATAATTGAAACTAACAAACTGTAGGTAGTTGATTTAACATTAACGAGTTGTATTTTCCATTTCCCGAGTAATGGTTGTGAATCGATTAAGAATGTGTCCTTAAAGGCGTTATTTGTAAAACAATAATTATAACGATTTATCAAAATTCATTTACAAAAATCATCATTAAAATAAACCAAATGCCTCATCATCGAACCAGATGGGAGTTCCTGAAAGAATTATTATGAGGAAAAAGTAGAGGAGATTAAAGAACTATTTCAGATTGGAGTTTTGCGTGAGACTATTTCATTGACTCTAATTTAAAAGTTGAAAAATTTAAACAAATTCATGTATAGTTTTCAAGACGGTGAATTAAGAACTTTGACGAGATTTGATGAGCAACTAATCAATAAAATATCCTTGAATTTATATCGTTTATAGTACTCAATGTACACATCTGAACAGGCGATGGGTTGTGATAAACAAAATGGTTTCAAGTTGAAAACGCTGCAAATTCTTTCACTGGGGTTTATTATTCAATGATTCATGATTTGAATTTCTACTAAGCTTTGGAGTGTGCGTGTTTCACAGGTGATAGAGCGATTATTCAATTTCAGGAGATATGCATAGAGCACTTAAATCGGTTCTCAACCAAAATACCAATTTGGGTTGATCATATATGTGTGCCTCCTGAAATTCAGTAATCGCTCTATCACCTGTGAAACACGCACACTCCAAAGCTTAGTAGAAATTCAAATCATGAATGCAAGCCAAATGAGTGAAATTGAATAATAAACCCCAGTGAAAGAATTTGCAGCATTTCATGCATTTGAGGATGCTTCAACCCGTGCATCGGCTATAAACCCTTTTAGGAGTTCACTCCAGTATCCACATTCACTACATCACGAGGTTACTGCTATCAAAACAAACAAGAAAACGCTGTTGTTTTTGTCTTGATTGCAGTAACCTAGTGATGTAGTGAATGTGGATGCAAATGTTGGCGCCATAAATCGGGCCATACATAGAGATCTGGGGAGGGGCTCATTCGATTCCCCATGGAAAGTTCTTAAAAAAAAAGTCCAAATTTAGGCCGCCTTGACTTTTTTTGAGGTTTTTATGGATTTTACAAAACTTTGACAACCCTTACAGGGCACTTTAAATTAAGTGAGAGAGCTGGCTAAAGAATTGGGGCGTTGTCGGACCAACATGGATTTTCCCTGAAAATTTCAGATGTTTTTTTTTTGCGAGAAATCGTGTTTACGGCGTACGGCGGACCGACGGAAAAATTTTTATTGCAGATTTGGATTCTACACCCTTTGAAACGTAAACCGTGACATTTTCAGGGGGGGGGGGGGAGCAGTTTTTGTTTTCAAGAGCGATTACAATAGTTTATTTTTGAATAATAAACCAAAACGGAATCGTCTATAATTTTTATATTTATGTATTAGGGCTAAATAATAATATATTATATGATATATAATTATAAATAAATTATATATAATACATTCGTTCTTCATGAAACATTTTCATGTAGGTACAAAGCAATTCAAAATCGGAGGCAATGCGAGTAGCGTTAAAGGAGGCAAAGAGCAACATAACATCCTCTTCCGTGTTCAGCGTACTTCTAGGCAGAGGAAGTACATGGGCTTAAATTTTTCACCGCTTATTAGATCCGTATGTGGGTAGTCTCAAAACAATCGATTCGGTTTCCAATAATTCCGATGGTTAAATTCTTTATTATAATAACGTAGAATTAATGTTTTCATTTTCAAATTTATTGAAGAACTACGAATTTTATTTTTTCACGAACCAATGAGCCCTGAAGGAATGTTTGAAGAATATATTTATCAGTCGGAGGATTGAAAGTAGAACCAGCACTTCTAATGAACCTGTCACAAAGTTGGTGCACTCCACTAACTTCCTACGATAACTAACGTGTCAGGCACAAAGAGAAAGAACCGGCCTTTACACATTTTGGGCAACATCAGCGCTAATTCTACCGTTATGTGGGCCACCGCTTCTCCCACGTTCGATTGTCTAGTGGAAACAATAGTTGTAGTTGAACGCTCGGACCGGGCGCCCAGAACTTTTGGCAGACGGGATCCTGAACCATCGCTCCGCCGGCCGCCCTCTCCTTACCGGCAAACTGATAACTTACATTTTACTGCTACTTTCGTACGCGAGTTTAACTCCGTTTCATGGTCTTTTCCCACGGTTTCGAAGAGGCGTCCGCTGTCGTCGGCTGTTGTCAAAGAAACCGCGTCATAATATTGGCCGGAAGTACGCAGAGCTGCCCTCTTCTCGCTGCGGTAAGATCTATCTAAAGAAAACATCTGTCACAATACATCATACTACTTACTGTCTAACTCAAAATAGGGTGATCTAAGCGTTTCATATTTTTAAATTGCGAGAAATCGTGTTTCACTCAAATTGCATGCATCGGTATGGCCCTTAGGATATCGCGGGCATGAAAAGCAAGTCACATCGTTAATTTTCATAAAATTATGAGTAGATAGGCGAATTTCACCAAAATCATTGCTGTGATTCCAAATGATAAACTAACTAAAACCGTTTTTCGCTTCCAAGTAGGTTTCCCACTTGCTTCAGATGTTTTAGACATATCTAAACAATATTGGTTACTACGTCCTCTTCACGAATTGAACGTAATACAAAACCGATTTAAACTTGAGCATAAGTAAACGTCAAATACACTCCACACTCTGCCAACACTTTTACGATCATGACTAAAAAATTGATGTACCAAAATAGTTTGTAATATTGCCAGTATGTTCCAAATTCTCCTCTTTAATATTTCAATGATTTTTACAACCATGTTGTGGATACAAGTGAGTTTGGTGGCGTCCCCAACATTCCAGACCCAAAATGATCTCTTCAAAATGATCTCTTCATTAATGTTTATGAGTTATGAGTCCCATTATCGTATTCTTAAGATTAAAAGCCTAAGTAAGGAACTAGAGTTTTATAAATTTCATTTCCTTTCTCAGGCAGATAGTATAAATACAGACCAAAAAAATTTCTGTAAAGATTCAGTAAAAAAAAAGTTAAGTTGTAGGCTATTTTCTAGGATATTGGGAGAAAACGTAGAATACTACATTGCTAAGAATTTAAATTTTAAACATGATCTTAAATCTTCATTATGTACGGAGCCTTGGGTCGCAGCTCTTGAAAAGCGGAACTCAAATCAAAACTCTTATAAAATCGAAAAAGTTTATAGAAGCCATCTAAAGCATAACCCTTAAGATTTTAATTGAAATAAAGTTTAAATTGTAGACAGTACATTTACATGGACTGTATAAAGCGCATGCTCGTAGTCAGTTGCTTATTAGTTAGCAATGAAGTTCGTAGGATGCAGTATAGGGCTGCAGATTTGGTCAGTTACAAAGGTTAGGTTACGTACAGATGACAAAACGCTGCAAATTCATTCACTGGGGTTTATTATTCAATTGGCTTGCGTTCATGATTTGAATTTCAGGAGATATGCATAAAGCACGTAAATCGGTTCTCAACCACAAATACCTATTTGGATTCAGTTGATCATATTTGTGTGCCTCCTGAAATTCAATAATCAATCTATCACCTGTGAAACACGCACACTCCAAAGCTTAGTAGAAATTCAAATCATGAACACAAGCCAAATGAATGAAAACCCCAGTGAAAGAATTCGTAGCGTTTCATGCGTACCAGAATGCTTCAACCCGTGTATCGGCTACAAAGCCTTTTAGGAGTTCACTCCAGTATCTACATTACTACATCACTAGGTTACTGCGATGAAAACATGAACAATAATAAACCAAAAAACGCAAATGTTGGCACCATAAATCGGGAATGGTATGAGCTACGAACCTGGGGAAGGGCTCATTCGATTTCTCATGGAAAGTTCGTCAAAAAGAGTCCACATTTAGGCCGCTTCGACTTTTTTTTTTTTTTTTTAGGGATTTTACAAAACTTTGACAACCCTTAAAGGGCACTTTAAATTAAGTGAGAGTGCTGTCTAATGAATTGGGGCGCTGTCGGAACAATATTGATTTTTCCTGAAAAGTTCAGATATTTTGCTCCAGCCGTTTGGTATTATTGAATTTCAGGTGATATGCATAGAGCACGTAAATCTGTTCTCAACCAATATACCTATTTGGATTGATCAGTTGATCATATTTGTGTGCCTCCTCTACATCAGTCTACCTTTGGCTACATCGTTTAAATTTGGATTTGGGGAAGTTTTAATGCAATATGAGTGCTAAAGGACTTGATAAATTATACATGTTTTTATTGTGGGGGGGTATTGGGTTCAATAAAAAAACGCTGCAAATTCTTTCACTGGGGTTTATTATTCAATTGGCTTGCGTTCATGATTTGAATTTCTACTAAGCTTTGGAGTGTGCGTGTTTCACAGGATAGAGCGATTATTGAATTTCAGGAGGCACACAAATATGATCAACTGACAAATCCAAATAGGTATTTTGGTTGAGAACAGATTTACGTGCTCCATGCATATCTCCTGAAATTCAATAATCGCTCTATCCTGTGAAACACGCACACTCAAAAGCTTAGTAGAAATTCAAATCATGAACGCAAGCCAATTGAATAATGAACCCCAGTGAAAGAATTTGCAGCGTTTTTAGTAGGAATCTTGCTACTGTCGGTTGGCAATAAAATCGACGCCGATTTTCCGGATTCTCAATGAGCCTAGAAACGTACTAATACAGAAATTCCAGTCTTTCTGAACCCTTCGAGTACAGACAGACCAGATAAATAACGTTATACAAACGCTAAATCAACCATTGATACTTTAATTTAGAACTAATGACGAACCAAAATCCGCATTACTAAAACTGTAATGTTAAATTTATTATGGTAATTGATTAATTAAGCATGTTACCAATCTTTCCACATCACTAGTGACTTCGATCGAAAATAATAGATGCTTATTACGTTTTTCATAATGCGATTAAACTCGTGAAATACTAGAGTTTATTAACAAGGAAAAATATCAGCGTCTTCGGACAAGTAAAATGCTATATTTTGAGACCCAGTGCTCGTCATCTGACACTGAATGTAAATTTTTTCTCGAGAAATCCCGCTTTATAGTAAGAACAATTCTACTCAACTATCTTAATATAAATATTCATTTTATGCCTTCACTAACTTTTCAGATTTTACAACTGTGTTTTTTTTAATATAATAAACAACAACTAGAAAATAACTATCGATATTTTTGCAGGTATATTAACTGCGATCCCTGCCAGTAAAACTTGAAGGGGGTTATAATGAAGGATTTCTATTATTTGAGTACCTAGTCGATTGGCATTGTACCACTTTTACTACTTCCACCCTCCTTCCATAACAAGCGTCGACGTTTTAATTTTCTGGTAGGGAGTTCTAAATTGTAATTGGTTCGGCAGATACTACCAACGACGAATGGGGTAGGCAGTGTTCTGGTAAATCTTATTCTGGGCCGTTCGTTCTCCAAGTTACTCTCCACGCATTCGGTGACTTCTGCTGTGTGAAGTTTCAGGTTTCCCACAAACTGACATCCGCTTACTGGTATGAGCTCTTAATCTAAATAATCAAATAGACGCGGCAATAGTATGGATTTTATAGGTTATCCACCAGGAAGCGGGGTGTTGTTTCATGAAGGCTGGAATTTGTTTATGTTCATTTATTCATTCTTTTTTCCCGACGTTTCGGAGTGGTAAAACACTCCATCATCAGGGGATGGTTTCTTTTGGACATTCATCCTCGTCAATACTATTATTAGCAGCTCACTGCAGTAATAATATTGAATGTCCAAAAGAAACTATCTCCTGATGATGGAGTGTTTTACCACTCCGAAACGTCAGGAAAAAGGAATGAATATAAACAAATTCCAGCCTTCATGAAACAACACCCCGCTTCCTGGTGGATAACCTATAAAGTTTAATTAAGGCTAACAAAATGACAAATAAAAATATAATGGATGTTTTTAATTCCATGTCATTAGATCGTGCTGTAAGATTATATCTATGTTACAGGAAAATCCTTTGTGTAGCATGTCTTGAAGGGAAAAGAGGAATTTATTGATGTTATGATATTTTTCGGGTTCAAGGAAGAGGGGAAACAGTTTTAACAAATTTCCACGAAAGTATTAACAACGATTTATAGCGTGTCAGGGAAGGTTTTACTTGAAAAACAAATTCTATTGAAGTTAAATCTACCGGTTGATCGTCGTACTTTATAATTTATCAAATTCACGGGTGTTCTCATTCTCTTCTATCGACGTTCGTTAAGGATTTTCTCAAACAACTTCCATTTCTTTTTTACAATTTTTCAATCTGGGTTTCCTAATATTTTGACCTTACAGTTTTTTGCGCTTTAGGGATGGTCGAGTGTGGTGCCTAGGATACATTCCCAGCTGGGGTTTACTATTAATTTTTTACCTACGTTATTAAATGAACTTGGATTTAACATTTTGGGAGAAAAGCTCCATCCGGCGAAGGCGTACGAGCCAGGATAGCCAATAAAACTTCAAACGTAAACCAACCAAATTTGAGCGAGATTAAATTTTTTGTTCTTAGTCCATTACAAATTTTATTGAATATGAAAAATGATAAACCAAAACTTTGCTATTGTAAATTACCTACCTATAAAATAACGCTACTAAACCTAACACAATTTTTTTGTTAAATCATATTATGATTTAATATTTAAATCACTCCGCATCACTCTGTTGAATTTGCGCAAATTACTGAACGGCAGATAATTATTTAGCGGTGTGTATGGTTATTATCTAATTCTTAAACGATTGGCGCCAATCGACAAGGACAATTCATGTGTTGAATTTGCTAAAAACTAATTAAAAACCTATTCAATGGTACAGTATTTAAAATTCGCTCCTCACACCTTCATATTTTGTATTTTGTATCAATAAATTTGGTTCAGCAGTGTCGGAGAAGAGCTTTTGACGGTGAGTGGACGGATTTTTTTATTCGATTTTCGAATCTTTAACCTTAAAACAACAAATTTTGAGGTGGTGAACAAAAGTTCATTATTGAAAACAATAAACCAAAAATCAAAATGTTTTCTAGTTCCACTGATTTATTGTTCGTTTTGTTATTTTACGAATAGGATCAATTGGGGGTACCTAGCGCGCTTCCAGATCACCAAACTAAACACATCATTTATATTAAATAGGCACATTAATTAAACACCTAAAATGACAAATTTCAACTGTCAATTATTGACAATTACGAGCTGAGTGGTGTATTGAATTCTAGATTTACGCCCAATGGCTAGTACGGCACTGAATTTCCATGTTTTTCGATCCCTCTCATCTGGTAATGTACTTAGTAGGTTTATCATTGAGATATATTGTGATGCTCTTAGAAGCTCTGATAACTTACATAGCTCTGAGAAGGTAGCGGCTGTAATCCAATTCAACTCACACACCCTGACCTGCTTTTCGTGTTTTGCGAAACTTCCACAAATCTAACAATTAATTAATTAATTCGTCAGAAAATACAGCATCAATCACGTAATGGACTCCGTCAAAAGTGACCATATCGTTGTGCGTAACCTACGTTCCCAAATCAAAGTGTTCCTCTGCCATCTCAATTTATTAATTATAATCTTCAAATGGCCTCCTCTGTTACGAGAAAAGAGGGTTAAGGACCAACGTTTCAACTTACTGAATTTTAAGAAAAACAATTATTATTTTTCATGGTTTACTTCCTCGTAAAAGGTTTTTACCCTGATGAGGGGCTCGAAAATCCATCGCATGACGGCATTTGATGACATGTTTTCATTAACGAAAAATGTATCGCGAAATCGGAAATTTGTTGAACATCGACTTTTCCGTAGGTGGGCTGACGAAGAGGTTTTCAATAGATATATTTCGTTACTTGGCTTTTGTCGGGTTTCAATATTCCGAGAAGGGGAAATCAACGTTGAAATCTTTCTCATGTTGCCGGGGATTGAGCAGGAGTAGGTACTAATTGGTAACGGGTAAAATGAAGGTAGTAAGGTGATAAGGGTTGTAGGTACATCATTATAAAGCTATCTGTTACACGGATTCGGTGGAGTTTTAATGTTTCCGAAAAGGCTAAATCCCGAGACAGATACTGGTTTTAAATTGCCGGAAAAGATGAGCACCTAATTGATGGGAATGAACTCTTAGATGATACGTGAGGAAAATCATGATGGAAGGGTATTTCACGTTGAAAAAAATTCTTGTATTGACTGGGAAGGCAACGCCATTGTATCTCTTAGCGAGAATTCGGGAACGTTGAACAAAAGATTATTGTTTATTAAGATTAATATGATGCTCCGAAATGGTAATATAAAACTCTTATATTCATCTATTCCATGAGAGAAAGGGTGAGAGGAATTTAAAAATTAATGAGGTTTGGTACGAAGGAGAAAATGGTCGCAGTCTGTTTTTTGCGTTGGTTTTAATGTTTGGCTAACTTTTGTATGACCATGCCAATATTGCATCACGTACGAGTATTGACTGTGTAAAATAAGATGGTATAAAACTTGATTTTTTAAATATTTTTTTAATGAGTATAGAAATGAGTCCTTACCACTATACTGACATGAGGAAGGGAATTAAAGTCAGACACCCTTATTAACAGGGAGAAATCGTGCAAGCTACCAAGCAACAAACGGGCAGAACATTCACTAACATTGTTGAAAGTGACTGCAGAAAGGGTTAACTTAGGTTTGACTCTTCTTTCATTCACATTTATCCCTAGGGAAGAACATTCTTGCCGTTGTACAAACCTTTTGAGCCGTAACGACGGAATAACCAGTTATACGTTGCAAGCTCTGCTCATCTTACTCAAAGTCATTCATTCGCGTATAGGCCCAAGCGGAAAGGGCAATTTAGATTCATACAGTTCGAGTTCCGAAGTAGAAGTATTTTTTCCCCTCAGCTCTTCAACCCAACGATGTCTCAACATAATAACACAAGAACAATAGAAATCGTATGACTATGTTTGGCCTGCGCGAATGGTCTTTATTCTTAAGCAAACAAAACTTTATGTATAGGACACTTATGTTGTAGCAATTTGTACTGTGCACAAGCGGCAGAAGGTCGACTATCCTTCATGAAGCTGAAAGTGTTATCAGAATTAGTCAGGGTGGGACAGGGGATTAGGCGAAGGTTGACGTTAACACCCATCCTGTTCAAAATATGTTCAGAGGCTGTTTTCTCTGAGGGGAAGCTGATGTACCTACCATCAGAAGTGAGTAAACTCGAGTCTCTACGAATTACTTACGTACGCTTCACCAGAGCACCGAAAAAACTGGGTGTTGTCAGTTGACAGCATGTTGCAGCGAGTTCAGATTATGCGAGATTACCGAGAAAAGATTACCATTGTTCTTTCGGAGTTTCTCAACCGAGCCTCACTGGTTACAAACGACCACTCTATTGGCCTTTTTACTTGCATCTTACTGTAAGTATGAAAGAGAAGTCTGAAAACTAAATGGTGACCCGTACTGCTAAGGCATAGGCCGTATCTCATTAGACCGCATAGTTTGTTAATTCCAAACTAATGATTGAGTTGTAGTGACTTTTGCTCCGGTGGTATATTCTTTCATTTTTTCTGTTGGCTGTGAGGCCTGGATACTGAACTCAGAAGCAGATAAGAGCCCTGTAGATGTAACTGAATCAATCTACACAAGCGTCGCGTAACGTTAGTACGAAACGTAACGAATGAGTTGGCTACAAGAACGATTAGAAAATAAAACCTCTCTTCATCTTGAAAGGGAGAAATTATATTTTTCTGCAAATCATCATACCGATTAAATTTCTCCGACTCATAATAAAAGGAGAAGGTATGTATCCACATCAAAATCATCTGATGAAGGGTGCAGAGTCACCAGAAAGCTTGCCAAATACTAAACAAAGAAAAAAAGGTCTATAATTAATTAGCGTTTTTTCTTCAATCTCCGATTTTTTCCCCGGAATTATTCATTCCGAAAGTACCAACCCGTTTTAAACCAATTAATCAATAACAAGGTGAACACGCGAAATCCACCCCTATATGCAGTTCGATGGAGGTGACGGGATGGACGGATGGGGGAAGGGGTTATCCATTGCTGCAAACACCGAAAAAGGGTGGTGCTGCTCCCCGGAGAACGGGCTCGAAACGCCGTCTGTCTGACGGTAGGGGACGGACGGTTTATTTGATGAAATGACCGCCATTTTCCATTAAAAACATTTGCACTGCTCCCCTCCCCCTGACCTCCACGTTGGGAAAAACACCCTCCGATGCATTTCAATGCACGCATTAGTAATTTTTCTCCCTACACGCTGATTATAATGAACGCAAAAAGGGCACCGCGTAGGACGAAAGGGTGTGAGCTCGTGTGCGTACTTGTGTGCGGGTAGCAACGTGAAAAGGTTGGGGGAATGAGCATAAAATAATTATGAAAACGCTGTTTTTAGCTCTCGGGACCAAGTTCCAGGGTATTTCTCCCTATTTCGAGAGCCGTGTCAGGTAGTTTCTGTATTGTTTTCGTTTTTTGTTTGTTTATCATTACCCCACGTTTACTTTTCTTCGTGTGCGTGTGAGCAAAAAACCCTCCCACTTTCCCCTCTCAACCCCTCCACTCGCAATATTCCCGGCGTGCAAAAGAAGAAATGAAGAAGATCCAGAGAAAAACGTGATTTTTCAACAAATGGGAAAAAAGTTATGTTCTGGTAACCTTCAATATCCGTGATTCAAAATGGGACGGACTTCGTTTTCGACTATACGGCAAATATTTGGAAAATTTGGTCAATTGTTCATTGGAACTGGCACTTGTTTCACAAAGGCTAGGAAGAGAAGAGAGTTTTTTGTATGTTTAAACCTCTCCGTATTATCGCTGACAAAGTACTTTTTTTTCACGCAAAATGAAAAGGTGAAAAAAACAACTTTTTCTTTTTTCGTAACAAATGTGCGTTGAGTTTTCGAACAAGAGAATGTTTTTCGCCTGCTTGGATACGCAGTATAAACACAACCCATTCAAATAGGGAACCTTCTCATTGTCCTGTTAGTTTGACCAAACAAATTTTCCTGTGGATTCTCAAGAGCAGGTTCAGGTAGAGCGTCGGGAGACAAATAGGAAATACTTCATCATTCTATGTCAGACCACTAGAATGGCGCATTTTCATGTAGCTGATTTTTTCGACTCTATGGAATTTATTATAGATACAACAACAGCATATTTCACCTTTTCAAACATTATTTTATTCTCAATACTAATTAGTTCGCTGGTAACTAAGTGATTAATTTTTGACAGATATATTGATTTTCAAGAAATTCGAAAATTTGTAGCAACAACTCCTTGGAATATTTACCTAATTTTGACAAAATGAGTATTACAATTATGACAAAACTGATTGAAACTCAACGATTGGTTGGTTTCACTGTAAAATAATGGCGACTTACTGTAATCATGAGAGCAAACAAATGAAATTCTCTTATCTGAGGATTCATACTTATTTCCTAATATGTGACCAATAACCTCAACCCGCTTGATTTTTCTTTAATGGTTTAAATGAGCCTACCCTTAAACAGACAGAAGTCTAGAAGTTGGACATCGATCAAACTCTCATAACACGAGTAGTTGTGGATTTAATTCCAGTTGTAGTTGCATTGCTTCAATCTTTCATAACCACAACTTTCTTCCCCAGCGAGAGAGATTTGGTGACGTCACTGATATTTGAAAAGTTGAAAAATCATAATAAGAAAGCCTAATGTTCACGTTGATAGCAGTTACGCAGACAATTTCCAGAAAGAGTTTACTTTCATTTCAAAATATAAAATTATGGTTCCCTGAACCACTGGTTTTCTCATTCAGTGGCTGGTTTCACTTGTAAGGTAAACCTCCTTAAAATCATGAATAATTATTTCTAAATATCACTCAGAGCTTTTTGGGACCGATAGTTCGGATGTATGGGAGAAGTCTCAGAGATCCTGGCAGAATTCGTTGATCATTCGTTTGCAAGCCGTTTGCAAGAAGGGTGGAACGAAAACACCAAGTTGATATTAAATTTTTTTATCTAACCTATTTTGACACTATTACAGTACAATAAGATGGCAAGATAGAAAACCCCTGTCTACTTGTTCGTAACCGTAACTTATACTCGTATATCATTGAAATGAGTGAAAAAGCAGGGTTCAGAAGACTTGGAAATATTGAATATATTGAGTCGTTAGGCAAAACAACGGAAGAAAACTTAAAAAGTAGATTTATTAGTTAGATTAGTATATTAGTTGATTTATTAGTTAATTATATCTTAAAGTACAAGCAGGGTGGGTTATGCAACTAACATTTGCACATGCGCAGAAGACGTAGGCAGTTGATCTATGAGCGACGAACCTTTTGGATAGATACTAATCGAGGCTTAACCTATATGATTTCTGTAAATAATGCCAAAATCAGATGCAAATCATGGATATTGTGCACGCATGAAGTGAGCACTTCATGTTTGCTTATGCACGGCAGATTAATTTGACAATGATGTAATTCATAGATGCTCTGACGTTCAGCCCTAAGCTACCCTTTTGATTGATCCCCACAGAGATTTAGAACTTCATTTGAGATTCAACTATTCGTTGGTAATAAATTTTCAGTTTCCCACTTCAAGGCCAAGGTTTCCGTGCGTGTAGGAAATCGTATTAAACCGTTACCACCTTTTCCTCAACTTGAGGAATCCCTTGAAATTGTCAAGAAAAGCTCTTGATAATCAAGGAATTCATGCTACTGGCAACGATCTGTCAATTCCGTAGACTGAAAGCGAAATGGTAGTTGACATGAGCGAAAACGGTAATCTTAGTTGATACTTGGATTTTGACGCAAATAAATTGTTCATCTCACTTAATGTCAAACCAATGCTGAACATTTTGTAGACTTGTGGACAAAAAATTAACGCACAGAAATGTTTGATATGTTGATGACACATGCATAACCTATAAAAACAATGATGGAATGAGAGAGGTATGTACCATGATATCCAGAAGAAAGAACTGGGCAATCAAATGGTGCTGAAAACGGCCATTCAAAGGAATTCGATGGATGAAGCCGTGTTTCGAAATGCTTTAGTTGCTAATTACGTTACGTAGTAACGTAGTTCATATCTGGAGCATGGCCGAAGTATTTGTACATATCCTTTGTTGACTGATTTGAAGTAGGAACCCATCACTTGGAACGCAAAGGGCGTTCGGATATGAGCTAAGCCGTCAAGGACCCCGAGATGAGGTTCTGACGGGGAGATAGCTAGACAACTCAAAGGTTCCTGGGAATGGTCAGGAAAGGGAAAGTGGATCTTAGAAACGGCTCCTAACGGTACGACCAGTTTCGGCTCAGCTAGCCGTCCTGTCTAGGACCTCCTCCTCCCTACAGCTTGCTCGTCCTACGATATCACATACACTCCCGTTTCCAGGTCGCCCTCATTCGCATTACAACCTCTTATAAATTATACACTAACTCACATCACATTTGGGGTCTAGTTGGGACTTAATTCTCGGAAAAACAGTCCATCGTAAAGGGGAAATTGAAGCGCTGAAATAATAAAAAAATCTGAATATCGAAAACTTTCAGAATAACACTACTGTTCCTTACTGATAATTGCCCCAATTCGACAGAAAAAAATAACGTGAACACGAGTGTAAATGTCAACATGCTTGGACATGGTGACAATCGCCCAGAATCACACATATCAATCAGCCCAAATAATTGCAGCAGAAATTAGTTTTCAAGAGCTCCATGTTGAAATTGAGTTTTTGAAGACTTATGATTTACAATTGTGGACAAGTGAAGCGTAGGTAGGTGTTTTATTATATCAGTTGTTCTATTTGTGGATTTCGACGTGGAAACCATGTATAGTATACAGCACCATTGTAGGTATTTTGATATCAGCTTTTACTTCCAACATTTGGAATGGTGGAGGTTTATGTTCACTGAGCTAACAGAGTCTTCAGGACATCTAGAAGTCAATTACAAGGCAAGGAGACAAGGCATTCAGCTGATGGATCCATGTGAATAATTTTGTTCCTAACCGATATACCGTGCTGAAATGTAAATGGGGCTCTTTTTATGGCATCTACAGTGCAGTTGCAAGATATGGAGAAGCTAGTCTAGATAATTTACCAATAACTACGTCTAATGCACATAGATCCGTGATTTACGTGGAAGGGTTGTTCTAATACAGAAATAATGCAACTCTATATATAAGTATATAATTTTGCAGCGTTTGATATAGGTATTACTTCACCCCATTATGAATGATTTCCCTTCTCTTCAAGATCAGAGACACTCCCTCGGACTCATTTCTCTTGGACGCCCATTTGGACGTCACAACTTGCCACAAGATTGAAAAGGCAAAAAATATCGCACTTATCTAAGAGAGCAATGTACATCATCTCTCGTTTCGGAAAACTGAAAAGGGTTGTTTTTTGGTTTCCATTGGAGAGATTTATATCCGAGTTATCGATTAAGTCCGACCGATTTGCTGGGCAACAAACTTTTTGGAACTTGAAAGGCCACAGGGTTTCTAATAACAATTTAAACAAACAAATCATTAGATTGAATAAACCAATTTCCAGATTTTAATTTCAACTTCGGGCATTATCTGTGAACATTGTTAGTTCAATCTCGAAGAAATTCATTTATCCATCTCTTTGAAATCACCCTTCAATTGGTGTCATATTTCTATCATTGGATCATCAACGCGATTATTGGAATCATCTACTCCAACCACACACGCCTCTACTGATCCGTCAGGGAAGACACTCATAGGTACCGTCTGGGGGCCAACACGCACAATCCCTGAAAACAGCGCTATCACGCAAAAAATCATTTTATCCATGATTGGGCGGAGGAAAACTATCTAGATTGATTTTAAAAGATCAATATTGGAGTTTTAATAGATCTTATTTCTGAAGACTCATTATATTAGCATCAAAATTACAAGAGGTACATTTTATTTATGGAAGGGTTCAAATGAGGTAGGCCACTTATGTGATTTTAGTACGAAGAACTCACGATGTTGGTTTATAAACTGCATATTTCTTGTTTATTCACATCTAAATACCATCATCCCTCGTCTTTGAACTGAATGCGTTATGAAAGTAGCGTGATGTTTCACGCAAGATGTTTTAAAATTTCGTTATATCAACAATAAACTGTTGAAACCTCCCAAGGGAAAACCTGAACATTTGAATCTCAAGTCTCAAGGTCCTCACGTAAATACCGAATAGGGAATTCCGCCGCCACACGTCCCTTCCAGTTTTCCTTCAATACCGACCGACCAAGAAAAGTATTCTCATCGTTCGTATCACTTTTTCTGAAGAAAATTTCAAAGAAGCCCTCTGAAATCGAAAACTCCGTCGTTTTTCTTAACTATTGGGCATTTGGTTATGGGCATCCAAACTATTCAATATCTGTGTTTGTGGGTGAGTGTTGTACAATTTTGGCTTAGAACCGGACACGGTGAACGTTATATAGTATTATTTTGAGAGGTATAAACTTTATACTCCTTAAATTTGAACGGTATCGGACCGATAGATCAGAACATATACCTACTGCCAAGGAGATGGCACAGCAGGTTCCTCGTTACATCCTTTACCATATGAGCTAAATTGAATCAAAATTGTGAAAGTTATACCTGTTTCAAGAATTTCACGTAAGCGCATGCGCAGAGCGTACCGCTGGTTATATTGAGATGAAATTCCTATGGGACCTCAAGAGACCTTATCTGCATAATCTCTAATCTAATAATTGTGGAAGTTATGGCTGTAACAAAGAAATGCGGACAGACTGAGGACAGACAGACCGACAGACACGGAACCAAATTTGTTCAGTAGGCAATGAAACGCAAAATGCGAGTGGAAATTTTGAATTCGGACAACAATTTTTTGGCCCCCGAAAGTGAACACAAGGCTTCCGCTGCTTCGCAGACTCGGAAGCAAAATCGGTGTTCCAGATTATTCATAATTCTCACACCCTACCATCAACCAACGACATTCACTGTCTGTGCAGGATTCTAAGAGCGAACTGGAAAAATCCTTGGCCACGTAATCAAAGTCGGACTATTGGTTTTGGAGTTTCGCCAGTAACAACCAATTTCAGGTTTACGAACGCGCAATAGTTACTAGAGCCGATTGCTGCGATGTTCACAGAACACCATCCCGAAGCTCGCACTCTGATAGTTCCCAGTTTGAATGAAATCGGACGGATATACGGACGCGTGAGGAATCAAGTCAAGAAATTCACGCTGTGCAAGTGCAGTATTTAACCGGATTGTCTAGGGGTTAACCCGCATAACCCTTGGAAATGTCATCAAAATCGGTCCTTTAGCTTTGTGCAGTTTCTTTGTTACGCAATTTTAGTTTTGCAAATGCGCAGTAGTTATTACTAAACTAATCAGGGCAAACTCCCAATTAAAACTCACCCTAAATCGGGACGATAAAAGAACACGATGTTATAATAAATCACGTTAGTTCTACCATTGATTCGACAACACTTAAGTTAAGAGGAGGCTGCCTAGCAGCTAACCTGCCTAGTTACAGAAAACAGCATCACGACTAAAACTATTTTGGGAGTTAGCGCACAAGCAAGTTCTGAATCTAAAAATAGGTTGAACTTTTTATTTTAAAAAACAAATATTTTTCTATATCTTGTGGGAACACAAAGTTTCCGTAGAGATGAAGCAAAATTGAAATTTTAAATAAAATTAAAGTGGACATCAAAAAAGATATTCTTTTTCGACAAATAGCTGGTCCCACGAGTTATCGGCTATCTGTTGTTTGTTGGTCGGTGAGAATTCAGAATATTTTCAGTATTGCAATCAATAATCAGGAAATCTATCTAGCCTTGAGTCTGATTCATTTGAATTTTGAATAATCACAACGAACAATTCTCTTCCTTGTATTCTCACTTTAGTCTATTCATGGGTCCGATTGTGCAAGGAATTCTTCCATTTACCGCCGCTCAACTTCAAAGGTCTGTGTAGAAAGAAAATACTCCACTGAAGGTTCAATTCTTCAAACAATTTGTCACTAATAATAATGTTACATTTGTACATCGTCAAGGTGGCATTGTTGTATTGAAAGCGCGCGAATAAGCTTATGGTATATAGGGTCTATCGTTGAAACAAACTATTTTCTATAAAATCTACATTTGTTCGCAACATCTACAGTTTTGTTTTAAATAATCATATTTGAACCTTTATCCAGACGAAGTCATTGCCACAACACTTATAATGCATTATTGTGTGTACCTACCTAAAAATAAGAAATTGATGAAATAAATTAATGTAGTAGGAAACCATTTATTACTCCATTTGTATTAATTTACCAGACCAGAAAGTGCTGATCACTGATTTATCGAAGTAATTATCAATGGACTAAAACAAATTATTATTTATAAAAACTATTTCTTGTCATTGAAGTGGTGTTGCATAAGCTGTTCTGATCGTCTCAATTCAATAAGGGATTAAAGTTTACGATTTTCAATAATGTACTTCTTTTCCGAAAGTTAGTTCATTTACGATTCAAATCACATATGTGCCAAAAATGAACATTTTAAATAAGTTCGTCCACAGTCCTTTTGGTTTATTATTCAATAATAAACCATTGTAATCGCTCTTGAAAAAAAAATTGCTAACCCCCCTGAAAATTTCGTATGTTTACGTTTCAAAGGGTGTAGAATCCAAATCTGCAATAAAAATTTTTCCGTCCGTCCGCCGTACGCACGATTTCCCCCCAAATAGCTGGAGCAAAAAATATGAAATTTTCAGGAAAAATCAATATTGGTCCGACAACGCCCCAACTCTTTAGCCAGCTCTCTCACTTAATTTAAAGTGCCCCTTAAGGGTTGTCAAAGTTTTGTAAAATCCCTAAAAACCTCCAAAAAAACCAAGGCGGCCTAAATGTGGACTTTTTTTTAAGAACATTCCATGAGGAATCGAATGAGCCCCTTCCCAGGTCTGTAGCTCAAACCATTCCCGATGTATGGCATGATCTTATGCTGCCAACATTTGCACCCACATTCACTACATCACTAGGTTACGGTGCATAAAAACAAACACAATAGTTTTTTTTTTTTTTTTTTTTTTTTTTGATCGCAGTAACCTAGTGATGTAGTGAATGTGGATACTGGAGTGAACTCCTAAAAGGGATTCTAGCCGATACGCGGGTTGAAGCATTCTGATATGCATGAAACGCTAATTTGAATTTGCATGAAACGCTGCAAATTCTTTCACTGGGGTTTATTATCCAATTTCATTCATTTGGCTTGCATTCATAATTTGAATTTCTACTTAGCTTTGGAGTGTGCGTGTTTCACAGGCGATAGAGCGATTATTGAATTTCAGGAGGCACACAAATATGATCAACTGATCAATCCGAATAGGTATTTTGGTTGAGAACCGATTTACGTGCTCTACGCATATCTCCTGATATGAATAATAAACATCAGTGAAAGAATTTGCAGCGTTTTTTGAAAATACTGAACAAAGTGTTGGAAGAGGAAAAGTCGTGAACGAATGTGAATTGCAGATCGGCATTGGAGTGGTGAATTGTATTTCACTTCAGCTATGCATTATACAAAGGAATTATGTACTTTTGTCAGGCCCTTTCAACGTTTCCAAATCGCGTAGTAATGGTTAGCCCTTTTTAAATGTTCATTAAAATTCCGATATTAATGTTCTGTGAATTGGAATGATGAAAATTATTCGATTTATTCGAGGATTGAATGAGAAAATTGGACTCCATGAGTAAGATACGTGGAAGCCAATAATAATACAATCATAAATTGAATTATATTCATTAAGGATGAAAACCTTAGCTTTTCAGTAAACAAAGTGTACACATTCTACGCACCTGCATAGTTCGTAATCGAAAGTAATTGCAATGGAATGAAGATGTGGCTGGTGAGAACAAAAACACAACACTTGTACGGATAAATTATTTTCATAATTTCACTGTTCGATCGTCAGTCATTTCCAGTAACATGTTTAAATGAAGCACCGAACATAAATTTAACGATGTTTGTTTGACTTTTAGTGGGTTCTAAATGAAATCAGAGGTACTTGTATCGTTGATGATTCTTCCTGGAATACACAGTAGCTCGGGTATGCTAATTTTTCAATTCTGTACGTAAGGTCACATTCTGTTCCACAACAAATTAAATCCTGAATATTAGAGAAAATATGAAATGCAGTGGAATTGAAAGTTGTATCAATGTAATTGGAAGTCATGAACGACTTGTATAAAAATAAATAAGAGTTAATCAAATTTTAAAAAAATATTTATTCGCTGTAAATTGTTTTTATTATTATTATTTTATAATAAGGTTGGTTTTTACTGTAATACGTCGTGGTTTTATATTGCGTTTATAATTTTAACAGTGCGCAAGAAAAAAACTTTTTTATAAGCTGAGAGAGATTTTAGAACGTGAAATAAATTGAAATCGTTTTACTGAGATAAGTTCTGTGGAAATTAAATGATGCGTTGAAGGCTTGGCGTGGCTAAGGGTTGGAACGGCTCTCCCTATAACAATTCACTTGGCGCTCCAGATAGTCGAAGGAGACGAATCGGATCCACTTGATGAAGCATTTCATGTTCACTCGAATGGGAATTTTACGTTCGCGGTAGGAAGTCACAAGTTCACGTCGGGAATCCACATATGAGCGTTGGGGAACAGACCGCGAGCATTCGCGTCCACACGAACTGCCTTACTGAAGGAAGCTAGACAAAACTGACTTGACTAGTTTCCCACTATCCGCTCAAGTCCCCACCGAAGATGCAGTGGAATGCATTCTCAAGTTTCTAAACGAAAGTGGATGTGGAGTGGGAGGTGGGGCTCGGAAGGTGCAGGAAAGAGATGCAGCCAATTGCTCCGTCCCTCTGAAAAGTGCATTGCCCCCCTCCTACGCTACCTTCTCTTACTATACTGCATCGGGGGGAGGAGCATAAAAGTGCATTGACCTCGAGGCTAATGCACTCTGGGGAGCTCTTTCTCTCTCTTCCTCTCTCTACTACCATTCATACTTTCTTACTCCCCATCGCCGGTTAATTGAATTCACTTACCTTGACCTACTCAACATCAACATATTTTGTTCAGTACTGGAGAGAAAAAAAACAATCCGCCAAATAATTACGCAGAGGATAATTATTCCTGCACTAGCCCAGCCCTTCTGAGGGGGTACTATCCCGAAAGGGGAACAGAACAGAAAACATGCAAACTATTTTAGAGAGGATTAATGATTTCTGAAACAATGTTTCAGCAAAAGGCAAATGAAATAACCCATAAAGAATGAAGAATAATAACGGAAATGTAGCTTTGATTCTTATTATGATTTTATGTAAGTTTTGCTTATGTAGTTTTATTGGAGGAAACTTCGTAGCTGTTGGATGAGTGAGTGCTAAGGTTTGAATAGATTGAACCTATAATTTACTATAGGTTTAAATAAGAATATTACTTTGTGATTGTAACCCTAACTCCTTCTGTTTGGTGTAAATGTTGAGGTCTACCTATACATGAAGATTATAACCTCCTATAGTTGCTCTTATAGTTAGTTTCAAATTACAACTATTGAAAACGAGGGGCATTGGAATTATGTAAGAAGCCAATGACAAGGAGATACGACTTGGGAGCTTTTTGAATAAAAACAATAGATATTGGCATCCTAGTTTATTATGTCACAGGGTAAAATTAGTCCCAACCTATTAGTGAGCACCGGGACACATTGGGTGAAATTTATTGAAGTGAAATTCCTCAACCAAAGGTCTGGTTGTACCAAGTAGAAAAACATAGACATGAAGATAAATGTAAATATGAAGGCGGTTTCAATCCCCTAGTTTTACATTTTTCAACCGGACCTCGAAAATTAATCCCCGTAAAAATTTGAAAACAGACGCCCAAAACAAAAAACGGACAAGAAATAAACCAATTTTGATCATTATTCCGCAAAAATTGAGTCAGATCGGAAAACGGATGGCATCATTGAATCAGCGTTAAAAAAAACAATGAAAATTCGTATCCCACACTGTACAGATCACCATCATTAACGATTTGACAAATTCGGGGTTGCGCAACTTTGCGTGCTAGCTGAACCGGTTGCACGCAATCAAAAAAATTGATTGAGGGCTCAAATTTTCATGAACTTTTAGGTAGAATCCGAATTTGAAATACAAAACTCGGGTTCCCATTTACAATAACAAAGTTAGTGCGCGTTTCGGGCATTTGGGCGCATGCGCAACGCTTCAAACTTCAAATCTTGAATTCTTTGCAAAAAAATAAGGGGAAGTTACTTCGACAAGTTTTTTTATTTCTCCGCAATCAACGGAAATAGAAAAGGTGGTTCGTTCATAAAGAGCCACCCTGTATATATGTCGAGATACGTATATAGAAAAGTTAGTAGGGCAGATACGCAGAAGTGTAAAAGGAGCGAATGTGTAGAAATGAAGAGTGCATCCTCAGATATACGATGAAAAGGTAAATAACCACGTTGATAGATAGATCTTGCCACCATATCGTTGATCATGATCGGAAAATACTGCACACAGGTACTTGGTTGATGAAGGTGCTTTTAATCCGATCGAGACTTCTGATTTAAGCACGGTTGAGTAAGGCCAAAACCGAAAATAATACGACATAATAATTCGCTAATATTAATGAAAATTTGGTAGTAATCATCGAAAAAATGCAGAAAAGTCAATAATAAAATGGCTGTTTGCACGATGAGGCTGTTCAACGAAACAGCTGATGTAGTCTCTGGCACTCACTTTCACAAGTGCAGTTTTTCGGAATCGACGAATAACAATTAGTTATTAAATACTCGAAACCATCAACGGTTAGGACATTTACATTAACTATCAGCTCTTCACCCAAATTAATATCCCAAAGAAATGAACTCGTATTAGATTGGCATTATGGGAGCTATTCCCAATCTGTATATAACGCAGGCAACGCGTGTTACCACTGAGGGTGATATTGATGGAGAGGTGCCGTAGAGATAAAACCGGACACTCAGTGCTCAGTCATCAGGTGGCCAATACCGCCGATCTGGGTTTCGTAGAAGAGATGTCTTCGCTCGTCAGAGAGGCGCACACCTAGTCGAAAGTGCTAACAAGTCTGAAAACTTCCGATTGAAGTAGCTTGAGTCATAAGTTATTAGGGTATTATAATTATAGGAGCACTTTGACAAACTGCATACAAAACGCTGAGGAGGAAGAAGGGAAGAACAGAAAAAGTTTGTGTACGATATACCACTGTTATCGTTTAACTAGAACAGCATTTAAATCACAAACGGTTGTATATACCTTGGTTTTTATTTAACAACCCGATCCATAGATTGAACCAATAGCAGCGACAGTTAAGTAAAAGCGCAGTTTAGCTTAATACAGAATCACAATGGACTGTCACGTTGTATCTCCGTCTTTTCTCATTCATAATAAATCATATAGATTCAATCGAATTGAATCTCATTGCATTTTGATGAATATACAGGGATACATCAGTTTACTTGAACATCGATTTCACACGTTGGTACCAATCAATACCTGAAAATTTCAGTATTGAAGGAAGGCGGTTGACAATTTTGGAAAAAGCATACCCGTCGCGAGAAATCGAGAACACACAGACGTATTCATACTTATAAGTCTCAGGTCAAATTTGGATTGAAGCTAAAAAGCTAGTTAGATGTTTTGAGTGTTTGTTAACAACGGTTTTCTTCTAGGCTAACGTTCGTTATAACAACACATTCTCTACCCATGGACCTGAGTATTTTTCATGAAAGCACCTACCATACATTGTCGTTGTAAATTAGTTTGATCGGTAGCCGTAAAACGTTTCCGTTGCGAGGAATAGGCTGACCGCAACGACTACGGGTAAAGGAAGGTCTTGCAACCTGGCGATGGGCCCATTCACTACTTGTCGAGTCGATTTGTTTTATGTTTCCCGTGGCGGTTCGACTCAAGGGTACAACCGCAGTGCTTCATGCGCTCCATTCAATGGTGCTCAACCCACCTACAAGGTACCTTCTTCAAATCGTTGTAGAAAACAATACCGGAGCCAGTTTTGAATTTGTCTTCAGCTAAAGTAAAGTTCCAATTCTTTTCACCTTGGACTGAGCTAGAACTGGGCCACAGTCGAGAGCCTATTCAGCTGTTTCAAGTTCTGCTTGTTGGGAGCGAAATGTAATGTGCGTCAAACAACTTTGCTGAGGTCAAATAACTTACAGTTGCTATTGAAGTGAGATAGTAATGGTTATGCAGTTTTTTTTTTTTGTTTTTTTTTTACGAATATCCTGCGAACAGTTTAGTGTGCTACACGAAATGAGCGAGCACAAATGATGAGCATCTCTGATAAAAACAAAACTAAAAGAATCATTCATCATCTCAATGAATCTGTAATCGTTTAGACAGAAAATAACTTCCTAATTTAAACTTATCCGAAGTTAATACCTCAACTATCTTCATTTTTATCAAAAACTCGGGTTTATTATTCAATTGGCTTGCGTTCATGATTTGAATTTCTGCTAAGCTTTGGAGTGTGGGTGTTTCACAGGTGATAGAGCGATTATTGAATTTCAGGAGATATGCATCGAGCACGTAAATCTGTTCTCAACCAAAATACCTATTTGGATTAATCAGTTGATCATATTTGTGTGCCTCCTGAAATTCAATAATCACTCAATCACTTGTGAAACACGGACAGTCCAAAGCTTAGTAGAAATTGAAATCATGAACGCAAGCCAATTGAATAATAAACCCCAGTGAAAGAATTTGCAGCGTTTTTTTTTAATGGTTATCAGAATGCTTCAACCCCTGTATCGGCTACAAAGCCTTTTAGGAGTACACTCCAGTATCCACATTACCACATCGTAACATCACTACATCACTAGGTTACTGATTTCAAAACAAAAACAATAATAAACCAAAATAACTCAAATGTAGGCACCATAAATCGGGCCATACATCGGGAATGGTTTGACATACGGACCTGGAGAAGGGCTCATTCGATTCCTCGTGGAAAGTTCTTCAAAAAGAGTTCAAATTTAGGCCGCCTTGACTTTTTTTGAGGTTTTTATGGATTTTACAAAACTTTGACAACCCTTAAAGGGCACTTTAAATTAAGTGAGAGAGCTGACTCAAGAATTGGGGCGTCGTCGGACCAACATGGATTTTCCTGAAAATTTCAACTTTTTTGCTTCAGCCGTTTGGTAGAAATCGTGCGTACGGCGTACGGACGGAAAAAAATGTTTATTGCAGATTTGGATTCTACACCCTTTGAAACGTAAACCATGAAATTTTCAGGAGGAGTTAGAATTTTTTTTTTTTTTCAAGAGCGATTACAATGGTTTATTATTGAATAATAAACCAAAAGAAGGTACGGGTACTGTACTGGAACTTTAAAAATAAAAGAAAATAAGTACTGAATTGGGTGAAAGGTGAATTCAACTGTAGAAGTCGACAAAAAATGTCAAGTAGAATAAAATTGTGTGATAATTTTGTGTTGAGATTGTTGTTGTTGATCTCCCAGGAATATTGAACACTGTAAACAGATAATATCGATCATGACAGCTTAACATTTCGAATTGTATTCGTATTGAAACCGCCACTTTTACCATTATTTGGTTGGTGATTATTTGATTACCTATAAATATTACGTTCTAGTAGCAATGATATTGACGAAACGGTTCGTTCCCATAAACGAAACCGACTTGAAACCATTAGCGTTTCCTCAACGTCGACAGGAATTGAGTTAATCACACAAAACAAAAAACGAAACGGTCTACGGGAAAATGGTGGAAGTATAATGGCGGGCGCTAGGACGTGGAATTATAGGGCATGAGCGGGATACACAGCTATTATTTTATTTACGGGCATCTGTCTCCCTAGCTTCATCGGACCCATTTACCGTTTAACAATCATATACTATTTAAAAATGGTGCCGTTTTTTCATAGATTATAGAGAATGAACACGGACGATGGCGGATGTGTGTGACATCAAACATTCATGACTCCTCGTTTACCTAGCAGAGAAATAGAAAACGAACTTACTCTGGTCTGCATACTGCTTAATGTATGCGGCGCGAGAGCGGAAGAATTTTTTCCCCTCTTTTCGACGTAAATGCTTTCTTTAAAAATTTATATTAGAAACAACACAGATAGTTCAACATAAAGTATGATTTAGGATAATAGGGTCTCATGGTGACGCCAGAAATTGGCGTTTCGTTCCGCACCTGGTGATCAAGTTGCCCCCCATCGAATGTTTTTTATACCAGCAAAACGTTACAATCATAGGGTTTATTCATAGAGGATTGTAATTCACTCAAACTGTTAATACCAATTATAATATTTATGAACTAGTTTTACATCGATCGATCATTCCCATTACCGGTTTCCATGTACACTGTAAATTCTTGAGCACCTAAATTGAAGAGTATCACCGAAATCCAAACACAATCATTTTCAAAATGTTCCATTCTCTAATAGCAAGCTCATAAAAGTTCCTTTGGACGGTAAATAACATTGGCTCAAGAATAAGCCTATTCTAATGGCAGTAAAAAGGTCAGTTTTAAAAAGTAGGAGTTTCAACGCTGCTTCCGATTTTCTCAACACCTCAACGATAAAAATATGCAATGAGAGTAAAAAAACTTTCCTCAAATTCCCTCCAAAAGATGAATTTCAACCCAAACCAGAATAATAATCATACATTTACAAATCACACATGTACATATTTATGTAAAACATGCTAAGAAAAAGTCACTGTCTCGGAATTTAATCTCTGAAATTCGTGAGTGAAGTACTGCCCTGGATATCTGCTGTTGAAATACATAATTAGAGAGCGGAACTGTAAATTAAATTTGGGGGAGTATTAAATTTTTCTCAAACACTGTAATTATTTTGCTCGTACCCTCTCAGACCAACTATGCAGAGGGTTAACACTTGAATTCAAATTTTGTTTTGAATCCGTTGTCATTTTTCTCCGTGAATCGAATGGTAAAATTCTCATTTTACCTTCAGGAAGCCCTAATAGCCGAATAGCCGAATTGTACACCAATAAACAAAAAGTAGAGAAGAAGAAGTGAACAATCACGAGAATCTTTTTTCTTGTGACGTGAGGTGAAATTACTTTGTAAGGGGTTGGAGGTGGGGCAAATTTATATGAAAACGCTGCAAATTCTTTCACTGGGGTTTATTTTTCTATTTCATTCATTTGGCTTGCATTCATAATTGGAATTTCTACTAAGCTTTGGAGTGCGCGTGTTTCACAGGGGATAGAGCGATTATTGAATTTCAGGAGGCACACAAATATGATCAACTGATCAATCCAAATAGGAATTTTGGTTGAGAACCGATTCACGTGCTATATGCATATCTCCTGAAATTCAATAATCGCTCTATCACCTGTGAAACAGGCACACTCCAAAGCTTAGTAGAAATTCAAATCATGAATGCAAGCCAAATTAATGAAATTGAATAATAAACCCCAGTGAAAGAATTTGCAGCGTTTCATGCAAATTAGAATGCTTCAACCCGTGTATCGGCTATAAACCCTTTTAGGAGATCACTCCAGTATCCACATTCTCTACATCACTAGTTACTGCGATAAAAAAAACGCCCCTTTGTTTTTGGTTTGATCGCAGTAACCTAGTGATGTAGTGAATGTGGATGCAAATGTTGGCAGCATGAGATCATGCCATACATCGGGAATGGTTTGAGCTACAGACCTGGGGAGGGGCTCATTCGATTCCTCGTGGAAAGTTCTTCAAAAAGGTCCATATTTAGGCCGCCTTTGTTTTTTGGAGTTTCATAGGGATTTTATAAAACTTTGACAACCCTTAAAGGGCACTTCAAATTAAGTGAGAGATATTGATTTTTCCTGAAATTTCCAGATTTTTTGCTCCAGCCGTTTGGGAAAAACGTGTGTACGGCGCACGGAAAATTTTATATTACAGATTTGGATTCTACACCCTTTGAAACGTAAGCCATGAAATTTTCAGGTGGGGTTAGAATTTTTTGTTTTTCAAGAGCGATTACAATGGTTTATTATTGAATAATAAACCACAAGAGAAAGTTATTTTTCGAATCTGAGAAAGTCCTCAGTCCTCTAAATGTTCAAATTTTATTTTCAAAATCCATATTCCGATATAAAGCTTTGCGGGTTTTCAATGGTTTAATTAAGTAATTAATTTTTACATGTACTTAACAAACTGAAGTTTTAATATTACAATACTTGAAACAAAGCGTGTACAAACTACGAACTTGCATGTCATGAATAGTCTGTAGAATCAACTCCTGAGAATAACTCTAAGTTGAACATTACAACTGTTTTTTAATTTTAGGGGCTTTAGCTATACTCAAATAAATCTAGGACTCGTTACAACCAATCATTTTCATGGATCCACATAGAAAAAACCAGTAGGACCCGTCATAGTTAGAAACGCGTTGAGAAAGCTGGGTGAATCCTCGCACCAGGTGTCCCTGCCTAGGTAATAGCTGTTATCAACACGATTCTATTCTCCATAATTGGGGAGAACTCCATTGATGGGCTGCGTGTTTCCTATAACTATGTTAAACGAGTTTAATTATCTTTTGGTCGTAGCCCTTATAAATCCGCTGGAAACGTAACAGAAAACTTTTGAGACTTCATTCAAATAATGCTGAAAACGTAAGCATTTATACACCACCTTACCTTTATTATACACTGTATTGTAAGGCGTAGAGAAATTCCCCTGTAATGCAACACAAAACAGGTTCTCTCAACACTCTAACCGTCTTGTATATCACCATGCTTATACGTAGAAGCGGATCATACTCCACGGCGCGTTAGTCACACATGGTATACATACTAAAAAGTTATCCATTAGAATTTTCATCCGTCCAAAATCGAGTTTTTGCGGAAATTTGGCAAGGACACTCATTAATCAGATACTTATACATTCTCAGTCAGCCTTGGTGTTGGAAAATGCCTCTAACAAAGATCAGGTTGATTTATCAGAGATAGGGACGTTGTTGTTGGGTAAAAGAGTCCCTTCTGTTACTTTGTCAGTGTAAAACAGATTTTCCCCATCTTGGAACTGGAAACGCGCATTAAGACCTAATCAATTTAATGTTGACTGGCTCTCTCTCTTTCAAAAGTCTTTCCCAACAAAGGTGGTGTGCGTCAAACTGATATGTTGCCGATTGTTTCAGTATGTTCGAACTTCACCTGGAATATTAACAAGCTACCTTGTTAATGTCCAAAACCAGAACAAATAAGTAATTGATTAGGATCACCGTACTTTCAATCAATGAACTCTGTATTAGCCTTAGATGCCCATATTGGTTTATTATTCGATAATAGGTAAACCATTGTAATTGCTCTTGAAAAAAAACAGATGCTAAACCCCCCCCCCCCTGAAAATTTCACGTTTACGTAAAATCCAAATCTGCAATAAAAAATTTTCCATCCGTCCGCAGTACGCAAGATTTCTCCCAAACGTTCAAATATAGATAAACGTTCCCAAACGTTCAAATATAGATTTCCATGACAGTGAAGAGTTTTTGAAGAGCTCCAACACCCCGTTCAATAAGAAAAATGGTCAATCCATGCCTCACCAACTCAAATATTGTTTTTGTATTGCTATCAGTAACCTAGTGACGTAGTGATGTAGTAATGTGGATACTGGAGTGAACTCCTAAAGGCTTTGTAGCCGATACACGGGTTGAAGCATTCTGATATGCATGAAAAACGCTGCAAATTCTTCCACTGGGGTTTATTATTAAACAGGCTTGCGTTCATGATTTGAATTTATACTAAGCTTTGGAGTGTGCGTGTTTCACAGGTGATAGAGCGATTATTGAATTTCAGGAGGCACACGAATATGGTCAACTGATTGAAAATAGGTATTTTGGTTGAGAACAGATTTACGTGCTCTATGCATATCTCCTGAATAAACCCCAGTGGAAGAATTTGCTGCGTTTTTCGCTAGGTTTCACTTGTGGTTTCCCGATTCCCCAATACAATTATTGCTCATAATTCATATCAGAGTCAACAATCTACTAGTCCTTTTGAACGTAGAAGTTGAAGAATGTACTTGAGCTAGTTTTTCCCCCTGTAAAACTGCCACTTATTTTGTCTAATTATCCCAGTCGAGAAGTCATTACTTCACTCGTTATTGAAGATAAGCCATAACCAAGTCACAATTACCATTTTAAAATTACCTAAATAACAAATAACGAAAATCCAAGTTCATTCAGTTGGCTAAAGATTTGCGGTTTGAGAATTTTATTCCTAAACTCCTATTACCGGTAGGACATTATCAAAATATGACGTACATGTAATGTCTTGTGGGTTGTTCCTTGTTGTATTACAATTTTATAATAAAAATTCTTTCACTGGGGTTTATTATTCAATTTATTCATTTGGCTTGCGTTCATGATTTGAATTTCTACTAAGCTTTGGAGTGTGCGTGTTTCACAGGTGATACAGCGATTATTGAATTTCAGGAGATATGCATAGAGCACTTAAATCAGTTCTCAACCAAAATACCTATTTGGATTGATCAGTTGATCATATTTGTGTGCCTCCTGAAATTCAATAATCGCTCTATCACCTTAAAACACGCACACTCCAAAGCTTAGTAGAAATTCAAATCATGAATCATTGAATAATAAACCCCAGTGAAGGAATTTGCAGCGTTTTTTCAGGAGCGATTACAATGGAAAAATATTCTATTTGAAAATTTGAAATTTCGTAAGACGGAGCATGCATATCAGAATTCTTCAACCCGTGTATCGGCTATAAACCCTTTTAGGAGTTCACTCCAGTAGCCAAATTCAGTACATCGCTATGTTACTGAGATCAAAACAAAGAAAAAAACTCTGGTGTTTGTTCTGATCGCAGTAACCTAGTGTTGCACTGAATGTGGATGCAATGTTGGCAGCATAAATCGGGCCATACATCTCCTACGGACCTGGAAAAAATGTTTAAAATAGATTTCTATTCTACACCCTTTGAAACGTAAACCATGAAATTTTCAGGGGTTTTTGAAATGTTTTTTTCAAGAATTACAATGGTTTATTATTGAATAATAAACCAAAAAAGGTGATTTGTTAAAAATGAAAGCCCTTCTTTTTTGTCCTGTGATTTGTTGCCATTCCAGCTATAAGTTCTAATAATTTAAAAATATTGCGAATTCTTACCTCATTGTTCCATAATGTTCACTCACAACACAGATCACTATTATTAATGCAAGGAATACCTTCTCAAAATTTATAGCACACTAATTTACTTGATTGTTGATCATTCCTTGCTTGAACTATGTTCCAATCTACTGGAAGGGGTTGGTGAAGCGTTTAAAAAACTGAGTGCAACGAGTTTGATTCGGGAATGATCATTAGAACTCCCGAGAAATACAGTTGAATGCTTACGCTTCTTTTATCGTTTCGTGTTCATTTGAAAACGTTTTTTACATTAGGATGAAACGTACTCAGTACAAGCTAATCCCTATTGCAAGTTTTGTACAACACTGAGAACACCTAAGCTATAAGCGAGTTCTCTACAAGAGGAGCTCACTCTACACTGCGTCCATCCCAGAAGTCGTGTAAGGAGTAATTTTCTTCTCAAGGAGATGTCTCTGTTGAGGCTGTTGTTAGTGTAACAACTATGTTTTCGAGCACTCGCCCCAGGAATAGGGCGAGCGGAGGTGAGGCCTTTTGTGCAATGGCACCATGCACGTTTTTATCGGAACTATAATTTCTACAGGAAGAGGGCGCGTTGTGAGTGAAAGCATCTGTTCTGTCGGTACCTACTTTAAGTACACTCTGGCATCATCAAAGAATATAGTTCTTGTTGAGTGGTCATTGTTGACACCTTCGCGAAGGCAGGTGGGCTCGTCTTTGAAGAAATACCTTTAAACCTGTAATATATAACCACCGCGGCCATACTTACGAGTATTATCTTCCACGTGAAAACAACGTTGAAACAGGTGCTGGTAACCGCGAACCATATGCTGAGCTCCTCCTTATTCGATTTCGACTATTAATATTTTTTAAATGATCTCTCATCTCACTGTAATATGATTTTCGGTCGATTATCAAGTGAAACATTCTCACGGCATATTGCCTGAAGAGGAAACACGAAGGAATTAAAGTTTATGCGTAAGATATACTCAAAGAAAAAAAAAATCGAACAACTACAATTTCTGTGGAACAGTTTTTTGTTTGTTATTAAATTTTTACAATAGTTCCGAGAACGCAAACTAATTTTTGATTGAGGTTGAACATTTTTTTTCAGCGACTGCAAAGGTTCATAATTAAAAATTATATTTATTGATCTAAAATCAACAACTTGGGAGGTTTGCTTCGCTATAGAGAACTGTACTTCACTCAAAGCTTCCTGAACAATTTAGATTTCACATTGGTCAATCTTTCTTTAGTGATTTTCACACTTTCTTTTCTAATTTGGTACCAAAGTAAATTATTTACTTTGGTATTTTTACGCTTACAACTCAAACAACAGTTTGTCACGATCTCAGGGATTAAATTGAAACGACGATACATGTAACTACTTAAATTTCATTGCTTTCGAATCTTTTGATGGAATTTATAGCGGGGTTGATCACACACGTGTTCCTTAACATTATTCTCAACTTCATTTGATCAAATAGAATCACATCACGATGGAATCATATGCACAACGGTATGAAGACGGTAGAGTAAAGACGACATATGAAGTAAATAGACTGCATCTAAACTAGGCTAACATATTTCATAAGACTTGAATGGGAATGTATATATTATATTTCGTGCTTCTATTACAATTCATGTGTAATTCTATAAGGTATACATTCTGCAGGTGTCTTGTATCACCTTGTTGATTGTTGTATTTGCTACCAGGTAAAGAACATCTGGTTGATTGGAAGAATGAAGTCGACTGGAATAGGTTATGTTAATTCATTTTTTGATTAACACCTTCTTCCCGCTCTATATTTATAGTTGATGGGGTTTGCCAAATGGAATACGCTAAAGTAAGATCACGCGTCAAGAATCGGGCTGATCATTTTGAATTTGTAGTTCTATTCGGATAAAGAGACGCTCCTTGACGTTCTCTTTAAGTGTTTCTCTTTTTATGGGAACCATAAAATCAAAACAATAGTTTTATTTCTCTTTTGATAATATAATAATATAACCTAGTGTAGATGTGTTACAATTTAAATATCAACAAACTTGTGTAAGTCATTGCTTCCATGGTGGAGGCTTGCGATTACACTGCAAATAGCTAGGAACTCAGTAGTTTGTTTTAGGTATTTTGTGGTAGTGTTCCGACTTTATTAGTCCCTTACTGTTCTTCAAAACTCCATATACTACTGCCTGCAGTTTTTCGTGTTCAGTTGACTCTATTGAGACGGATATTGAAGTAAGTACATACTCCTATTTTTCGATTTATTATTTACAATAATGAAACTTTGTAACTGACTAAGGAATGAAAATTTAACCCCCCCTCCACCCTCCTCAAAATTTGTTGTCTTACGTTAGAAGATGTGTAGAATCCGAGAATCCAATTTAAAACCGTTTGCTGTCCGAAGATTTTATCCGAAACAACTGAGCCAAAGTTCATACAACTTAAGTCAAAAATCACATTTTTGATAGAGTTGAGGCTGCCATTCCTGCCATCGATCTCTGCCTTTACGGATTGGAAGGTTGAATTCGATTTTTTTGAGATGAAATGTTCAAATATCACTAAAAGAGTTAATCGTATTCCGACAGTTGTTGGGATTCAGCTTTCTTCATATTTCACTCTTTAAATGTACTCCTTTTTTTTTGGAGTTAACCAAAAGTGACGCCGAAGTTTCAGTGCCTTTGGTTCATAAACGAGATTATTGTTTCCCATTATCCATCGAATTTCCCCGTCGGAAAATCTGGTCTAATAGTTCAGGAAAAAACAAAGCATCGGGCGGATTAAGTTCTAGTTTTTCTCGTTCAATTACAAAGGTTGTTGAAATCCACTGATATTGTTCCTTCAATTGAGCTGGCGTTATGGCGTTGTAACTTCTGCCTGATGAAAATCACTCAACAGTAACTAGACACAGTTATTCCGGCATCATAAATTAAGAGCCTGATATCCGATGCAACACGCTAGAAGAAGTTTCAAGAAAGATCAGTAAAAATATTTTTCGCCAGACCGTTACATCATCTTTGAGCCCACAGAAAAGCAACAGAATGATTCGGCTATGCATATTAAAATGGTTACGGACGTGGTCTGCGATTCCACATGAAGTCAAAAGGTTCTAGTTTGAAACTCATATAATTATCCAGAACCACACAGCGTTAAGAACAACGATTTTCATTCTTCTCCTTTCCGAAGTTAACTTGTGCCATGGAGGATTCTCAAAAATCTGGGGTACCTGATAACTTGGTATCATGGTTCGTTGATTTAGTAGTCTATGTGTTGACTCTGGATGGTAGAACCTTGTTAGTTCTGGTAAGATAATATTATTGACTTTGTTTATAAAACAGCCTAATACGTTACCAATTTGTTTTTTCCTTATAAATTAAAGCTAATAATAATTGTTAACACGAATGGTGAACGTGGCTTGTACATATGTGCGTGATGTGTCAAAAAAAAAAAAAAAAAAGAAAACGCTTGTGATGTTCCGCTTTCCTTGGAAAATGATTGATTAAGCATAATTATCCGTACAGATTTTTAAATAATTCGGTCGCTGATCTTACCTAATTATTAAAACGTGTCGGATTATTAGTCAGTCTTTGCCCATATTGTGAATTTGAGTTCTAAACTAAGTCCAAAAATTAAATGTTACCAACTGTATTAATCTAAATTCGTTGGTGTGGTACCTACTTACAGGATCGTACATTTAAAACTCCTTTTACGAGTTGATCGGAAGCGATATAGATGACTTGAGAAAAACTAGACACGTGAGATTCATGGCCCAAGTTTCGCATTGATATCTACTTCAGGAAAAAGTGGGCCTTCAAGTAAAGCATTTTCTATATTCTTCATAGTCAACCAATCAAAAAATTAACCCCCTCAAAATATGTTAGTTGTCGTTTCAAGGTATCTAGATTTCTAAAATCAACTTTAAAAGAATAATATTCAATCGCAATGTCATAAGCTTTCGACGTTTAGGATAGTTTTTTTTTTAGTTTGATTTAGAAAATAATTTGTCGTGAATTGAATAAGACCACTCGGATTGGTTGCTGTACGGAAATCCGGTCGCTCCCATTTGAATTTTGAAATATATATCTACAACTATTGAATTGGAGTTCAACAAAACGTTTTTTCTTTCTTGATTACAAAGGTTGGTTATTGAATGTTGTTTTCAACGTGAGGATTGAGATGGGCTACTAGAGCGAGTGGCTGGCCTGTTTTTCTTTGATCGATAAAATAATTTATTACCAAAAAACGTAAAAAAGAAATAGTTCAACACCATTATCGATCGGGAGTAAAATCAAGCTTGAATTTATTGGAAGCAGCCACTCGTTTAATAACTAAAATCCGTAAATTTTACTTTAAAAAATTAAGGTTAAGGCTGACTACTATTCAACCTACTGTTTTCGGCTCTCGTTGAAATGATTGATCCAGTGAAACAGGAGTGTTTGAAGAAACTAGAGATGGTCCAATACTCATGTATTTTGTACGAGTAAATATACGAAATTTACCATTTAGAACTATTATGGATTATTTTACAATCCAAATTTTATTTTTTCTGTTCAATTCCTTGATAACACAGATCAGTTCCTATTTTCCTCTAACAAATTAAGAACAAAAATATTATTATTTGCCCATGGTTTCCAGAATACAATTTATTGTTCGGGCACTGGTGAATTTAAGTTGTTGGGCTGGCATAAAACGGCTTATGATTCCTAGACATAAAGTTGATCGTTCCTACTTCGTGAACACAATAGAATATAATCTGATCAATCATTTATGGGTGTTAAGATGTGAAATAAAAAGAATAGTTTAATAGGTTTAGATTAAACCGTGCGGAACTATCCTATCTAGTCAGCACCAGCTGGCAATCCAGGATTTGGTGGTGCTGAACTCAGGCTAAAATGGTGGAGATGATTGCTCCTTTTTTTAGTAAGTATCTACGTAAGATAGGTATAATTAATTTAACAAGACCTATTGACAAGCCGGATTGATATCACGTAGAATATCAAATGATACAAGTACCTTGACGCGTAAAGCTACAAATTTTCTGGAGTGGCTTGTTTCATAATTCATTTATTTTTATTTTTTCTATTATAATTTTGGTTTCAATTTACTTTCTTACTGCTGAATGCAGGGAAGCTTTGTATTCGTGCAAGAAGCCAAAAATCATTTTGCCCCAGAACATCGAGATTTACTATTGGTTTTTAAATTTTAAAACTTGGCCACTTGTGCTACTTTGCAAAGCTCTAGTTAGACGTTGGTGTAGTCATCAGGGACACAGTGGGTTAGCTCCTAAACAGTTCCTATAAATGTCCTTGCTGACGGACAATCCCCTTAAACCATGAGGGTGAGGGGTATTTTGAAGTTTGGTGGGTGGTTATAATTAAATGAACGAAATACTCATAAGAAATGCTTTTTTATATGTTTTTAATAGACCAGAGAACAAAAGGGAGAAGTAGGCACATACCAGAGGAAAGAATATTAGGTTTGATACGCTTGATAGATCCATTTTAAATTATTAGGTGAGTCAGACTAAATGAAAGTAGAAGGAAGAAATTAAATCGCGTAATGTACTATTAGCGCGCACACAACTAATTGATTAACTGATCAATGCCTGATCAGGTTAATGGATCACCAGCCCATGATAGATAGAGGAGTTATAATGGTGTCTCATGAATGTTGTCGCCATTGATTGCTCATCAGAGGGAATTCGGAAACTCAAAATATCGGTTTTGATGAAATGGTCAAGAAACTCCTCTAAATATCGGTTTATGATGAATGACGTAGGATTGATGGTAAGGACTGTCACTGCTTCAATATTTCGATTAACGATTTCTCAAGATCTATCGGTCCATGTTATAATAAGCGAGAAAGCTATGTACCCCTGTCAACTCGACAGACTTTTTTTGTCGATAAGTAAAATTGTTCATTCCTGGATAATTCATAAACCAAAAGAGGGTTTTGAAATGATGACATCCAGTGAAGACCGGAGATAAAATCTGCAACAGACCAAGCGAAACATGATGAGCCTTGAACCAAAGTGTTTGACTCGTGTTTGAGCAAAGTGTGTCTCCAATATTTAACTAAGAAGCGTTCTGAGTTGTGGCGGATCATCAGTATTCCAGAGGCGCCAACTCCGCTGCCTCGCACAGTCTTCCTTTTATACGCGTAGCTGTTGTACACCGTTAACTTCGTAGCTCTAACTAGTCCCGAGAAAACGTTTAATCCTCGCACAAAGGAACTAGTGGTTTTTATTCTACCGGTTTTAGTGTATTAGCACAAATAATTCCTTGTTATATTTCTGAAAGTCTTCAGTGACCATTTGAAGAACGAATGTATGGGCTGTAGTAATTTTAATCTCAATGCATCGGGTTAGTCGTACTTATAACTAGTTGATACAACACAATCTCATGAGCAAATCGTTGAGTAAACAAATTTTATTTACTTCCATTTAATTCATTTGTCGATATTTACCATTTAGCAGTTTTTGACAAAACTCTAAAATTCTATGGGTTTGATATATTAAATTTAAACTCTAGCTAGAATAAGGAATTTTAATGTTTTTCATTGTTTGTTGTTTTAGCCTTTTTAGAGCACTTTTTTAAAATTTGGTTTGATAAAATTTTTGTTGAAACCCATTTCCAACGATAAAATTCAAGGCAAATATATATTTTTTTAAATTGCATGTATTGACAGAGATTAAGTTTTTTTCTATTATTCCTTTCGTTTATTGATTGAATTTGCATTCAGTTTTTCCCTTTACAAGTTCTGCGCTTCTTCACGTTGTTCGGATTCTTGAATTTTCCGTGACAGAGGATATCGGCAAAATATATACCAAGATGAACCACAATAATCCTGTGACAGCTATTATTCCCCTAATAACTTCCCTTCCGCCTAATAACTAAACGACCTCAAGACATTCTAGCTTAAAACTCTGTGTTGTCTTTTCTTTAAGCTCCATGTGAACTGCACAGGCCCAACATATTATACATTCAGCAAAACTGTAATGTTGAATGAATAATGAAATAATCGTTAATTTTGCTTCCAGTTTCTCTATAGAAAGTGGAAGCATTGTTTTCACTTTCGGGAGATGAAAATATTTTCTCCAAAATCAAAACGTCCACACTCATTTTGCGTTTTAGACCATTCTGATCATTTGTTCCGTGTGTGTGTTTGTCTGTCCGTGTCCGCAGATCCTTGCAACAAACCTAATTCCTACGTTTTTTTTTGCAATTTTGATGGAACCAGAAAATTTGCTGGTTAGGCTGTTGATAGTCCTCTATGAGTTTCATTGTTTAGAAATAAATACATCATCCTGCACATGCGCAAACGTCAAGCCCAGCAAGTATCATTTTTCAGGTTATAATGTTCCGATCGCTCTCATACTCTTATAAAGTTAAACGGAATACTGTCATCAGAAGGTACCTTCTGCGTTTGTTCGAACTTGAAATCCTTGAAACACCTTAATTCCTACAATTTTCATCTGATTATGGTGAAATTTTCAGGTTTTGTGTGGGTTAGAATGTAGATGTTCCCTTAGGAGTTTCATTGCTCACAAATCAATCTATAACTCTGCTCATGCGCAACATTTCAAAAAATGTGTACATCCATGTTACCTAGACGAATAAGCTATGTGCCACACCCAAGTTGTTTTCGAAGTATAACGACTACAATTGGCCCAATTTGGTGAACCACGTAAATTATATAACGATACACCAGGTAGATCTTCCGTAAGATACTAAATGAAACTTGTTCAGTGAAATAGAATTATGTATCAACTCAAACTGATTGAAGGATCCTATTGCGTAACTATATTTATGGGTGTAGTTAGGTTACATGACTGTTATTCAAGCAGGAGAGACAAATACATCTATAAACCGAACTCATCGCCAATAAAAAGAAGGAGTCACCTCCTTCGCCGGCATTCTCTTAGCTAAGTGGATTAGAAAGCGTCGTAGGTCCGGCCATTGGCTTTTCAAATTATTTGGCAACTTTTTTCTCTAGCCCTACGTATGTAAATTATGTATAATATCCTCATTGACTGAGAACAACCTTCTGTATAGGAAGGTGAAATCTTTTTTGTTATGGAGCATTAATTAGTTAGGTACAGACTAGCAATTACGGCTCACGCGATGTGCCAAAATCGCGAAGATGAAAAAAAAACTGCATTCAAGGTGAACACAACCGGAGATCACAACTTAGTTTGGATATCACAACTTTTCAAAGTTGGAGAGGCAACTAAGTCCCACAGTATTAATAATCCTATGAATCTGACAAGTTGCGTGACCCGGGGAAGGGTCGATTCTTCGGGAAAGATAGTACTTCATGTTATTGAATTACGGTATCGCATCAGTCACGGAAGGGTTTGGCCCTGTGAGTTGATCTTTTGACGTGATATTAACCTTCATAAGGAAATAAGTAGATACTGACTAAAACTAAATCGTATAGTATTTGTGGTTTTAAGAGACTATGGGCGATCTTTGTTGGGAACCCATAATGAAAACTACTGAAATCAAATGAGCACCGAAACTCATTCAGATGAATATTTGAAGTCCAACACAAAACCCATGAACGAAGAACGTATGGCAAGTTGGGGAAGCAGTATTGCTTCAACACTAACCCTGTTGAACACTAACATGAACGGAGGAACTTAACAGTTCTTAACCTTTTCAATCTGTTCATATGTTACAATCAATCGTAATAAGATTCAGATGAAACATCCCGAAACCAACCACTGATAAGACTAACAAGTCAGTCACAAAAATAACGAATTTATTACCCTTAATTAGAGAATTTGGTTGACAGGTCACGGTTTTCAATGATTTGCTTTTGCACATCCATTGAAAAATCAACTTTGGATCCCAGAGTTTGGAGCATTCTTCAAAATTTAAGAGGCTAGAACTGAACTGGTGCAAATATTAGTTCCTCAGATCGGCACACATTGGGTCATCAGGACTCATATATTGGGTGTGTGGATGAAAGCGCCACTTTCAAAATGGAATTTCTTTACGTGTGGCTTCATATTGTGCAATTATTCGACCCAATTGCATGCTAAGAGTACATGACAGATTATATGATCTAGGAAAAGATGAATCCACCTCAATTGTCGAAGCAGTTTTTGGAAAACTCACTAGACCGCCCTAACCGCTTTAAAACGTAATTTAAAAGCAAAGACTGATCGACATGAACCGAAAAAGGAGATCGTCAAACGATCGGGGAGAATTTCCCCTGCAGACCAAATTCGCAGAGCAGAACTCAAATGTCAAACTGAGAAGGAATTTCAGACTGGAAAAAAACCAGTACGCGACTGTGGAGGGTTCGGGAGCAGTTATGAAACTAGACGGGTTGGGAATGGGCAGTTGCGACCCACAGGTTTTTCGTCCTACGTGACTTTCTACTTGGTATCCGTCCAAGGCGAGATCGAGATCCTACCTATCTTGAGGTTCTACCCTATTAGTCCAACAAAGTCCTGTTTGTCCAGTTGTCGCATTAAAAGTCCCGAGTTGGTCTGACCCGATGCACGGCGGGCAAAACGCTAAACTAACGGAACGAAACATAATATGGTCCGAAGTATAATGTACTTCGGATTTTTCTGATTCAGTACAATATTATTGAATTAACTGATTCGAAATGCCACGCTATTCTCAAATGCGCTCATCTGATATTTGGGTTGTAATGAAGAGCAGAATGAAATAAAACACCGCTTATTTGCATGAGCCGATCAGAAAAGGGTCAATACTTTCATGTATCTACTTTTTTTATTATGTACCAAAACAGCTCACAATTTTCAGCTGGTGAACTTGCTGCTTCCTGGTGTAAAAGCAGCTTCTGCCTCTTATCTCCATTTTATCCTTGAATCCTGAGAATGGATTCTCGATTATCAGCAAACATTTTACTGACCGCCAGAGGAAACAGGAAAGAATTGCAGCATTCAACTTGGATTAACGTTCAAGTGCACCTAAGCTTGCGGTGAAGGCCGTGTGGGCAGACCTTTGAGCAGACCAACCTGAATTGAGAGGTTGGAATGAACACGTATGCATTATACATTCACACTGCCTTGAGGCAGGTCTGCCCTGGAGACTCTCACAAACGGGAACAATTGTTTTGAACATATTTCAATATTCATAGCCAAACCGGTTAATAGGCTAAATTTCCCATTAGCCGTAAATAAATGATCACGAGATCCCCGCTGTCGAATTTTTCTGGAAGTATTACCGTTTATTCTCCCATCGAAGGTCCTTGAGACTATTGTGTCACATCCACTAATTTATCGACGGCTCGAATGTAGTTTCCTTGTTCGTTACGCATGTTGAACCTCCTATTGTTTTTCCCTGGATCTAGACCATATGCTGGAAAAGGCCAACTACGGTTCAATTCCTGTTCCGCGAAGGAAAGAGAATTTTGTTTCGAAAGTCACGTCTGGAGTGGTTGAATTGATCCATTACAATGACGATGAACATCAGAAATAGTGTGAGTAATAACAATAACACTTTTTTTCCAGGGTATAGTAAACTCGTCCTGACCTTCTACTTCTACCCAACTCAGAATCCCCAAACGTCGCTGCACCAGTAATTAACTTTGTTATAGAGGAAAACTGAAATTCGTAATTAAAGTAAGGGTGAATCTGTCATCACCACTTGATGCTAAAATCACAGTTGCTCCCCACATCAAATTTTCGAGAAGCGGTGGAAGTAGAAACTGGACAGTTGTAACATTATACGGAGGCCACTGTCTATACAGAGGTCAGTGTTCTGTTTAGTTTGGTGGTCTGGATGCTCGCATCTCAAAAATAAAAAAATACTCTAAATCAATCCTTTTACTGATCTACAGTAGTAGGTAAAATTGTTTTGTAGATTTGCTATTTTTATCAGTGATAACACTGGCCTCCATGTAAGCTTACTACCATGGCTTTATGGCGATGAAGGGGGGGGGGGGGTGTGCTACTGTGTTCTTAGCGTCATGTATCACAATCTAGCATGGTAGTAGCTTGGATATTTGATGACAGTCAATTAAAGTTTTTAGTAACTGTTACACAAACGATGAGAGTACAAAATGATGGTTGTGATATTTCGTGCGCCGATAATGTAATGATGAGTCAGTGGCGAGGAAATGGAAGTCTAACTTATCCCAGGAATCACGAAATATAGAAAGCTTGCCGAAGAAATTTCCTGCTAAAAACTCCTTCTTAGTCGGAAGCAGGTTAATTTCTCTGGTTGGTTTATTTTTGGATTTTTAGTGGCCAATCTTTTATGTAGATAATTGCATATAAAAAAAAACGAAAAAGTGTTTCCACATTCTTTTGATTTTTCAAAAAAGATTATGAACCACTCTGCCAAAGAAAATCGACCAAATTTTCGGCAGAGCTTTCGAATAAACATTTACTCGTGCTATATGCCATTGTGTTAAAACTGTAATTAGGTAATTATAATTATTTTTGTGCTACGGATGAATACTCCTTTTTTTATTTTTCTTCCTCGATTGCGTTTGTGTTTACTAAATAGGTAGAAGCAGTGCTAATTTTAGTGACGAATATATAAAAAGACAGAATTATTCTGTTAGCCAGTTATTTAATTTTTTTCGATACATATAGAGCTTACCACCCTTATCATTTACTAAACTCTGAAGCTAGTATTCTTTATTGAGTGATAAAATCTACTTTCACGTATTAGTGTCAAGTCATCGAGTAATAAGCCCTCATGGAACCCAGAGGAACTACGTTCGGTCTGTAACTTAAATGAAAATGAAGACCTTTATCACTTTCTAATAATTTGTCCCCACTATTCCCACTTACGGTCAACACACCTGAACATAGGGTGTTTACAAAACATTACCAGGGAAAATTTTGCCCAAATGATTTTGAACTGTAATAGTAAACAAAACGTGAATCGAATATATTATTACATAGAGAACTCTCTTCGAATCCGTGCTTTCCTAAGGAATGAATAATTTGCAACAATCATCGTGATCATAATAATCATAATTAAAAATAATAATAATAGTGATAACAATAAAACAATAATAATGTAGCTATTATATATTAAATATTATATTAGAGCTTGAATTATACATAGATGGTGGCTTATTTATATTAAGATCTAGAACTATTTTCTCTTAAAAAGTGTTTATTAAAATGAAAAACTACTGAAATTTTGTATGTTAAAAAATGGCTATAAAATAGTAATAGTGTCAGTAAATCCTAGAAACTATAATTACCCCAAAAGTACGAATGACTAAGAAACTTCTTATAAAACCGTAAAAATGGCAAAGTGATACCACTCAATGGTTTTTATTTATATAAAAGTTGAATCATAAATATACAACTCATATATATGCATTTGATCGTCTTGGTAAAAGATATTAATGAATTAAAATGAATACCTAAATAAGCTTAAAAAAAAAAAAAAAATCTGAAACTTTGTTTTCTAGCATTTATTTATTCTTTCTTTATTGCATTGTTTATTCCTTCTGTATTGTATGGTATGTTTCTTTGTTTTTTGTATACTGTTGCTACCTCTCACCTGTAACGTAAATAATTATTTCACCAAATACAGTATTTATATCTATCTATCTATCATCGAGTAATAAGCAGTAGGTAAGTTTTCAGGCCTTACTTGAAACCTCCAAAATAACATATTACTCCCTACAACTCTCACCCGCCAACTTTCACGATCGAACTATACATATTTCTTTTCCTTCTTCAACTTATTCCGTTCTTTGCGTGCCAGGCGGCGACGCATGTGAAAATATCCTCGACGCTGAACGAGAGCTTTTTTCGAGTAATGAAATTAATAGGATTCCCACATTAGCGGGAGAAAAGAGGGCACGACGCGGTCCTATTCATCGGTCTTCCTAGGCCTTAAAAAACTGCCGTTATTTCATCCGTCTATCACACCAGCTCCTTAAGAAATAAATAGTTGAAGAATATCCCAGCCTCGTTAAAACGTTTACTAATGAAGTTGCTACTTAAGTGAATGAAATTTCTGAAGTACCGGTTGACACGTGAATATAGTCGAAGTTAAATTCTGAAAATAGCGTTCGGCATGAAAAATGACAAAACTAAAGGAACATGAGTATATTTGCTTTTACTTTAAACAAATAGATCAACATCATTTTAAGCAATTCCATTCATACTCAAGAACTTATCTTCCAAAGGAAAAGTACTCGTATCACTTCTTGGGGAATCACTCCTCCCCTAAAATTGGTAAAAAAAAGTTGAAGGTAAACAAAATTATAAGTCACAGCTAACTTTCAACTATCAATTCAAACTTGGATAGTGATATCAAGCACACTTTCGAAATTTGATGATTTTACGTGTACTAAATCTTGATCGAAATAACCTGGTTTTTGAACCATAACGGTTGAACATTTTCAAAACTGAATAACCATTTCAAAACATTCAATAATAGATCATTTTTATCCACTAACAGAGGGCTCATATTATCATTAAACCCGGCTGTTTCAAGTAAATTGCATTGTTGAAATGTGCTATTCAATAATAAAATACATATTAATCATATTCTGTAAATGGATTTACACCACCTGTAATTTTTCGTACATTTCCAACTTTTGAAAATGCACCCTTTATTTTGAAATCTCCACTATAAGCATTTTTCTTTGGTTAATTCAGCTAACTAACAAATCAAAGTATAAACGTGATTAAATCAGTATTTTTTGCTGTAATTTTGATTAGTTTTCAAGAAAAGCCGTTTTCAAGAAAAAGGATGAGCAACGGATCGGAAAAACACTAAAATTTGACTTTTCAGATGATAAACTAGAGGTTCACAAATGATTTTAATAATTTTCAGATTTTTTGAAGCATTCTGATATGCATGAAACGCTGCAAATTCTTTCACTGGGGTTTATTATTCAATTGGCTTGCGTTCATGATTTGAATTTCTACTAAGCTTTGGATTGTGCGAGTTTCACAAGTGATAGAGCGATTATTGAATTTCAGGAGGCACACAAATATGATCAACTGATCAATCCAAATAGGTATTTTGGTTGAGAACCGATTAACGTGCTCTATGCATATCTCCTGAAATCCAATAATCGCTCCCTCACTTGTGAAACACGCACACTCCAAAGCTTAGTAGAAATTCAAATCATGAACGCAAGCCAATTGAATAATAAACCCCAGTGAAAGAATTTGCAGCGTTTTAGCTTCTCGACTGAATGTTTGAAGGAAAAAAATGTTTTTGAGTGCAATTAAGGAACTTATAAGCGATTGGAATTAAGTCCGTTCATTTCGTCAGCTGCTCAACAAAACTGCCCCAAAAGCACCAGCGGGCAGAAAAATTACCAGGGGTTAGAATTAAGGGTCTGAAATCACGTAAAATATAACGGTTAGTACAGACTTAATTCGTGAGTGAACGGGGGCAAGCCAATCCGTCTCGTCGGGCCACAAACCAGTAGAGATTGTATAATACAGACAATTAAAAGTTACTTGAGTTTTAATAATGTGTGACGCTGAAGTATCACTTCAGGCCTCGTAGAGCGATCTTGAAACAGAATTGTGTTTAATAATAACTTGATTTTTATACTTTTTGTGGACGAAAACTATATTTTTACTGAATTTTTCGGCACGGTTATTGAATTTTGAAAAGGTTAACCCAAGAATTATTTCTTTATGGTTCTGTATAATCGATAGGTATAGAGGTTTGTTGAAGTGTTTGTAGTTTTGCTCAAGTAAAATCGTCAAATTCAGAATTTGTGATTTGATATCAAAATCCAATGTGATTTTCATTTTTTTCCAGCAAACCTTTTATGGCGTACCTGATACGAGCTATGTGATGACTGATGAAATATTTGTGCGGCTTTGAGAACCAGAGTTAAACTCGTGTATAGGGTTTTTTCGAATTTTAGGGAAGGATTGTTTCGCCAAGAAGAAGTTTCATTCAGAGAGGTTTTTCAGAGCTATAGAAAACTGCAGTAGAAATTAGTAGAAGGAAAGTAGGAAAATTCAGAATACGCTCAATTGAAAAATCCACAGTCGTACAACTTCTACGTTCAGAGATGTTGAAGCATTAAGAAAAACCGGGATTGACTGTTCAAAATTGCATTTAGAAAACATATTTCGGGTGGGGTAATTACTGGTAAATGTCTATGTCTTAGGAGAACGATCTCATTTCCTGAGAGTGGGATTTACGACTGTAGAAAATCATTAAAAACATTCAATTCATTTAATCATTAAAAACGTTAAAAAAAAGTAGAATGATTTTTTATTTGAAATTAACTGGAATAGGTATTACCTCGTCAAAGTGTTGTGGCAGAAGTGAGAACACTGTTATCCAGAATCTTCCCAGGACACCAGGACACTAGAAGGGATCAGTGAATATTTGCTTAATCGGTCAGTTTTAGGATTTCCTTAATCCCATTAATTTTTTAGTCTCTCCGATATCAATGCGCGAGTAAAGTATTCAGAATTCTTCCACCATATTCAGCTGCAAAATCCTGCAAGTTGCCGTTGGGAATCGCGATTCCACGTGTTTTGTGAGGTGGTTAGTTGAAATGGGTTTTTTAATGTTCTACAACCTAACATTGCAAGTAAATCCAGAATCTGTACTAAATATTCTATACGAACGTCCTGTTGACTATTTTTAAAATTCGGAGAGCTGCAAGCTGGTGGGAATAGATTGTTAAGGTAGACAAGGGCGAGCCGGATATTATACACAATGACAGTATAAATTTCGGTTCAGCTGTCAGACTTGCCCACGCCGGTATTTTGGACACCGTTAGGAGGCAAACGGTCGGTCGGGTCCTGAACGCAACATGACAGCGCTGAGCCGTAACATTCCAGCCTCAGTTAGGTTGTTCATATCAAAGTCAGGTGTTGCAGAGCTCAGATCGATTGCAGACGACTAACATCGCTTTCATTTAACGATATTCGCTTTATTAACTTATCCATCCCGGTGTGAAGAATTCCCCGGAACAGTGGTTTTGGTTTTCTCTTTTTGCAGAAAAATTGAAACGTCTGCAGTCATGACACGTCAACATTTTTACGAAGTTACACACAGTTTTAGTCATCTGAGCTGTTTTGTAGCGTACTGTCCATGCGTTTTGTTGATTTTCAATTGTGATTGCTAGGCTAAAGTTGCAATTTAGATAATGTTTCCATATTCAAATATGGTGGGTGACTCACGAGTAATAATATAATTAACCGTATAAGACGTATATGAGAATTATAAACGTAACATTGTGGACAAACATGCATAGTTAATATACAGAGTGTCACAGTAACTAGGCATCTCCACCTTATTTTGCTAACTTTTGGTCAAATTTTTCCAATTTTTCCCGTAGAAAAAATTGCGGTTTGCGCCATTGCTCATGTTTTGTCATCCTGTTTTTTTCAAATGGCAACCCTAAGTTTTCAATTCCAGATTTTGATTTCACCCAAAATTTCTTGAAAGGTTGATCCTTTACTCAATACTTTGGCCGTGGGCAACCTTTCCAGTAAGAGTGCGCAACCAAGGGATTGTTACAAAAAATTAAATGCAGATACGTCAAGTGTGGCAATATTTGCCAACGTCGAGTCCCGAATCTCGTGGTGGAATCCGTTTGCTAATTCGACAATATTGAACACTAAAATTGGTTTCAATTGCACACACGTAAATAATGGCGTTCGTAAAAATGTTGTTGCGAATTTTTTGACCGAAAATTAGAGAAAATATTGTGAGAAAACTTGGTTTACTACTTGGACACCCTGAAGATATATTATGGACAGGCAAATGTCAGAGATATATAGATTATATATTGGTATAAATGTGGGTATAATATACATAATTATATTATAATATTAATTATACACGGTTGATTTCATCGACCTGCAGGTCGAGTTGGTTTTCATATTTCCATTGTTTCAGACCTATAAATAATATCAATTTACTGAAATAAACAACATACAACAATTTTTTTATTCTAACGATTAAAATTGCTATTTTATTGTGTTCTAGGTAAGTAATCCTGGCCATCAATTGCTGTGTATGGATTCCTTGAATACAGTGAGTTTATATTAGAATAACGATTATTGAGGTTAATTAATTTTAGTGTTCTTTAACCTTAGGTGAAAAGGATAGGTAATTCGTTGCGCAAATATTTTATGGATGTTTCTGACTGAAAACCGACAACGAAAAAAATATTCATAACAGTAGGCTGAGGATGTTTATTCAAAGTACGTAATACTTGTGAGTTGGAAATGGAAATGTTCAAGGTTCTTCTCTCAGTGATGAATTCCAATGTTAAAATTAAGTTGATAGTTATAAACTTGGTAGTGGAGGTTTTTCAATGACCCTGAATCCAAATCGGATATCAAACACACCGAACCTCTATCTGCTGGAATATATTACTGTATAATTGGGTCATGATTTGCATAGAATCTATGGTAGTCAAACTGCTATACCTACCGTCAGGTGAGAGCACAACATAATAAATTATGATACATAATCATATTATGATTGGTAACATGCAACTCAAGCGCGGGTGGGTGTGATTATTTTTCAAATAACATTATCCGTACTACGCTAAGGCGTTTAGTGACATGACGTTAATTTTCATTGGGAATTCCTCTCAAACTGCCTAGAGGAGCTCCATACATCCGGCCGCAGACTGTGCAATCGATAGAAAAATTTTACGCCGCAATTACTGGCGGTTGCAGCCCCACAAGTCGGGTTGTCCGCCGATTAAAATCTCGACTTCGCTACGTTCAGCTAATGAATGTTTAAAACTGAGTAGAATAACTGATTTCGTTAAATTTGAATTCCCGCATGCGAACTCAATGCAAACACGAAATGAGAAGGTGACGTTGGCCAACAATCTGTGTTATAGTGTTGTTATTGATCGCTACCTCCTACCCTTTGAGTGTGTGGTACAGCACATGAAGCAGGTAAATTCGTGCAAGTTCTAAGTGCTGCAAATTGTTACAAAAAGGTTCAGCACATCTGTGTTTGACAGCCCTTCTACGCCGATTGCTGATCTATAAGAAATTAGACAGGACATACAGTGCATTGTAATCTACCCACATAAAACTACATCACATCCGAATAAAAAGAAGTACAATTAAAATTGTACTGTTACCTATTATAAAAGAAACTCTTCGTTTGAAAAAGAAATTCCTAGCTATTGCAATGGTACCAAACATGTTCAACAACTGGCTTCTGGCAGTTGTTGACACTATAAAACGGTACCAGGGATGCGATTGTGTTTGAGTGTCATTAAAGACGATAACTGTCCTTTATAAAATTTGTTCTTTTTCAAAAAGTCGAGTTAGTTTTGAATTCATATTTTTAGCAAAATAGTTCAAAAAAACCTATCAGCTGAGAAGTATAACATTAAAAAACTCTGCTCTGAACTCATGATGGAAAATGTGCATGGATATTACAAAAATTCACTTTAAAAAATCGATAAAAATACGAAAAATGGTGAAAATCTAGGACCTTTGTAGAAAATGTATAGTTAACAATTTTTTTGCGCTATATGTGCTGTCATTTCAAAAAAATTTTCATACAATATATGCAAGTATCGGGAGTTCGATCAATCTTTTACTTCTTACCTACTGAGCAGATGAAATGTAACCTGTTGTTAAGGTATACATAATATGTATACCTTATTATGACATATTAAGGCATACATAATTTTAGCGTTATATTATCAAATTGAAAATTTTGGCAAAGTAATTTGAACCTTTGGCACAAATAAATTTTAATATTTTTGGCATCTTAATTTCAACTTTTGGCGACTCAATTTCAACTTTCGGCATACCAATTCGAGCTTTTGGCATATCAATTTATACTTTTCACAACCCCAACTATTCCATCAATAAATGTTTTTTCTCTCATTTTAGCGCTCGTTTAATAAACATTATTCCTCACGCATCGCTCTGGTTTTCTTAGGCCATACTATGTTCAGTTGACCTCGCCGCTTTTCACTTTCTCATAGCCGAAATGGTACACACGACCACCGGGACACGCGCAGACGCAAGCTAACTTCCATGTTTCCACTGTAGGAAGACTCATTCAATTTTTCTATAGGTCGGACCGGAATAGCTATGAAATATGTATGAGTTCCGAGAAAGTAAAACGAAACGCTACAACCAAAATCGGGAGGAGAAATGAAAATTCAGAAACGAGCTACTAACGTAATTGTGATTCCGTTATAAAAGCCTATAATTACTGAGGCTGAATGGGACGAGAAGATGACTGAAGCTCCTCGGCCATTCTAAGTACGGGAATCTCAGGGGCTGCTAAACTGATTCATCTTAGACATTATAAAAATTGAGAAAACTGTATAAAACACGTTCTAACATGTACAAATCACCAGCGATTAGATTAGACGATCTGAATAAAGTGTGCTAACGATTATAATGAAACATATTCTCTTATGTATTGTTCCCGTTTGGACATTCATGTGCGCCGTGCTCCTATGAGTCGCGGTTCCCTGCACATGAATTTTTTAACGTCATGGAACCCCTTATCCACCGCTTTCCATCGGGATATCACTTTGAAAAATGATTTAAATGGAAAATCGTACTGTCAAAACCCTCAGGGTAAAACCTACTTCCATTACTACCGTTCTTAATTAAATTTATTTTTAAAGTCCCCACTCAATATGTGGGAACCCCCAATTTTTTTATTTTTTTATAAGTACCTTATTAGAAAGTATAAAAGTGAAGTATGGCGCCACCACTTCAAATGGTAATTCATGTCTGCTTGCTTCCTACCATGATTGGGCTCTCTCAAATGAACATTAGAGTCGGAGCTTGAAAGATTTCAAAACTTGTGCAGTTTGGTTATAAATGAATAAAACTTATGTATCATAATAAAATGAGCTAGGATTTAGTACTTCCTAGGAAGTGGAGATGAACGTGACTAGTAAACCTTTATTATTGTCGTGACACTGTTCAAGTAGGTATAAATTTTAAATATTTCAATTAATTGTGATCTCCTCAAATCCAGCTACGTCACCTAACGACATAAATTGTTCTTCGGCTGCGAAATCGGAACTGAATTCTCTTACGCAGCTCGTACCGATTCAGCAGCAACCATTTTTGTGCAGGAATTTGAGGCCCTCCAATAATAAATTATAGACTAGAGTTGATATATTACAGACTAGAGTTGATATACTATTTGCATAACGAACACATCTAAATCATACACATTCACGTATGCGACCGAACAACATCTGCGATGACAGTCGACAGGCGGTTAGTCGACCATTATATTGATTTTTACCAACCGGCGCTGGGAATAGCTTGATTTAGATATACTATTAAGACAAGGCAATGGGGACGAGGAACCGTTAAATTGAGACTAGCCTGCTGATCACCTGCCAAAATGTAACCATGCAAATTGCCTCGTTCTGTTCTATGGGGCTAGGGGTCGATTGGCCCCGCGTTTTAATTTCCTTCGTGAAACTTCCCCCACCTGAGGGCGCTGTATCTCGTCCAATAATCTCACAACGAACTGGGCTTCCCCGCGATCGCCCGATTCAGATTAAAAGTTATTTGGTCAAAACGCTCGCACACCCCGTGCATTCGGAAACGAGCACGTTTAAGGGAGAAAAAAATTGTTCCCCCAAGTAAAAACAAATCCATACACATAAAAATCATTTACTAAGTATTCATACAATTGTACCTTAATTGTTTATACATTATGGGACAAATAAGCGTCAGAGAAACGATGAGCAGTTGAGAAAAAAAGCGGGACAGTAGACCTCTATGGTTTACACATTTAAGTACCGTAGATGAAAAATTGCCTTTGCAACCTACAAATATGGGATTCTAGCTCAGAGGAGGGGAGCTAGTAAACAGAGATGAAAGCTACGGCTGGGGGGGGGGGGGGCTAACAAGGGTTTACGTGAGCACATTCTGTGTTCATAAACGGTACTTACTAAGCCTAACCAACTCCCTGGAAAAATCTGTAGATTCAACCAGAGCACCAGAGAGGATAGTGCTTACCAAGGAGGCAGGTGCACGAATGACCCCCTGGGGCGGATGGAAAAGTGGTGATGCCGGAATAACAAAGGACGGAAGGAGCCCACCCGAAGGTTAGTTGAAGGAGTGTTGAGGGGGGGGGGGGGGGGGGGGACTGTCGGGTTGGTCGCTAAGAACTTGATTGTACTCCTGTCAATCATTTAAATGATAAAAGCAAAGTCTCAACGCTTTCGGCCAGATCCTTCCAGAGTACAATTTGGTACCAGAAATCAGGATCCTCTGTCCATTTTAAAGAGAGCGGAATGTTTGAGGTCGCCTCTGCCACGAAAGAATTTTTCGCTTAAGATGAAAAGTATTTTTTAATTGGAAACAAATCATGCCGGGCCCCTTTTGAAACTCTACTATAAGTTAATATGCTATAATAATTATCATTAGTGGTTGAGAATTCTCCCATGTGAATATATTTTTACGTTCAAGTGTTAAAATTAATTACGGGATAAATGACAAAGAAAGCAGCTCTATTACCCGACCGTTTAGCTTAGGTTACCAAGGAACCAATTGTTTGATGGTAAAATATCAATATATAATTCTTTATTCGATCACGTCTTTCTTAATGATCAGTTGAAATTCCTTGAACATACAAGCTTCAATATTTTGAGTTACTTTGAAGTGAGTTCCCCGTAAGCATGAAATTTAAGCTTCATCTTTGAAGCTTGAGCTTAATGTTCCCCATATACAATTACATATAACTTATGTTCACGTAAATTGCCCTCCTAACAACAAATATGCTGATTGTACATCGTTTCGTCCACTCAGTACCTCAAGGTTATAAAAGGGTTCATCTTGGTCCCTCTTACCGTGTGTACCTGTGCTCCATAGTTCCCCTTGTAAATAAAGTTTGACTTTAAAAAAAAAATGATTTATCGTTGGAACCCCCATAGCTTATACGTATGAATATTCAATAGAATGCACAGCACACAATTTCGATCAGAAAAACACTTCGAATTATTTACACACCGGTTCTTTTTCTTTGTATTGTATAGCCCGTCAATTCAGATCACTGGTTTATATAGTTGCACTATTAAAATGATTCTAGGGTGCACATTATCTAAATATACTCGTAATACTTTGTTGGCACCTTAGTAAATAGAATTAATTAAATACAATTTAACACCCACCTACACTCAACTGTTTTGTCAATATGTAATAAAAAAGTTACGATGAACTCGATATTTTTAAAGGAGCTATAACTATTATATTAGCAGGTGCGATCTTCTTAGTTTATAACGATATTTTCACCAACTACTTATGTATGTTTTTATTCACACTCGTAATGACTTTCTTTAACCCTATTCCTCCTTCTACCAATCTTTACTTGGGTGGTCTCACCCGAATCAGTGGGATTAAATCTGTCAAATACCAAAACAAAATATTATTCGAATCTTTCCGAAACTCTTATCTTTTAATATTTAAACACTTCTATTTTGGTTCACTAGTTGATCGAAAATAAATCGGATGATCCATAACCAACTGGAGTTTATAAAATGCGGATCAAAATGCACGTAACAGGGGGGGGGGGGTCCTGAAATCATAGCATCCCTTAAGACCAGGCCAAAGAATAAATTTACCTTTTTTTCGGTAGGCAGGTGAGGAAATCTTTAAGATCCTTAGGTGAAAATCGGATCTCGTAAGATACCCAGAAGGGACTGGTCTTCGGGTTATGTGCGAGGGTTAAGTAAAAAATAAGGTTCCCACATTTTTTTCAGGTGTAAGGCATTTTTTTACTATAATCGAGTACACCATCTGAAAGCTTGTGCTTTAAACTATTTTTCTACATAGTCGCCAGATTTTTCTATACATTTGTGCTGACGAGTTATCCACTTTTGAAAACCCTCTCCGAAGAACTCCGCCGCCAGGCCGTTGAGGAAGTTTGTGACCGCTTCCTGAACCTCTTCGTCCGATCTGAAGCGTTGTCCACACAAGTGTTGTTTCAATTTGGAAAACGTGTGATAGTCGCTGGGAGCAACAACAGGGCTGTAGGGGGCTTGTTGAATCACATTCCAGCCGAATTTCTTGCTGGAATCGCATTAAGGTACGGGTCTTCCGGGAAACATGCGGGCGCGCGTTATCCTGGTGCAGCCTAACGCCTTTGGTCAATCTTCCTCGCCGACGATTTTGAATGGCTCTTTTGAGTTTTTTCAACGTTTCGCAGTATCTGTCCGAATTTATTGTCGCCCCTGTAGGCATAAATTCGGAAAGCAAGACACCCTTCCGGTCCCAGAACACCGTAGCCATCACTTTTCCTGCGGAGAGCGTCTGCTTGAATTTCTTCGGTGACGGCGATTCGGGATGTTTGCATCGTCGTGATTGCATTTTCGTTTCCGGGGTTACGTAGTGGCACCACGTTAAAACAACATTCGGGTGGACAACGCTTCAGATCGGACGAAGAGGTACATGAAGCGGTCACAAACTTCCTCAACGGCCTGGCGGCGGAGTTCTTCGGAGAGAGCTTTCAAAAGTGGATAACTCGTCAGCAAAAATGTATACAAAAATCTGGCGACTATGTAGAAAAATAGTTTAAAGTACAAGCTTTCAGATGACGTACTCCTCGATTATAATAAAAAATGCATTACACCTGAAAAAAATGTGGGAACCTTATTTTTTACTTGACCCTCGTAGGATTCAAACCCTTTAAAACCTCACCCTCCTTTCCCACGTTGGAACTTGGCCTGGAACTGTTCAACACATTACTTCAGGCCAATAAATTTACCTTAGATATCTCAAAAACGCTTATTGAGGTTCCCTCATTCGTTTCTTATGGATTGCCCGTCAAAGTATCGAATAAGAGCAATTACCCCAGTAGACTACCTGCTCCAAAATTATCTCATCACACGAATTACTACGCGTTTTCTTCTACTACGACACACAATTAGGCCGTTAACAAGGTCATTTAGCTCTTTCAGGAGGGTTTGAAGATGGACTTAACGGACTACTCCTATTGAATGGATACAATAAGTTGGTCCTCGAGCAGAAACATTTTTTCGTCGATGAAGTTTTGGATTTTTTAATGAGAACCCCCATCGTTTGACCAAAAGTAATAATAATTTTCAAGTTATTCTCCATTCATTACATTTTATATAAACTGTAACTTTGCATTGACCCACATTCTGTTTATGGTCGTTTTTGCTTGTATCGGTCATGTAAAATTGTCGTTGTCCAAAGTAGAACGAAAAGTCTGCCTACGCCCCTGACCTGGGTCGCTGTTCGTTCAATTGTTCGCTCTCCTTGGAACTTGAACCTCAATTTTCTGTCAACTGTGTATAACATTCAGCTGGACAGTTGAGTCCTGAATCGTGAACCTGTGATTTTAAATACATCCGGATTAGAACTCCAATCATATGGAATCCTATGGGCAAAGCTATGCTATTAAGCATCTGATTTTGATTAAGTTTTCCTATTTCCCCTCATGAAGAGAGAGGGAGAGGGAGATAGAGAGAAAGAGAATCGTTAAGGAAATACAATGCGGATCGCAAAAAGGAAGTAATAATCGACATATGTTGTTCGGCATTAGGCTGAAGGCTCATCCCGCCGAGACAAAAGTTGAGATTTGATGCTATGCTACCTTCATTTGAACAAAACGCACTGTATCCAATAAACATCTCTATTTACTGATAGTCCAAACAATAATAAAAATTTAAAACTTTACGCTTTTACTTGTCAACTCCAGAAACGACCAAAGTCACGGATCCCATCAACAAACTTCTTGAAAGTTCATTCTAAGCTGAAAGATTTCTTCGTCTGTTGATGTCAAATCATAGACAAATGAATGGAGCTTTTTCTTCCATGACGCTGACAAACGCTTGCATACGAGTCTGCAACACATTGGGACATTTTCAATTTATTACTATGCCGCCCACCCATGGGTACTAAATTGAATTCGCGATCGTGTTGACTCAAGGACTGTAGTTACCAACTTTTATTTATTGGTATCGCGTGAGCAAGTTTTCGTGACGATTTTTCAGTTTATGTGCCAAAGCAAAGTCATGAAAATGTCAATATTGTTTGGACTATCAGTAAATGGAGAGGTTTACAGAGAGATGGTTACAGAGATTTTATTCTGTAAAGAATTTTAAAATAATAATTATGTAAATAAATCTATTATGGTAAAAAATTCGTTTAGAAATAAAAATACAGAAATGAAATATGTTATATGGGAATGGAATGGTGTTCAGTAATTTATTTTTCAACCATAAAGTAATGGCTTTAATAAATTTGAATAAATGGAAACCATTTCCCTATGAACAAGAGTGGAGCTATCAATGGAGCTACCAATCTCCTCCTGATTTTAATGTCATTTTCCGGAATGGGAGGGACAGCTGTGTGATGATTAAGCAGAGTAGTCTACAGGTTATCAAATATTGATACGGTAAACTTTGTCGTAATTATTCACAAGGATGTTATCACTCATGAAGGCCTCCGTAATCCTCGAAACATCATTCATAATCTTGCAAGGTAAAATAATATTACCTACAGTACTTATGTAGATTGAATGTGTATTTAGGGATATGTGTGTATCCAAGATGAAACCTCGATGAATTTCTTATGAGAATCAACTAATCTGATTCATCAAGCTTTCTCGCTCGCCATACGAATGGTTCAGACGATTTGACGCGAGCTACCGCTTTTCGCTCGTTATCGCCCTCACGAGCGGCGATCTCGAGTTTTAAAAGATGAGACGGCCCTAAGTTACTCAACACCCGGTAATTTAGTCAAGGCAAGCAACCCGCCATCGGTGTCAGTACCTGTAACAAACTCCGGCCGCCGTCCGTTCGCGACGCGACTCGACGCTCGGGAATTTCGCGGGACTTTCTAATTTTTCGGAGCCGGCTCTTGGGATCCACCTGAACCCCATGTGGTTTCCCCCTTCCATCGCCTTTACCTCATCTCGCGCCCTGTGGAAGTCACCTGCCGTTTCACGCTCTGTTTCCAAAATATTGGTAACATCATGCGATCTCATTTGATCTCCTTACTTCGTCACGGCATATTTATCACCGGCACATGATAATTCATAAGTAGCAAATTTCGTAAGATGAGTTCAAAGGAAACAATAAATCATACTGTTCGGAGTTGGCTGGATGGAGGTTACCCATCGCCATAGATCATAAACAATAGAAATGAAGTATTATCAAAAATGTTTTTTTGAATTTCGCCTGAATTGGCTCAAGTTTGGATAAATTTAATTAGTTTCCCCGATTTAACCATAAAATGGAGTTGAACTCATGTTTTTTAACATGAATTATAATAAAATTAGTATTTTTATGTGACTTTTCCAGCAATTTTATTGGTATTTTAAATCTCATGGAAATGGTCCATTTTAAAACAAATATGCCTTGAGACCTTAATAAAGAAAACATCACAAACAACAGTGATTAAAAAATTGAGTAAAATTTACTCAAACTATAGTAAATTTTGGGATTAATACTTTACTTGTATTCTTATTCATATTCGTATTTTTTAATTTATGAATTTATTCGTATTCTCAATAATGAATATGAATGCGCCCATTGCCTCAAAGATATTGTTAACTCTACAGGTAGTGAAGAAAAAGAGTCTCAAATTGGTTCACAAAACGGCAAGGGTGGCTCGGTGTGGCAGGTTGCACATGTTGGCTGAGCGTATCTAACTCCACTCTCACTCCAATATCCGATTTATTGTCAATTAACTGAATTACACACCCGGTTAACCTAAAATACGCTTAAAACTCATAGGATGAGTTAATCGAAACCATTGGACATCAATAGGCTCCGATTTTCAGGTCCATAGTTGATTGGTCCTGATTGATTCTACTACGAGTATTGCTATAACAAATGCAATACTGAAGTTCCTCCTTTTCTGAGGTAATAAACTGTTGTCCCCCATCGCAGAACTGAACATTTTCAACTTTTTCTATTTCGATTTCAAAATCGTACATAATACAGAAGTTTATATTCAATAACGTGGACGTGTTGACTCTATAATTTTCTTTCAATGTTTTAGTCCTTATGGAGAATCAACGGATGAACATAACGCAGTCCAAATCGTTATTCTGAAAGTATTCGATATTCAGATTTTTTAATATTTCAGCACTTTTAGGATTGACTGAGAGTTTTGCCATGAATTCAATCCCAATTATGCCCTACATGGGATGCTGACTCATGTTTCATTGATTTTGGTTCATTACTTCTGGAGATAGGATGACCGACGGTTCACATTGGGGCCAAATGGTTCATTTTGTGGGAATACATCAAATTGTAAAGAAATCATCATTATAACACCCTATTTCCATGTTTTTTTTTTATTTTTATTTATTTTATTTTTATTTTTGCGTCGCTGAATCGCTTAGAACCAAATCTGTAATAAAAACTTACTATCAAAGAAAAAATTAATTAATCAGTCATTTAAATTTATTAATGGGTAACTAAAGTTTCACTTTGCAATATGATGTTTGATGACATCTAATAATGAGAAACAATCAATAAAATTAGGTACAGCTGAAAAAAAGGGAATTAGAAATTAAACTAAGAGTTGGCTTTTTTAGTCTACTAATTAGGTATTATTTATTTATCAATTTCTTATTCTAGCGAATTAAATAACGTTTAATAATGTTGAATGACCAAAAGTAGATTTAATTTTTTTTTCAAATTAGCTATCTAAAATTAAATTCAAAGCTCCAGCGATTTGTTCGTCCTCTAAACTAGCACAACCGAAAACAAAAATGTTCCTTACCAAAAACGTACACAACTTCGAGTTCTCACAGCCGATCGAAAACTGAAGCAGAAAGAGTGAAACCGATAACCTCATGTTCAAACAAAATTAGGTTGATATAGAGAAAACGTCAGTAGCAATCATAACCCGTCGCGCATCTGCGTTGTTTTTTACGTCAGCAAGAAAGAGCTGTACCCGAACCTGGGTCAGGAATTTTCAGGGTACCTTTTGTAATAGCTGTACGTTACTTTACTACCAGAAATAGAGGTTCGGTGAAGTTTGATGATATTGAAAATGTTTAAAACAGAAATTTGTTGGTATTTCGACATTTTATTCAGTAATGTGATTTTCAATTGTTAAAATTGATCAATAATAGAACTGAGCGTGTGTCTCTCTGCCCGAAATACATACAAAAACGTCTACAGAAAAAATGCACTGCATTTTGTTATTTTGCAATCATCTCTAAAAAAACGTGAGTGCAAAGTCGTTCTTCTATAATGCAACAAAGGGAAATACATAACTCATACTGGGCTTAAATAAAAAATGCTGCAAATTCTTTCACTGGGGTTTGTTATTCAATTGGCTTGCGTTCACGATTTGCATTTCTACTAAGCTTTGGAGTGTGCGTGTTTGATGTTTCATCGTTAGAGCGATTATTGAATTTCAGGAGATATGCATGGAGCACGTAAATCTGTTCTCAACCAAAGTACCTATTTGGGTTGATCAGTTGATCATATTTGTGTGCCTCCTGAAATCTCTCTATCACCTGTGAAACATGCACACTCCAAAGAAATTCAAATCATGAACGCATGCCAATTGAATAATAAACCCCAGTGAAAGAATTTGCAGCGTTTTTTTAATGGTTATCAGAATACTTCAACCCGTGTGTCGGCTATAAACCCTTTTAGGAGTTCACTCCAGTATCCATGTTCACTACATCACTAGGTTACTGCAATCAAAACAAAAACGATAATAAACCAAAATCATAGGAATAACTGTATTAATCATCACTCTGAGGGTGTTGGAAAATTAGATTCGAGCGACATTGATTTGGGAGGTTTCTTCCTTGATGTCCCACTGTGCGGTGTACGGCCGTTGTCAAAAACCATAAGCCTAAGCAATTGAACGTCGGGCCCTCATGGCTAATTTTTTTCCTTATCGATCCGTAGAGGTGAAGTGTAAATGGCGCTCATTTTAAGGCTTCTAGAATACAATTACAAGGTACTAATCGTCGAGTAGATAATGTACACCAAATAAACAGATTAATGATTTATATAACAGGGAATACATGGGTAGTAAACTTTTGTGTAATGATTTGCAGCGTTTTTATGTATAGTTGTAGAAAATACCTCCTAATCGTTGGAGAAGTCACTATAACCCCCCCGCTTTTTGATAAAACAAAAATCAGATAGTACTAGCAGTTTGTGGTATTTTATCACACCGTGAGGATACATCGCGATTTTGTACTCAACCGCAAGAGGGACAAAAGAAGCATTCGAAGCAGCTAATCAGCTTGATATACCGACGCCTGAAAGTTGCCTAGAGCTGTTACAGTGTTAGGGGCCCCAAAACAGAAGTTGCTTTTTGGCGAGTATGTGAAAGCGATAGGATAGAGGATGGAAGATAGGGCAAGGAGGAGTGGTTTGCGTGGGGAGCTTCGGAAGAAGGTCACTTGGTCAACCCATCATGGCGAAGGCATCTAGGCTGGCTGGCGGAGCTATCACACTACGATGTCGCTTCTCCTAGTCAGATGAGAAAGTCTGCCAAAATCTTCTAGGTGTCAAGGACCCCCCTTGGCCCCGCTGCAGGCTTCCTGTCCGGACCAGTTTAACGTCACCTGCAACCGCGTCACTAAGTGAGCGATTATCTGTCGAGTGATTTTCGCTGTGTTCCTTTAACATCTACCCAACCTACGGTTAAGTGCTAAATTAGGAAATTTATACGATAAAATACCGCTAGATATAACCGGTGAGTCTAAAGCAAATAATTCTGTTACCTAAATTCAAGTCACTGGCACGGATTGCCAGTGAAAAGAATAAATTGAGGATGTAAATACCTATTGTGAAAGTCATTTCTTATTCAAAGTTTCTTGCGAGTAATTACGTTAATTTGAGTGTTAGCTCAAATATCGTATAAGTAGGTAAGTATTCAAAACGGTAACTCATGCCCAACCATTTTTATTATTATCTATTCCCTCTCTATTCTTCAATTATGCATCCATTAAGGTTTATCTGACCAGGGTTATTCGCAGTATATAGCATTAGAAAACTGAATTAAACCTTTAGCAAACTGAATTAAACCTTTAGCGAATTAAATTGAACTTTTAGCAAATTGAATTGACCTTTTCGCAATTAGAATTAAACTTTAATATCTGCATTTGCAAAAGGTTTAATTCTAATTGCGAAAAGGTTAACTAAATTTGCGAAAGGCTTCATTTCAATTGCGAAAAGGTTAATTGAGTTTGCTAAAAGTCTAATTTAGTTTTCTAAAAGTTTAATTTAGTTTGCTAAAAGTTTAATTTAGTTTGCTAATGCTATACTATCCAATGAAACGGTATGTGAGCAAACGATAAAAATTGTTATACAGTCTGTTGGCAGAGTTTATAATGCCTTGGTAGATACTAGCAGTAACAAAAACAAAAAAGATTAATGAAATAGTTATTTTCATCTTCATCATGATTATAGTTTCTAAACAGAAGTAACGATAACCTCGATTTCTTTTCTATTCTTCAACCTTATTGATGAGCTTTGAAATGTTTAGTTTATAATTCGATTTTTTTATACCTATATATTTTAATTTATTTTTTCCAGATTCACGTTTCAACAAACGTAGATTTAAAAAAAAGCGTTAACGATAAAAACTGTTTTCCATCTTCTTCCTGAATGTTTTCTCCAAGCCAATTACTCGTTTAAACAAAATGTTCATGAAATTCGGGTCAGAAGTAACAAATGGGGATTGCATGTGACCAACCCAATGAACAAGACCGAAAATCCAAAATACTATTAAAACGTGGATTTGGACGCATAAAAAGTTTGTTTTTTGTTATTGATAGATATTTGCAGACTCGAATGATGCCAACCGGACCACTGTTCATTCGCCGATTCCTTTTTTGAGAAATTCACGTCAAAAATAATTTGAATGTGAACGTCAAAATTAAGGGCAAAACTACTGCAATGGAATCAGCAGATAAAATTTCATTGGAATTTCTCTTGCAGAGGTAAAGTTTTTTCATACTATGAAAGCATCTATTTTGACAACTAGAAAAGCGTAGGTGAAGTGGATCTTATTTTATCTCATTAATTTCCCCCTACGAACCATGGACGGTATTCTTTTATGTGATTACAATCGTCCTCGTGAAACAGCTCGTGTTTCGATAAGTAGTGACAAATTTACCAATGATTCACTAAACCAGCTAAAAAAAAATTAGCAAATTAAACTGAGGACAATTATAAAATTCCACAAATTATTTGTGCGTATATCAGAATAAGCGATGACAACAGTTTTCACGCCATGAAGCATCTGCCTTGAAATGGTAGGTAACATTTCTTTTGCCCATAAATTACACAACTGTACATGGGTTGGTGTATAATTTTTTATTCGTTTACTATTATTATTATTATTATCAGTCTAACATTTTTGGTTTATTATTCAATAATGAACCATTGTAATCGCTCTTGAAAAAAAAATTGTTAACCCCCCTTGAAAATTTCATGGTCTACGTTTGTAAGGGTGTAGAATCCAAATCTGCAATAACAATTTTTCCGTCCGTCCGCCGTACTACGTACGCACTACTTCTCCCAAACGGCTGGAGCAAAAAATCTGAAATTTTCAGGAAAAATCAATATTGGTCCGACAACGCCCCAATTCTTTAACCAGCACTCTCACTTAATTTAAAGTGCCCTTTAAGGGTTGTCAAAGTTTTGTAAAATCCCTAAAAACCTCAAAAAAAGTCAAGGCGGCCTAAATTTGGACTTTTTTTTAAGAACTTTCCATGAGGAATCGAATGAGCTCTTCCCCAGGTCCGTAGCTCAAACCATTGGCCCGATTTATGGTGCCAACATTTGCGTTATTTTGGTTTATTATTGTTTTTGTTTTGATCGCAATACCTAGTGATGTAGTAATGTGGATACCGGAGTGAACTCCTAAGAGGCTTTGTAGCCAATACACGGGTTGAAGCATTCTGGTATGCATGAAACGCTGCAAATTCTTTCATTGGGGTTTATTATTCAATTGGCTTTCGTTCATGACTTGAATTTCTACTAAGCTTTGGAGTGTGCGTGTTTCACAGGTGGTAGAGCGATCATTGAATTTCAGGAGGCACGCAAATATGATCAACTGATCAATCCAAATAGGTATCTTGGTTGAGAACCGATTTACGTGCTCTATGCATATCTCCTGAAATTCGATAATCGCTCTATCACCTGTGAGACACGCACACTCCAAAGTTTAGTATAAATTCAAATCTGAACGCAAGCCAATTGAATAATAAACCCCAGTGAAATAATTTGCAGCGTTTTTTTTTAATTTTATTTATTCTTTATTTATTAAGTTTTTATTTTTTATTTATTTATTGCAGAGTTGATCCCAATTTATTGAATTGAGTTGGTTGGTAGGGAATTCGATGACGAACGACTTCAGGCACATCATGATTCGGACCCTCCTGACAAATCACAACGATTTCACCCCCGTTACGGTCGCTCCATTCGCCGATTTCCTCCCCTTTCTACCGATTTCAACCCCAACGTTCCCTTTTCAGGAGGCAGAAACTTAACTCGCCGAAGGCGATTTCCTGACACCTCTGAGCTCCGCAAAGGCCTTTTGCACCCCCTTTCCCCGTTCCAACTGTTACGAACACGGTCAACGTATTAGAGCCCATTGACCGTTGACCCGAACTTGGTGGGGCGGAGGCGGAAAGGAAGCAACAGGTCGAACGTAAAATGACTCGCGGCGGAAAGGCCGACGCCTCCACTCCGGACTTGACAGGGTTAACCCTCCTTCCCCACGGTCCCTGACGAAGAACCCAATTCGTCCCTCTACGAGTCACCTTTCAATGGCGTTTCGTAAGGCACCACAATTATCGATTCACGCTACCAGTTAGTGTAATCTTGTCAGATAAGTCGAAATAACATACAACTAGTTTCCTACCTGTCGCGCAAGGGTCCACATTGGCCAATGGCAGCACTCAGAGATGCTTAGCTCATTAATCACCTCCCCTAAAATTGTCCTTATTCGGTATAAATCATGAGAGACTGACGAACGGAATGTTACAGACTGCATGAGATTGGAATCAGGGTGCGAGGCTTCTCGTTCATAATACGATTGCTGCCCTTGTTATCTATCATCAAAAGTGAAGAACAGGTTCCAGAGAATTGTTGCTCCCTTTTTCTAAAAACTCTTCATAGCATCGGGTTTCACGTCATTCTGGAACGATTTCTGGAAGGAAAAACGCTTCCCACATTGTTCCAAGATTGAGTAATCTATACCATGATTAGCACCCTGAGTTACTTTACCCAAAATCAGCGATACGAAGAATTGATAAACATGAGTTGAAAGGAATTAATTGACAATGGTTGGTTAGCCATACGGGGCAAACCAATTGATGTGCAGAAAAGTCTTAAAACGTAGGTACTTAATTTTCACATTTGAGTTGAGTTCGTTTTCAAGAAATTCTTGGGTCCGTTCAAATAAAAATCCTAGAAAAATTGGCTAATGTATGCCTTTTTAGTATAACTAGGACAATAGCATTTCAAATTCTAGCGATACAGATGAAAAGCGCCTTGCTATTACCATGCTAACTTTATCAATTATGTCGTTAGCACCTTAAAATGGGTATTGTTTTGGTTCATCATTTTTAATAATGAATCTTTGTGATACACAGTGAAATAATTTGTTTTACTCCCTCAAAAAATTTTGGTTTACGGTTACTTATACAGTGTAGACATATGCATAAAGTAGATTCCAAAAATCGAAGAAAAAAATACGGGGATGCAGTCCGAAACCTTCCTCTGAAACTACTGGATCAAAGTTCACGAAAATTGGCTCGAAGATCCAAAATCGATCCGGGATGTTCCCGTAACCTCAGCATCTTAATCAATCAATCCTAAGTGATTATACCCAAAGATTAATCTATCAGAATCTCAAAAGCTTTCGATGGAAGAGGGCTGATATTTTTTGTTCGATTCAGATACCAATTAGATCCCTGAACGGTATGAGGCCGTACCGGTAAATGTACGATCATCCGTTCGCTCAGCCTTAAAAAAATCAAATAGGTAGGCGGTCGGGCTACAGAGCCTTTCAACGGAGCCTGGCCAAAATATCGAGGCTGGCGGCAGTCCAAGTATTTACATCTTGAATGGAATTACAAGATATGGAGGCGCCATGTTCCGAGTTTAGATAATATACAGCAGACCATGTCATTTTCTATTGGTCTTATTTGTATTAGTTTCCACTATTGATTACTACTGAATTAGTTGATAAAACCCCGATCCGCATTACTTTCAATATTCGTATTTTTTCTCAAGAACGTATTTCATTTCCATCAAACTCGATGGAACGTGTCATTTAATAGTCTCAAGTCAGATGATCTCCCAGAACTGCACTTTTGATAAGGGTTGGCAATTTAGGTTGAACGTTGACGTTAACTTTGGGTTGAACAGAGTATAATAATTAAGATGGTTTGATGAACTGAGACACCGGCTTCTCAAACTGTAAGAGAAGCGATTGGCAATTTAGGTAACCATTCATCAACTTGTGAGGGTGAGAAATATCGGCATCTCTCGAACAAGCAAACGTGTCCAACATGTCGTATGGAATGTAAAATTTAAAGGCGATATTTTTATAATTGATATTTTGTATTATTTTTCGAGTTATTTATTTTTCACGTATTTTTCTATTCAGGCATTTTTTCTCTCTCGTTTGTCATTAAACAAAAGCCTCTCTAATACGGAGTAGCTTCATGGGAACGTCTTAAGAACAACGTATTGCCTTCATGTCCTTGCATAGAAGCACGGATAATGACGTAAAACATGTAGTGTGGATTTATAATGGCTCGAAAGCACTTTCTGTGATGGCTGAGATTTGGCTCCAGACTTTTTTTTTAATCTGACGGTTTTTTTTAAACAGCGGTTTCCCTGTGAGTCGTCTTGATTCATTTCAGAAACCAGAGTCGAGAGAGCCTTATTCGCTGTCACAATTCCGATAAAAGCACGAGCGATTTATATTCACCTCCGACGTTTTCCAAAGCAACACGGATCCCTCCGATAGCAGAAGCCTCCGAAGGGGTTCCAGCCGCGAAAAAATGAAGTAACGGGATCATCATGAATAAACATGAATGTATTTTGCGCCCCGTCAAACTGGTCTTGCATTCTGCACCTATCTCTAATGACTAGGCTAGTACGAGTAGTAGGTAGGATAGGAAGCTCAATATCCCCCAGGAGCTTCGCTTCACTCCCGGACTCGTGTTCATCCCGAGCAGATGAAAATATCAGGTCTGGCCGCGTGCAATTATCGCGCTGGTACCGGCTCCCGCTCAAATATTGTTTAAGTGGTTTTAAAATCGTGATTGTGGATTTTTTGTGTTTCGAAATGTGAAGTGACTTGCTTGACTCGACGCTGCTGATGGGAATTACAGGATCAGTTGCCTCTAAAGTCAACGTCCTCCGTTTTCCTATCCCGTTCAAAGAGTACAGCATGACTCAGAGCTCTGCCCAGGACGTCGCCTCAGTTGACGGTGAATTTACTGTAGTATTATTATTTTTTCTGTTTTTAACTTTTTGTTTGATGAGTATTTTTTGGAAGACTTTTAAGATATCTAAGGTGATACTTTTTGTAAGTTAAATATTTCTATTCTGTTCACTTTCTAATCGTACATTTTTAGCATAAATTTCAATTTTCACCTTGTGCTAACCGTGGTTTTGTCCGTGTTGTTTTCACTCCGCCCAAACGTCTCCAATCAATATTATTTCATCGTTTCCAAAACGTTATACTCTTGACCTGATATTTTGCAGACATTCTCAATGTTACGTGTTTTATAGAAAATTTCATAATTCGCGAATATTACTATGAAAACGGCATTTAACACTTTTGTTAGATGTTGTCCCGAATGAAACAATAAATTACGACTCATTGCAGTCGCAGATTTGTTTATTGATTGTCCAAATATAGATTCCCGCACAACAAAATTTGTTTAATGTTGATAAAACTTATCAAATGGCTGTTACAAAGGAAAGGATTCTTTGAATCCATCGAAAGTTTAGCAATCAGATTTTGATTAATCGGTTTTGCAAAATTTTGATATACGAAAATCTTCAATGTGTGTTTGGTCTTGTTTATTTCAATCAATTTTACGAATGTCTTCTGTTCAGAGAAGAAGTTTGATTTGGGTAGTTAGTGAGAAATAGTGCTGTAAGTGTCAATAATTATATACCAAAATAAACGTTTCTGTACTTTGAAAAACCAGTAATACTTAGCGCGGAGACGTGTTCTATTGATCACCCGTGTTTTGCAGATTGATAATAATAATGATTTTTGAGCTGCTAATTGAGCTTGATAATGCAGCACAACGGTAACGAACGAGTCGAGGTAACGGACAAGTTTTTCTATCGGCACTATAATATATTCCACCTTCTACTTGCGGTTTGTAACACAATACTCGAATCCCGGCTTCGTCAGCCTGATTTTGTGTCCAACTCAGCCCAATTAAAACCGCCTTGTAGGCTCACTGCTCTCACCAACAAACTGTAAACTTTCTAAGATATCATTTATAAGGATTCCGCCCAGTTGGTCTCGCCCTGGTTTGCATATTTATATGGACTGATTCGCATCCCGATTCATTATAGCTCTTGTGATCTGCACTTTTTTAATTACCTAGTTCCTAAAAGTTGCCTGCTTTGAATTTATGATTTGATTTGAATTTTGACAGACTCGTCAACGGCTTCTTGAAAGTATGACCTAATTGTATTCAGTGTGTTAAAATAGGAAAAAAAATGCAGAGCAAGTCAGGACTAAAACCGTCGAAAAAATCATGGATGTAATATGAATGAGTGTTAGTGTAGAATATTGTTACAAACTTAGAAAGGTGGACACAAATCACAATCCTCAATCGTTTACATTTTAAGAATATCCTGATGCTTAGTTACCGAATTTCTTTGGAAAGTCACACAAATCGTATAGAATTTGGGAGTGATATTTTATATAAAAGGTACGTTACACTTGAAAATTGCTCCATGTACGTATTCATAGGAACCACGAATATCACAAATACCTTCTAATAAATTACTTCTTTTCGGGTTTTCTGAAAAAAATAAGGGAGCTTTGAGCGTTTGCTCAGAGTTGGTTGTAGTTTGTTTCCAAAGATGATCTCATTTAACGCTTAATGACACACGGTATCTTCCTGGATACCTTTCCCTTCAACCTCATTTCCCCCGAATAAGAATAAAGCCTATAAATAAAAATGGGATCTTAGCCCACTCTAAAACCTAATTGGCATGATTAATTATCTCTCAACGGTTGTAATTGCTGTTTTTCTGGTTTCTAAATGAAATGCTAGGGAACATGATCCAGGATGCCTCTCTCCTGTTCCGTTCTTTAACTGTTAGTCTGAACGTAACATAACTAATTTCCGAACTTTTGATGTTCAAGTGCTGATTATATCATACCTACTTGAAATTAAATAAAACTCGAGTTTCTTCTTAAAAAGCGAGAAAATCACCAAGAGGCCTTTTGAAGCCAATTGCGTGTTTTCGGAAGCAAGAGTTCATTTTTAGCCATTAACGACTATTAACGGCTGTTATTTTAAACAATAAAGAATTTTTTATGAAAAAAGTGATTTTAAAATTGTATTCTGGTTCTTTTGTATTTACTGCAATGGAAAGTAGAGAAACCAGCAAGATAATCATTGACAAATCAAGGGCGGTCGACAGACAGCTGCGCGAGCGCCGTTGTGACTCAGGTTGCCGCGAACGCGTGAAGGTTGATGGTTGTATCACATGTGAAGGCTGAACGGCTAAGGAAAATTCTTGGACTGAAGAAAAATCGAACACGCGGCACGATCGTTTTGCCGCAACAAAGCGTGATGCCGCGTTATTACGTCTGACACATCTGTAGAGTTGTATTGTTTGATCGCACTGATAGATCGCGATGGGCGCCCGCTCGCCCCCGTCGATCGCGTTCGTTGTTCACTTAAGACACGGCGTCGAGGTATGGTATCCATGATGCGTCTGCGGCCGGCGTCTGCGGCTTGCGATTTCTTCACGTACCTACCGAAACAGGCGACAGCTGCGCCGCGCTGCAGGAGAGTTATCTCTCAAGAGGCGCGGCGCTGCAGGCGGCGTACCTATGTGCCAGCGTCAGTTTCGATCAATCATCATCATCATCATCATCATCATCATCAATCTATATACGGACGAAAATATCAGAGCAGGTAGGTATATCAGGGGGTGGTAACGTTGGGCGGGTGGAGTTCTCCGCCACCCCCCCCTCTCGACCGCGCCTGTGAAGGGGACCCCACCAATGAGGACCGTCTCCAAGGGCAACCGCTGGGTGGAATTCACCCCCCCCCCCCTCTCGACCGCGCCAGTGAAGGGGACCCCACCGAAGAGGAGCGTCTCCCAGGGCAACCTGCTCCCCTCCTCGGGGACTTGGAATATACGATTTTTGGTTTATTATTCAATAATCTCTGGGGTTTATTATTCAATTGGCTTGCGTTCATGATTTCAATTTCTACTAAGCTTTAGAGTGTGCGCGTTTCACTGGTGATAGAGCGATTATTGAATTTCAGGAGATATGCATGGAGCACGTAAATGTGTTCTCAACCAAAATGCCTATTTGGATTGATCAGTTGATCATATTTGCGTGCCTCCTGAAATTCAATAATCGCTCTATCCTGTGAAACGCGCACACTCCAAAGCTTAGTAGAAATTCAAATCATGAACGCAAGGCAAATGAACGAAATTGAATAATAAACCCCAGTGAAAAAATTTGCAGCGTTTTTACTTTTTTTTTTTTTTTTTTTTTTTTTTTTTTTTTTTACAGAAAATAACTCTCTTCTGCGTGAGTGATGTGTCCGCAGATCTTTGAACCAAGATTTAATTCCTATAGGTTTCATCCGAGCTTTTTTTTTTTTAAAATTTATTTTTTTGCCTTGCACCAAGTAATAACTTATTAACAATATTATTCTGACTTAAATTCTCTACATAATTATTGGGACTCAAGATCCATTATTCCAGTCCATGATCCTTCTGAGGTTCAGCACATTCACTTCCTACACAAGTTCATGTGGTTTTGTGCGCTTAAGGCGCCTAGTTAGGTCTTGACGATTTTTTGTTGCCTCAAGTTGGCTTCACAGCTTCTTCGTTGACATTCCTCGTAGTCTGGGTAGATGAGCGGTATTGCCCTCTGTTTGATTATTTCGTCTATGCTGTCCAGTTCCAGTTCGCTGGTGAAGAGCGATTATTGAATTTCATGAGATATGCATGGAGCACGTAAATGTGTTCTCAACCAAAATACCTATTTGGATTGATCAGTTGATCATATTTGCGTGCCTCCTGAAATTCAATAATCGCTCTATCCTGTGAAACGCGCACACTCCAAAGCTTAGTAGAAATTCAAATCATGAACGCAGCCAATTAAATAATAAACCCCAGTGAAAGAATTTGCAGCGTTTTTTTTTTCACATGTCTGTCTGCGTGAGTGCCCGTGTGTCCGCAGATCTTTGAACCAAGCTTAATTCCTATAGGTTTCATCCGAGCTTGACGACATTTTCAGGGAATGGTGTGTCAGGGGATGCTTACCAATCAATACATCAGACAAACGTAAAATCCACCATGCATCATTTTTCAAGTTCCAGTTTTCTGATCGCCCTCACATTTTCGGGATGGTCGGGAAAAAACGGTCTGACAATATCACATCGGTTTCAATGAGGTTGTAAATTCAGTAGCTACTGAACACTGAAAGCTAGCGGACTAAAATCCACCAAGCTCCATTTTCTCTGGTTTTTGTGATCAGATTGCTCTCAAACTTTCAGGTAGTCGGGGAAGTAAGATTTGATAATTCCATGTCGGTTTCAGCTTGATTGTATCATCAGTAGCTATCGAGCTTGCGCAAACGTAAAATCCACCTAGCATCGTTTCCTCAGGTTAAAGTGGTCGAGGACTAACGGTGTATCATTATTCTTTCCGAATTACATTTAACGTGGCAGACCCGCAATACAGATTGACACCTCCTCTGAAGGCCTCCGGGCATGTCTCCAGGAACATGGTCCGTGTTATTTCTGTTCCGTGAATCGTTGGAACAAGAATCTACTATTAATCTTCTTCTTTTAAAACATTTCAAAAGATCTATACATTCATGTTAATTAGACGATGAAGCTATGTACCACACCCAACTTGGGAGACTTTTTAAAATTTTTTAAATACTCTTTCGTAGCATCAAGGTGAAAACCGGATATTGCCGAAAACCGCGAATCCTGCAGGATAAGAGCATCGTAGAGTTGGCGAAGCAGTTTCAATAGAAACCATAAAAAGGAATGGGGAGCGATAAAAATGTGAGTTTCAGCTTCAAGTTCTAATCTGAAGAGATTTGATCTCTCTGAAGCCTGATGGCCTTAAACCCACCCGCTTGTATCTATTTATCTTGGAAGGTTTCGCCCCAGGCATCGAAACTATTCATCGGTGGTAAGCGTTTCTGGCGCACACATGAGTTGGCGTCCCCACCCCGCGCTGGGAACCCACCTTTCGAAACAAGCTTGGGTGTTACTGACCTCCTCGCAACTAGTTCTTGGGCTAGGCCGTTATCCGATCTGTTGGAATTTTAGGCATATAACGGTTCACTCCCGCTCCCGGCCATCCTTTGCCCCCTACTTTGATTTTTGGGCTGGAATCGCGGAAAAAAAAGTTTGGTCACGCAGGAGATTACGTCATTTTACACGTATAGGGTGATTATCTATTAGCATTTGCAATATCTGACAACCCCATGTAGGTACTTGAGACGTTGGAGGTCGATGCTAGATGAAATAATGCCTGGCCATGTTCACTGGTACATTTTCCTCCCTTATTGAAGGATTACTTTAAAACAAGGAAATGAAACAACTACCTATGGCCTTCCGATGTCGTAGGTTAAAATATGTTTTTGTGCTTCTATTCCCCTTTTCACATTCTTTTCCATTTTACGTTTTTGGTTTATCATTCAATAATAAACCATTGTAATCGCTCTTAAAAAAAAATTCTAACCCCCCCCCCCCCCCTGAAAATTTCATGGTTTACGTTTCAAAGGGTGTAGAATCCAAATCTGCAATAACAAATTTTCCGTCCGTCCGCCCTACGTACGATTTCTCCCAAACGGCTGGAGCAAAATGGAAATTTTCAGGAAAAATCCATGTTGGTCCGGATAATGTGGATACTGGAGTGAACTCCTAAAAGGCTTTGTAGCCGATACACGGGTTGAAGCATTCTGATACGCATGAAACGCTGCAAATTCTTTCACTGGGGTTTATTATTCAATTCGCTTGCGTTCATAATTTGAATTTCTACTAAGCTTTGGAGTGTGCGTGTTTCACAGGAATGATAGAGCGATTATTGAATTTCAGGAGGCACACATGTATGATCAACTGATCAATCCAAATAGGTATTTTGCTTGAGGACAGATTTACGTGCTCTATGCATATCTAAATTCAATAATGCTCTTTATCACCTATGAAACAAATCACACTCCAAATTTGCTTAGTTGAAATTCAATCATGAATTGAATAATTATAGATGTTTTTACCCCAGTGAAAGAATTTGCAGCGTTTTTCCCTTTCAGAGCTTCATTGAGTTTCATTTAACTGTTTCCATGGGGGTTTCTCCTGGTTTCACGTTACATTTTCGCATAATTTGCCTTAGTAGCCCACCAAAAACGACATATTTTTGTGAAATTTGACTTGAAAATCATAAATAGGCCAAATACCGTCCTGACTCGTCAACATCATCCATTTTCCATCAACCCCAATCGGTAAATTTGAAAGACTGAAATATTAAAAAAAAAAAAAAGAACAGAATTTCGGAAACTTTCGGAAGAAATACAGTGTGTTTTCGTTTGTTATTAAAAGCTTTGCGAAGAACCGAACGGAACCACCTGGAACGATGTCCAACCATTAAAAAATAATATCAATATCAGGGAATTGGTATGAAAAAAGTGAAATTAGTTTTATAACTTACATCAAATGCCAGCTGATGTAATTTCTAACTAGTAATTGTTTCAAGTAATCTAGTTTATTTTACATATTGATGGTTAATAGAGTTTATGTTGGTGTGTCATTTTATCATAATGATTTTCATTTAGATGATTCCTTGCCTGTTTCAATACACTTCTTAGTTTCTGATGTACCATTGTATTGGATTTGTTGTCGTTTCATTTAATAACACCAAGTGTTTTCCATAGGTAGAGTAGTGAATGTGTTTACTACATAACGTCAATGCTGTAAAGGGGATCGGGAATATTAGCAGATATTGGTCTAATGGTATGGACTGTGGTTTCTAATTTCTCACCACGGATGTTCTTTCGAATGTACCAACTCCGATTTGAATAATTGCATTCTAAATTTAACCAATCTAATTATATTCAGATCGTGAATGGAAGGTGGCACCACAATTATTCATCAAGTGGGGTGACTTGTGCATAAAAGCAAGGTTATTGATATAATTTTCGTTGTTTAGTGTGCATGTGTTTTACCACCTATTTCTAGTAGACTCTTTCAAGTTTGGTTCAAAGTTTATTGCCTTTGGCTATGAACTATCTGTCAAACATTCTCGTGGTTTTCTCTAACATATTCCAGGTCTTATGCATCTTGGTCAATGAGGATGATTTCTCACTTACTGCCTACAGACCGATCTAAAACCGACTGCATGAACCAAATAAGCTGTCGTAGTTAACACTTTGATAAAGTACGATGTACGTAGGAAGTAACAAGTACGAAGGAAGAGAACTAAGGAGGCTCAACAGGAACTGTGATGTCGGCAGTCACGCTATGCCAGGCCGATGATGACGTCAGGGTATCGCAAATCGCCGACTCAGCGCCCCATTTCCAACGGGATTGATCGGCCGGTAAATGTAGAACTCGCGTGGCCCGACACTTTTTTTTCGAGGGTCGTACCTTACAAATCAAAATAAATGCCCAACCTTGGGGCAAACAGCGAAACTAGGTAATTTAGCCATATCGTTTCCTTAACAAGGCACTGAGTGATCTCCGGGCCTCCTCAGTGTGACGGAGGACGGGGGCACGGATTTCTCGTTACCAACCGAGATTCTTCTTTTGCTCTGGAATTGGTAACAGCGAAGCTGCATCAACATTTGTATGTGGTTACAAGTTAACGAGTTAAAGTCGTTCGCTGTTCTGGGCCTCAGAATAGACGGATACGCTATCATGTTTATTACAAGAGAACCTACCATAATAGATTGTCCTTACTTTATATAGTGAATGTATCGTATTGTTCCTCCGAGACATTTTATTTCCCATTTACGTCAGATTGCCACAGCCGTTCCTTCAATTGTTACACAGGACTCCCCCAACTTTGTAGGACCCTTCGCAATTTGTGTGATAAGTACTGAAACAAATGAATTGTACAAGTTTAGAAAACATTATGATCCATCAGCTCTGCATCTATCGTGAGGTATACGTTCTAATTCGACCGTAAGATCCCAAAAGTAAGCGGAAAAAATCCTCCCTTCCGCTATCTTATTGGTTGACCAGCAAGTCTGCACCACGAGCCCAAGTACTCTGAAAGCCTGATATTCTCCATTATAACGCAAACAAATCAACAATATATTACTTTCGCACCATCCCGAAGTTCAATCACCCAACAAACACCAATTCAAGAATCTCAAGAGACGATCTCGAGTAGAAACACAGTAAGTAATTTTTATACCGTTCCAATGTATCCATTACATTGGATATATGTCTTAAACAAAGACGTATATTAGTATTCGTATAATAAAAAGTAGAGTGAATGAAGTACATACCACCGAAAACTCCAAAACAAAATGGACTCGTTGGAAAGATGTCCGCACAATGACAGGAACATGTTGCTTGTTGGCCTGAAGATGTGGTAAAAGTAACGCGGAATTTCGGAGCATATTATGTGGTGAGAATGTGAACTGGTTAAAGACCTATTCGCAATTACCAGTGTTTCTTCGTGAAGGTTTCTCATAACCTGTTTTCAATAAAATACATAAGTACGAGATATCAAAGCAGTTCTTCCAACATAGCTTAAACTGTTCAGCTCAAGCGCGATTTGATTTGTCTTTCGCAGTAACAAAATTCAAAGTTTTGGAATTTGAGTTTTGTGTTCCGAACGGTTCTGACAGTCTCTTCTTTTATCTGGTAGTATTGGAATTTTGTCGTCACGTGGATCTTATGGAGTAGGAACCAAAACTTTTATCCTCGTCATGTTGTGCTACCTTCCATCTCTAGACTCTCTGTATTACTGTTATTTATTTTCAGTTTTTTAAAGTTTAATTTCGGTTTATTATTCAATAATAAACCATTGTAATCGCTCTGGAAAACAAATTCTAACCCCCCCTGAAAATTTCATGGCTTACGTTTCAAAGGGTGTAAAATCCGAATCTGCAATAAAATTTTTCCGTCCGTCCGCCGTAACGCACGATATCTCCGAAACGGCTGGAGCAAAAGATCTGAAATTTTCAGGAAAAATCCATCTAGGTCCGACGACGCCCCAATTCTTCAGCCAGCTCTCTCACTCAATTTAAAGTGCCCTTTAAGGGCTGTCAAAGTTTTGTAAGATCCCTAAAAACCTCAAAACAAGTCGAATCGGCCTAAATATTTTCCTATTTGAAGAACATACGATGAGGAATCGAATGAGCCCTTCCCCACGTCCGTAGGTCAAACCATTCCCGATGTATGGCCCGATTTATGGTGCCGACATTTGCGTTTTTTCGTTTATTATTGTTTGTTTGTAACATAGTGATGTCCGGCCGATAGCGTCGAGTTGTAGTGAATGTGGTTACTGGAGTGATAGCCGATGTGGATACTTGTAGTTTAAAGGAGGTTCAATAAAAAAAACGCTGCAAATTCTTTCACTGGAGTTTATTATTCAATTGGCTTTCGTTCATAATTTGAATTTCTACTAAGCTTTGGAGTGTACGCGTTTCACAGGATAGAGCGATTATTGAATTTCAGGAGGCACACAAATATGATCAACTGATCAATCCAAATAGGTATTTTGCTTGAGGACAGATTTACGTGCACCATGCATATCTCCTGAAATTCAATAATCTCTCTATCCTGTGAAACGCGCACACTCCAAAGCTTAGTAGAAATTCAAATTATGAACGCAAGCCAATTGAATAATAAACCCCAGTGAAAGAATTTGCAGCGTTTTTTGTTTCAAATTTTCTTCTGAGACATTTTGTTAAATTCTTCTTTTATTGAGATCGATTGTGAGATTGATCGATCTCAGTTCTCAAAGCTGTTTCAACAGTTACGACACGCTTAAGGACGATTTTTCTTCGGTTCTGAAGAGTCCCGGATCGGTCAAAACTGCGTCTAACAACTAAGCACTTGATAGCGGAACAATGTAATCACACCCTTGATAAGTCGTTGGCAGTTAAGGCAGTAACTGCTCAACGTCTTCCTACTGCTAGGCACCTACCGGTAGTCATAATGTGGACAAAACAGAATTTCCTCGAGTGAATGAGCTGAGCGTACTCGAGGTGGTCGCGGTAATGGTCCCCCCCGTTCCCCGCACCAAAACACCAGTCGCCTCTTCTAATGAGACTCGCGCCGCACCGTCGGCCTCCGCACTTAACGCATTGACCAGCCGCTCTGCAGACCTTCCCTTTGTAAAAAAAAACTGTCGTTACTGCCATTCAGTGCATCGTTACTCCTATATAGCGCGACCGGTGTAATGAAGATGGATCTAAACCAGGTTTATATTATCTGCTCTTGGCAGCGAAGTCCCGCATACTCTATCAATACCACCTTTCGCCCCAATGTAAGTCTCATTTGGGTTTTGACATTTCATGTCTTTGCTATGGCACACAACCAAATTGTCGTTATGTCACGTTACGTTACGTAACGAAATATGCTCAATGATTATTATGATTCGTAGAAGTGAGGTAGGTACCTATATGATTATAGCTGAAATTTGGCTATATGATTATTATGATTTGGCTGGTAGCCTCCTTAGGACGTGAACAATAAGGTGCAGAGGGTTTTGATCAACTGAGTGGCTCCTGAAGCTAACTTCTTTCCTATCAACTGTGGAAAGCTGAAATTTGGCTGGTAGCCTCCTTAGGACATGAACAATAAGGTGTACAGGGTCTTGATCAGCAGAGTGGCTACTGAAGCTAACTTCTTTCCTATCAACCGTAGGAAGCTGAAATTTGTCTCGTTAGGACATGAACAACAACGCTACTGGAGTAGGTGATGTAGTCTGGCTCGAATACACAGAAGAAAATGTCCCAATGTGTTGCAGACTCGTATGCAAGCATTTATGATTCTTAGAAGTGAGGTAGTTAGGTACCTATATGATTATAGCTGAAATTTGGCTATATGATTATTATGATTTGGCTGGTAGCCTCCTTAGGACGTGAACAATAAGGTGCAGAGGGTCTTGATCAGCAGAGTGGCTACCCACGACGATATATGTATGGATGTAAATAATAAATAAAAATATGAGTTTAATTTTTGTTTTCTTTATATTGAAAAAAATGTAATTCACAGAGGAAGACAAGATTGCTAGAAGATGGAAGGGAAGAAGGAGGGAGGGGAAAGACATGAAATGTCCTAATGCGTTGCAGACTTGTATGCAAGAATTTTCGATTGAATAATGCACCATTAATTCTCTTTTATTTTTCCATTTCTTTCAATAAAACAGCAGTTTTTAACCCCATCTTTGTCATAGCCTATTAACTAACAGCCAACTATATGAGGTATTCGTACCGAATGTACATCACAGTACCGCTACCTGCGCGATGTGTCCCATCTGACAACGTATAACAAATTTGCATTGCAGTAAATGAACATTCAGCAGCTAAATGCATCATACTGATATAAGTAAATCTCTATTTAAAAAAAAATCCAAGTGGATGATTAACACCTACTACATTGAATATGAATTATAATTCAAATCACTCATATTAATTGCCTACATCTTTCTTGAAATTACAAGACCTATCAACCGATCCATTACAATACTACATTTAACAAACTTAATTTTCAATGCCTCCGTCTACGAGTATTACTCGTATTAGTCACATTTTCCTCTACAGATAAAATCACTTCCAAAACCCCCTTGTGTACTTTCACTCTTATGTACATCATAAACCCCTTATGTACATTCACTCTTCCATGTTCTGGTACATACAGCAGGGTTTTCTTCTAACCCAACCTTTTTCATTCGTACATTTTCGGGTATTGCTTTAATTTCGAAAATTGTTAGTTATTGTATTGTTTATGCTTATTCGGCGACCGCCTATAAGACTTATTCTCATTCGCGGGAGTTCTACGAATAGGGTTTTATATCTTCTTCTACAGCGAACGTCGGGAAAAGCCGATGGAAGTGTCGACTCCATTAGAAGTAATGAAAGGGAAGTGGTGGAACGCGTAGACGGGGTGCGATCCAATACCACCCCTACCTTTACATTTCCTTCAAGTCCTGAGCGAACGAGCTTGACTGCCTGAGTGACAAGGTTTTTAAATATCCGCTTGAGAAAATAAATGTCTTCATTCGATTGAAAGAACAGAATTTTCATTTTCCGTTATTCAGTTTTCGACACATGTGCGCCGCACGAACGGATGCTGCAACACTTTAACAACTTCATGACCTTTAACAATGATCTCCAACGGAGTGCCGTAAGGTTTTAAAAGCGGAATCACTTTGTATTTAACTACCTAATTCGGTATTTGTATATTAGAGAGTTTTCTCTGAAAATGAAGCTATTGCAATGGCTCTGAAACGTTTAAATTATAAATTTTCACCACTGAAATCTGAAATGATTCCTGGATTTGAATGCTTTTTTATATGTATACATATATCTACAACTTCTCTTCACCTATTGATATTTACTGAGAAACTGCTTTTTTTTTTTCAAATTAGAAGAAATTCAAGAATGGATACAGCAGGTTGCTGTGGGATCGGTTTCTTCATCCCTTGGACGTTTTTCCTAATGAGCAGGCACATCATCAACAATTGTTCTTTGAGAGTAGCTATTTTTTTTTGTTATTTTCCCCATTTAGTTTGAGTCCAGGTGATCTCTTGGGACCAAAAATCCGTATTATATGCTCCTTGATAGTTGAATAAGCCGATCATTTCCCTTTGTGTGCAACCTGCATCTTGGTTTCCTACTGAGGCAGCGAATCTGGTTTCGATGAGACAGAACGTCGTCCATTTATTTTCCTTGTCTTCAAACAACCCGCGACGTTTCGGAGAAAACTTTTTGTGTTTGGGGATATTGAGAAAAGATGGTTTTGAGCTCTCGGTGTGTGCCGATAGTCTTCTGTGCTACAAAAAGAAGGTTGTGACGAATGGCACTCGTTTGGAATGAACAGGCGGATTTTGTCTACAGCGGACTCTGGGATCCTTCTACCTTGGAGTAAATCCTTCTTCGGGAGTAGCTCCTTTCCACTACGTTCATCAGGGAACGTGGATTCTGTAGCAATTGATATGATCTGGAGGTTTTTTTAACTGAATTGCGAGGGAAACTAGTATAATGCAAATCGTGAGTGATCTTAGAATGGAATTTTTAATCTACCACCCGCATTCATTTTGACTTTTGAATCAAGGAAAGACCTTGCACCCTAAAAAACAACAAACAAATGAAAACATGTTTCCCTTGGCTCAAAAAATCTGTTCATGTTCCCAATCCATATTCAACTATCAATGTAAAATAATTTATTTATATGGTAAGGTGCGGCAGGGTGGTGGCTAAACACAAAGAGTTGCTGACCACCGCTTTAGAGGGAAATTGTTCCCTCCTTTAGTGCCGTTGTTTCCCTTTTGCAAGATCTTCATCTTCATGCCTGTGACTGCTACGTTGATTGAAATAACGAACAGAAGATAACGAGTTAAAAAATGAACCAAATGAATTATTTTACCATTCTGTGATTCATAAAATCGAATTGGGTCAAGATTGAGTTTTTCCATTTGTTTTTTGATACAATGTTCGTTATAGAATCATAACATTCATTTCACATCTCCAACTGTTTGGTAAGTCAGTGTTCAAAGGCGTGGATGAAAATATAATTAAATGAAGATTTAGGTAAATTGTATTAAACGAGGAGCGAGGCAATTCATAATACTCAATTTATATTGCATCCCTCGATTAAAACATTTTCATCAAAAATTCTTGGATTTCTGGCACAAGAATGAGTGAGGAGGACGCCAATTACTGTGTGGTAGCAAGTATTGAAACCAAACAGCTCATTGGATAAACTAGATCAGTAAAAAGAGCTGTTTCTGCGTTCCTCCATACAGAAAACATCAGTCAATTAGGAACTATAATGTCTACGCTCCACGACAATCCGCATCCCTATCTGAACCGTTGCAGACGATGTTCTCAACAAGAGCGATTTTGAACGGCTATCCCGGTACACGACCACAATTTGTTCTTGCGGGACGGCGCGGGGGTCGTTGAGGCCGCTATAAAGAAGGCGGCCCATAAATAAAACGGTTATTTCCGCGCAAGAAATTTGCGGTCCCAGTCTCCAGGTCCTAGCAAAGTTTATGCCTCTCACAAGCCGCCCACTGGAAAGGCAGCTTAGGCCGCGGGAACGATGTCCGAGATTGCTATCTCGAAATGTCCTTTTTTTCTTTCACTCTTTTCAAACTTAAGGTGCACAAATCAAGTCGAGAAACGCGAAGAGAAAGCGCAGTGGTAGAGGGGTGATTAGGTTCTTTCAGGAATTGGTATATATTTCAACTCTTGATCCGTGGCAATTTTCGAAGAAAATTAATACATTCTTACAACTATAAACGTGGAGTGAATAAATACAATTATAAATTTAAAAAATGGGACAGTAGACGTATATGATTCTACAGCCAGATCATTTTAATGAATAATTTTACACATTTAAGTACCGAAAATGAAAAATTGCCTATGCAACCTACAAATATGGGATTCTAGCTCAGAGGAGGGGAGCTAGTGAACTGAGATGAAAGCTACGGCTGGGGGGGGAGGGGCTAACAAGGGTTTATTTGAGCGCATTCTGTGTTCATAAACGGTAAAAATCTGTAGATTCAACCAGAGCACCAGAGAGGCTAGTGCTTACCAAGGTGGCAGGTACACGAATGACCCCCTCGGGCGACCAGCAAAGTGGTGATGCCGGGATAACAAAGGGCGGAAGGAGCCCACCCGTAGGTTAGTTGAAGGAGTGTTGAGTGGGGGGGGGGGGGAACTGTTGGGTCGGTACGGTCGCTAAGAACTGGATTGTACTCCTGTTAATCATTTAAATGATAAAATTCATTTTACTGCAAACGGAATAATAAATATGAATAAATACTGAGACGTTAGTTGATGTGTAAAATACTGTGAAGGGTGGGATGTGGGGGTCTGAGCTGGTTTCTCGCCCCCTTTCCTGGACGTTTCATGGTTGTTGTGATGTAGGTACGTGTGCATTACTCGAAAATCCGTGGATTATTCCGCAGCGATATATAACATCGCCATTGTTTCTACAGAATGCCTGTGAAGGTCAAGCTTCTTTCGCGATTGTTCTACCGATTCTGAGTCTCTTTATTAATTAGTTACTCCAATCTGATATTGATCGGTGGCTAAAGTTGGAATCTCTGAGGAAGCATTCAGTTTCTCCTTCACTAGCACAACAAGTTTCCACCCAGAACGATACAAACGAATCTTTAGTTGATGCACTGCACCAAGATCCAGTATTCACAGATCCAACAAGTCCCCAAATAATCACAGCAGTGTTCAATGCTTTTTTTTAATTTTTTTTTTTTTAAATAAAGTTGAGTTTGAAAATGTAATGCTTGTTTTCATAGTGATGTGCCACCCCACCAACAATAATACGTGGCATGGCCAATTTACTAAACTTTTATATACCATAAACTACAAATTTAGTGCCATGTATTTGAATCTAAATACTGGAGTGGATTCCTTGATGGGGGTCCGCAAGCCAAAAAGTTTGAAAAGTTCTGCTTTAAGGGATTTAAATGCACGCATTCGGACTGAAATGATGAACGGTGACGTGTGACGGATACACGTTTGCCCTTTCGTCTATTCATTGACTGAATTAAGCTTGAGGAAATTTATTGATTGATATTGATACAATTTCTTGGTTAATGCTGTAATACCTCTTGAACTTTAAGTGGAAATCCACTGATATCTATATAATCACCTTATCTCACCTAGATACGCGTAGATCGAGTGTTGTATCTTGTTGAACAATATCCTAACAATGAGTTGTGCAGTTGACGCTGTAAGTTATTTCCCATCCTTTTATAAAAAAAAGGAGAGTTGTAAAAAAAGATTAATTAATCAAAATATGACAGCGCTCAACTAGTAATCCATAGATAGCCCTGAGTACTGGGAAAGAGGCCGCTTTATCTACAACTCATCCCTTTTATCAGTGGATTTTGGAATTTATCAAGCTCTCCAAACCTGACATCGAGGCAACTAGTTTTTTGTCGTTTTTCGCGAGATATACGAGTTTAGTCGGTTGAGAAGTGCAGTGTCCCGTAGAAGCGGTCTGCGGTGTCGGAACCAATAGTGATGTTTTATTTGGAGGATTCTTACAGCTCGATTATCACCTGAAATACGAAGATCGGGCAACTGTGCCCTGAGAGTGAGGATATTCCGGTTATTACGGCATCGCTAGCTCTCACCTTCGAAATGTTCTCATCAGGTACACACATACATCCTATAATATCCCTATTTTAATCACCCCCAAAAACATGGGGGCCCGCCCCCCCCTGAGAATCAGGTTAGTATGCATACATTTTTGTCAGGTTTTGGTGTTTTGAAAAATTCGGTATGTCCAAAATTAATAAATATCGGCAATTCATGTCACACCTAAGTTCATTTTGAAGCAAATACATATTAATAAAACATTTTTGATTTTACTTTTTTACAGAAGAGACACCCCCGTGGCCTGATTTTCGTGCCGAAAAATGTGCAGGCGAATTTCACTGAGACTTTTCTCGCGAGCTCGTTAAGCATTTTAATAAACATTGAAGAGACATGATTTTTGTTCAGGTACCTAACGAAGTACCTAAGTTAAGATATATTCAAGCTATTCCTATTTCAGATTTATGTTAACTTAATAATTGTAGCTTGCGTTATTTTATATTATCTAATGAGGCCTCCCTCAAAACTGAAAAATGGTAAATATGTAAACGCCGTGCAACGCGAGTGTACAGACAGGTTTCAGAAAAAATCATCTTCTGAGCTGGGAAAATCTCTAATTTAAAATTTTTGGTTTGAAATTGCTAGAAAACCCTTCCTTACTAATTCGCCCATAACTCCATACATAGTGTAAAATGCTCGCTCAGAAAATTTTCATTTAAAACAATATTATGCATTGTTCCGGTAAAAGTATAATGGTGGGATATCTAAGTACCAATTTAACCATCATTTAATAACGGTGCTTATAGATTCCATTTTATCATCATGTGTTAATAATTTTCCTGACTCGATATCATCGTTCCCACAAAGGGCCATTAAAACATGGTGTTGATATTTGTGATAACAGTGGCACGAGATTGGGGTATCGTAAATCTCACAAATTCAGTGAATTGTCCTGCCAATTATTAGTTTTGTACGAAGTTTCATCATTTCTGTACTAGATAGACCTTTTATTGAGATCGTAGATCTGGTCAACCTCTTTAAAACAAACATTATAGTTAACTTGTTGCTGATGTACAGAATTATATACAGAATAATAATATTAGCGGATTTAGATCGGCATATTTATAAGGGGATGTTCATCGCTCACTGATGTTTTTTCCTACACCCTTGTTGAGGTAATCTTTCCAGTAAAATCATCATCCTTATTTCGATAGTTATCGAGATCCTGGTTTTTGAATATTTTGGCTCCCAGCTTATAGGCTATACATACAGGGGGAAAGCGGATAAGTGACGAAAATGTTTTTCTGTTTTTCTGCATCAAAAATTTAGTAAAACCCTGCCAACCGCACTTTTCTATCTCAACCCGTTCCCCAGATATAATTTTTTAAAGGTTTTTTTTTTTTTCGGGAAACCACGTTTTTGACATAAAAATCCACTTTTCTCCACTTTATAACCACTATTTTTTTACTTTTGAGAGGAATCCCAGGGATAAAAGAAACAGTTCACGGTATGAATTGGGAAAATGATTACATCCGCAAAGTAGGTAAGTTACAAAAATAAAGTGATACTTATTACTTTTCTAGAAAAATGATCGAAAAACATTTCTAGTATTCAGACTCGTAAAGTTTAAATAAATTAGACTAGTGAAATTAAAAGAAGTCGCGCTCACAATGTGTTCTCAAAATGATCACCATTGTTTCTTATGCAGGCTCTCGTTCTTCTCCGCAAGGCACTAACTGTTTTGTCGTGCGTCAGGCTATCTCGCGTTGCGGCTGCCTCCATGATCCTCGCCCTTGGAAAATGTTCACGTATTCCTCATTTATGATGCCTGCCATGATTCTAACGTAACTGAACACTTTCATGACGTTATGTCTGGGATTCCTCGATTGCTGTACGAAGTGCCTAACGTTTTTTCCCCTTCAAACTGGTATTTCTCCATGAGATCGACGCGGCATCGTAAAGTTGACCATACCATTAGAAAGCTGATTAAATTTGCAAGTTTTCCTGAGGTTTGACAAGTTCCAGCACGTTTTTTGGAAGTGCTGTAAAAGTAATTCATAAACTAGCAATTTTTTTTAAATTTTCAATGTTTGAACTGCAATTGCGGTCCTTAGGAGGTCGTTTATCATTATGATTGTGCATTGGTTGTAAAGGAAATTTCACGCTGAATCAAAAAATGTCGTCAAAAGTAGAAAAAAGACGTTTTAAAGTGGAGAAACGTTGGTTTTTATGTTTAAAAAAAACGTGGTTTTCTGAGAAACAAAAAACATTAAATAATTATATCTAGAGAACATGTTGAGATAGAAAAGTGCCGTTTGCGGGGTTTTACTACATTTTTGATGCAAAATAACAAAAGAAATTTTTCGTCACTCATCCGCTTTCACCCTGTATATTGGAAGTGGTGGCGACGGTACAGAGTTAATTTTTAACCCAAGGTATAACCGTCGGTCCAATATTTTGATAGATTTTTTATGGATTCGATTTGAATTCGACTCATCTTGAAACATAGATCATCACGTTTTAAGATTTGTTTTGATTACAAAGTTCATTGAAATGTGCCAAATTTATTTCAAAAATTAGTACAAATAAACTCACTCACTAAGTAAATTCCAATTGTGCATACGTTTTTATGACTATGGAATAAGATATTTGGTCGTCTTGGAGGAATCTCACTATGGAGCTTTTGGAATGATGTAGGCTGGGGAGGGGACTATTAATTCCGAGTTAGCCAACTTTTTTGGTTCGCTTTTCACAAAAACAACGGTCCATCTTGGATGTAGTAGCCGTGCAGTGTGAGCGCGGTTCACAAATCAAACGAAGCAGATGGCCGGGGGCGATAAAAGCCTACTGTAGTTGGTAGAGGCGACCTCGATTCCGCGGACCCAAATATCAAGCGATCCGCGGATACCCGAAAGGTTAGTCCGGTTTTTTGTTCGATTTTTCGCAACCCGCTAGCCCGAATGGACCGTTTTGGCGCAGTCAAAAGAACGAATAACTAATGCGATTGGTTCTACGATCTGTTGACACGGAAACGAAGAAGCTGGGAAGGCGCTCCGAATTCGTCCTTATGAAAGCTCGCATTTACCGATCAATGCTGCAACTATTCAAATAGGCGTCTCGTTGATAGGCGCTGTTACCGTTAATGTTCCAACGAGGAAAAGTTGGTTAGTTAAATTCTTTTGTAATGTCACATAGAGAATAAATGCTCGTAAACCATCACGTTAGACATGAACAGATTTTCCAAGTTATGTGGTAATTTTCCGCTTCTTACTCACCTGAATGAAAATGTATGCAGTTGGACCTATCTTACACTCTGAAACTGGATATGTCGGCCAAATTTGTTGGGCACTATGGTTCCCATTCTTATTGTAAAGTGGAAATAAATTGAATTTTTAATAAACCGAATTCAAAGATGGGTAGTTCCGGACTATCCAGCTGTGCCCATAACAGCAATAAAATATACAATGACTTAACCGCTCAATTCTCAATAATTTCATCAAAATAAACTGATAAATACCGGCGTTAACAGTTCCCGCGCTGCAAAACGTTATAACTTATTAATACCTTCCCTATATAAGGGACCTTCTACAATCAATCTACAGCAATCCTTTGAAATTAATCGAACGTGTGAATAGTTTCGGCATTTTCCGTTTGTGCATGCTAAGAAGCCATGATTCAATCGGGATCAAATTCGCGGTAAATAATCTTGTACTACCTTCCAATTTTGATTTTTTCCTGAGGGTTGGGAATATGTGTTCAATGAATTTGCCGTGGGTGTATGTTTCTGCTCTCATGGTGATGAAACCTTCAGGTTATAAGTACTTACGTAGAGTACACAATAATTAGCAATACTTCCAATTGATTTTATAATGCTAATAAATATTCGCGTGGGAATGTATATATCTCATTCGTTCTATGACGGCCAGTTTGAGGAAAAATGAAACAGTACCGTGTAATCAATCCAGAATGCCCGCGGTTGACGTGTGAACTTTTTTTTTTTTTTTTGGTGGTGATTGCAAGCGGCCTCCAGCTGCAGCGGAAGGTGAGCCTGTTCCCAGCATAGTTGATGCAGATCGACGCCTCATACTCGACGACATCCTTGAAAATCTTCCGACGCGTGTTGAGATAACCCGAATGTCAGTTATCAACATTTTTTCTGGCAGGTTTTTTTTTTATTCATTGGTGGGCGCAATATGACACTCATTTCCTCGTGCAGCTTTTGATCGAAAATGCGTGACCCCGTTCCATTGGAATATCCTCCAACTTCATTGAGGAACCTTTCGTTTCGTCTTCTCCACCTTATTTTGAAAGCGACGTCATCTCATTCAAAAATTGCGTCCAAAGGAGATGGATGGTGACCGTCAAAGGCAGGCCTAATGCTACTCCGATCCCTTATTACTATTGATCTGACTGCCAGGAAGTTTATAGGAGATCGTCTAGTGGCTAACCAGCACAAACCCTGTAAATGTCATCGATATCGAACTAAAGTCTAGTTTAGACTGTGGCAAGGTGTTGTCCCAGACAAGACTGGGAGCCAATAGAGCTTAACAAATTCTGAAATGAAAAGAACAAGTACAATTGGTTGTGAAGGAACATTATTTCGTTTGCTTTTTTGCATTGACTTGCTTTTGGACAATGAGTACTTCCGCCACAAAGATGGTTTTGCAAAACTGTTGCAATGATGTAACCACCAGCTTATCAAAATTGTTGTTATCACTTCTAGCTTTTGTATAGGTATTAATACAAAGTCGCTCGCGCGAACTTAGAAATTCTTATGGTGCCTATCGCAAGGCAGGAGTCCTTTCGAGGCATATCTGCTTGAAGTGTTTTGGGTAGTGAGCTTGTTCCTTCTCATTTATTCTCCAGAAACCCGCGAGGCATATCCTTTACGTTGATGTCTTCATCGAGATAAGAAGATCGTGCATCATAAACGACTTTTCGTGAAAGGGAATAAATATGAAACTCTAGAGGTCCAAGGTAGAAGGAAGGTTAGGAACGTCCACGGCGGACAGCTGTTGTCACGACATCACCGACCTACCTTATCCCAGACCCCAGCGATCTCTTCGCCGGGTGGTTAAAACCTGCCGTTAAGTAATTAACCAAACCTCTTGAGATGTTCGACCTTGGAATTCATCGTATTGGTAAATGCCACCTTAACAGTTACCTTTATATAAATGCTTCAACGTCCTTATCCCCAATGGGAAGAAACAAACAGCGTAAAGTAGCAAATCTAAGTCCTTAAGTTAAGTACAATATTGAAAAGAACTACGATAGAAGAAAAGAATTAACCAAATACCATGATCTAAAAGATACTCAGTTATATGATAATGTATAGTCTCTACATTTTATCGACTGTATTTTACTGTATTTTAAGGGACTGTCCGAAACACGGGGCGTTATACCGGACATCTATCTGCAGCATTCTGACTTACCTACAATTTAGGTGTTTACCAACACAGTACTTTATTTCTGAAGGTTTCCTGTTTGCACCGGTTTTGCAGAAGCGTACTATTAGAACTTAGTACAAACGGCCAACACATGAAAACTAATAATATAATGAAGATCCATCACGAGCATTTTACCAACTAACCAACGCTACAGCTACACCCAGTTGAATTTAAATAAAACATCAAGCATAAATTGAATTGAATTACTGAAATTAGGAAAAGAAACAGCCTACTCAATATGAATTAGTAATGACAATAAGCTCATATAATTTCTATGGATTTTTTCCTGGTAGATTACAAAGAATTATTATTGAATGTAATAATTAAATTAAATGATTTTTGTTGATATATTTGGATCAAAAAAGCTAAATTTATTAGGAATTATGTACATTGTTTACTATGTTGGATGACTTGTTCTTGAATCGGATCGGAGCCTCGTTGAATTTCATCTGAAGAATTGTAAATCAGCTTTAGGAACGTTGAACAACTGCATCATGATCTTCTTCATTTCATTGTTGATGTTTTTGTATCTCCTATCAGCGTTTAATGGTTTATCGGAAATTGAATAACCTTCCTCTGTCTCTTTAAGACCAGGAGGGATTGTCGTACCATATTAGTCACCGAACCATGGAGATATTTGGATTCCAACTGTTTAAAGCATTTTCGATACAACTTGTTGTTATATAACTGAACGAGGAAATCGTGAACGACTAATTTAGTTGAAATGAGCCTGTCTCAACTCGGGAATGACAATTATGTTCTTAAGATGGGTTGCAGAAATCGTTGGTCTCGAGTGCTAGTGAAAACGTCACGGATCGTTCCCAGACGGTTACCATCTCCACCAAGACAAGAAAAAAACAAATAGAGAAACTCTGAAACAAAAGAGTAGTTGTAGCAAGTTGGGCAGTGAGCATAATTCATTGCTCTCCGACGTTATCGGAATAATTCCGCGCGATAATCAGAGAAGATTTATGAGTAAAAGCGGCAAGGAGCACAAGTACGGAACAAAGGAGGGCAAAGGCCACAACCCCCGAAACTGTTATCGTTTCATAGTTTGGATTATTTGCGCCGGATTCGGCCACGTTTAAATTTGTATTTAATCTGGGAGGTGTCCTTACCTGCCATACATTGATGCAGCTACACCTAGGTTATTCAGATATTGATCGTATTACACCCAAATTTGAGACAAATTATTCTTTTTGAAATAATTAATGATTGACCTGAATTTCTAAAGACATACAATAGATTATCGCCTTGGAACAAATCTACCTAACTCCAAAATGGAGCACTTTAAGTTAATAGTGATTTCAGATAGGTACCTACATAAAGGCGCATTCTTGAGATTGGAATGGTCATTTTTCCCAAAAAAAAGCATTAAAACTAAATATCATATCTCCAGGGTTTCAGAATCAATGCGAACCAGAGTAGTTCCACTGGCTGTTGAGATAGTACCTATTGCATCAAGAGAGCAGAAAAGACATGTTGATTAAAGTGTTTCAATCAAATATAGCAATAGTGAATTATGTTAGTTTTACATCGATGAGTATAAGACCCCTACAGTGCAGTACCAAGACAGGTGGAGCATGAGGTTGCACTAACCAATCAGAAGGTCTTTCCAGTGAATAGTAGTTTACGTCTACATTGCGATACTGTTGAATTATCTTGTACCGTGAATCACATGGACGAAACTATTTTAAGACCGAGATGAGATACTTAGGAACTAAACGATTTCCAATACTCTATCTCAACTCCCGTAATTTGGGTTCATTATTCAATAATAAACCATTGTAATCGCTCTTGAAAAAAAATGCTAACCCCCCTGAAAATTTCATGGTTTACGTTTCAAAGGGTGTAGAATCAATATAGGTCCGACAACGCCCCAATTCTTTAGCCAGCACTCTCGCTTAATTTAAAGTGCCCTTTAAGGGTTATCAAAGTTTTGTAAAATCCCTAAAAACCTAAAAAAAAAGTCGCAGCGGCCTAAATTTGGACTCTTTTTGAAGAACTTTCCATGAGAAATCGAATGAGCTCTTCCCCAGGTTCGTAGCTCAAACCATTCTAGATATACGGCCCGATTTATGGTGCCAACATTTGCGTTTTTTTGATTTATTATTGTTTATTTTTTCATCGCAGTAACCTAGTGATGTAGTAATGTAGTAATGTGGATACTGGAGAGAACTCCTAAAAGGCTTTGTAGCCGATACACGGGTTGAAACATTCTGATATGCATGAAACGCTGCAAATTCTTTCACTGGGGTTTATTATTCAATTAGCTTGCGTTCATGATTTGAATTTCTACTAAGCTTTGGAGTGTGCGTGTTTCACAGGTGATAGAGTGATTATTGAATTTCAGGAGGCACACAAATATGATCAACTGAACAATCCAAATAAGTATTTTGGTTGAGATTTACGTGCTCTATGCATATCTCCTGAAATTCAAAAATCGCTCTATCACCTGTGAAACACGCACACTCCAAAGGTTAGTAGAAATTCAAATCATGAACGCAAGCCAATTGAATAATAAACCCCAGTGAAAGAATTTGCAGCGTTTTTCTGATAAAATGCGTTACTAAGAAACTATAACTTCATCACAAAATAAGGGAACTATTGCCGAGATGTATCTACTGTGTCTCTTACTAGTGAGCTTCATGAATTAGGAACTTTCGATTGCTCCTTCTGAAAAATGACGATTCGGAGTAATGATAGTTTTGTTCCAAGACGATTTTTCTTTGCTTCCACTTGCGGGAGGATAAACCTTTACTTTTTTCACCAAATTCAAGATTCCGAATCACCTTCACACTTGGAACGACTTTCGTTTCGTGTCTGGCCGTATGTCTATTTGCGTGTTTATGTGTGTGTCAGTATGTCCGCAGATCCTCCTAACTAATTCGTACAGTTTTCATGCACTTTTAATAAAACATTTCATGGATCAGGCTCTAGATGGCCTGCTATGAGTTTAATTAATCCAAAATGGCCCAAAATTCACCTAGCATCATTTTCTCAATTCTAATAGTTTTATAACGCTTTTTGTCCAGGATAGTCGGGAAAGAACGGTCCAATAGTATCATTAATTTCAACATGATCATGTGATCAATCGATATAATTAGTGAGGCAGACCAGGGGTGGTTCTATGCCGAAACATATTCCGCGGCATTCCTATCCCGCGGATCTATGAATTGTTGTAACAAGCTTCTACTCTATATTATTCGAGATTATCTGACACATTTCAAAAGATCTATATATATATATGAGATACATGTGATATATATGAGATATATATGCACTTGTGACCTAGAGAAAGAAGCTATGAGCCACAAACAACTTCGTAGACGTTTTTAGTATTTGCATTACGTTCTCTATTTCATATATTAGCAATTTAAACTACCTTTTTTTTCCATATGTGGTTAATAAAAGGGTTGATCTCAGGATGGGTTTCAACCTTCAAAACGCGTCTTGTTTTGCCTAAATGTTTTGTTTTTTTTTTTCTGCAGGTAAGTTCCGCAACTGGCGTGACCTCTTGGAGTTCGCAAATCATGAATCCCTACGCTTTTAAAGGTACTTTCGCACTTTTGGCACTTTTTTTTTCAAAATTTATATCCCTAACTATCAATAAAATAGTTTATATGTTCCTTCAAAACCCTTATTTTTCATTTAGATAAGTATCTATAGTAAATTTTTTATTGAATCAAACGGGTCTCTCAACTGATTACGTGCATATCTATTTGAAGATATCGTCGATATTGAGAGCATTCAGGCTGTTGTAAAACTAGCCGTGTAGTATGTTAATTTAATTCTTTTGCCTTCTTCACGATTCGTTTTTGAAGGTGATAATATCATATTATGTGGTATATCTTTCGCCTATGCAAATGAATTTTTGGTAGCTTTCCGCATCTTGACAACTGTGTGTGGTTCATACATGCTACTCAACGGACAAATTCGGTTTATTCTTTTTTCCAAAACGAGCCTCTAATGACGACCCTGAAGAACATATTTGGTCCGAATCCCTCAAAATTGGTTGGTTTTCGTTTCAAATCTCGTTGGTTAAAAAAACTGATTTAAAAGAAATCTGTCTCTTCTTTGACAGATAGATGAAGTTGATTACAATATTTATGCATTGATTACGAAATACTATTGCACTATTCGCAAGTAGATTGCATATAATGATGTATTAGCCGTTTCTATTTGTCCACTAAAGCTATTTCTTTAGTTTGATCTGCATAAAAGGGTTATCTATTACAGTGATAATAATTCGTGCAATAATTTGCAGCGTTCTTCTTTTATGAGGCAATCAATAAATTGAACTCAAACACAGTAACAGTGACTGAAGAAACAAATATAGAACACAAATGTGGTATGGACTCTTACAAGTATCCGCCTAAAAGAGATATCCTTGTTCGATATTATCTGCAACGCGTCAGTTTCCGTGTGAAAACAGGCAGCGCCGTTTACGCCAGCCCTCAATGGCGGGAGATGCGTTGATATTTTTACCGTCTTTTTTTCGTGCAAAAAACCTCGCCTCCTCTTTTTTACCGAGCAATGCCGTTTTTAACAGAGTAATGAATTAGGGGGTTATGTTAATGGCTAGACAGTCTGCAGTTGAAGCCCGACGTTGCCACATCTAGCTTGCCTTGAACTTTGCTTTTGCCAAGGCAATAGGCTCCCCCTCTGCTCAAAACCAAAGTCGGGCTTCTCTCAGAGCCTCAATTAGAATCGTTAATTTAGGCAATAGTAATTCTTCTACTGTGGCGCCTCATGATGACCAACTATTTGAGAGACGCAGTCCGATGCCAATCTCGTCCAATTCCTACGCGGCCCGGCCTGTAATCGTCCGACTAGACCAACTGACGAGATTTGTCAAGCTGGAACTACCGCCATCATAATTTCTATTAACAATCCTAGTCCATTGTTTATATACTATGAGGTCTGCAATATCACCCTCATCATCGGACAGTACGTTCTTATACACGTAATTTCTTCTAAACAAATATTCGAACATATCGTGATATAATGCAACCATTACCGAGACGTCCCTACGTCTGCCTTCTGTATGATCACAACTATAAACATAATTACAAACACTTGTAATTTGTTTCAAACACTATACCGAATTCTCAATTGAACAAAAAAGGATGGAAATCCTCTCCATCTTCTTCTCGACAGCAAATTCAAAATTTCCGAGGCTTGTTGCACGAGAGAGGCTAGTTAGACCGAAATTGGGATCGAGAGAAAAACCCTGCAAATTCTTTCACTGGGGTTTATTATTAAATTTCATTCCTTTGGCTTGCATTCATGATTAAGGAGATATGCATAGAGCACTTAAATCGGTTCTCAACCAAAATACCTATTTGGATTGATCAGTTGATCATATTTGTGTGCCTCCTGAAATTCAATAATCGCTCTATCACCTGTGAAACACGCACACTCCAAAGCTTAGTAGAAATTCAAATTATGAATCATTGAATATTAAACCCCAGTGAGAGAATTTGCAGCGTTTTTTTCTCAAGAGCGATTACAATGGAAGAATATTCTATTTGAAAATTTTAAATTTCGTAAGACGGAGTATGCATATCAGAATGCTTCAACCCGCGTATCGGCTATAAACCCTTTTAGGAGTTCACTCCACTATCCACATTCACTACATCACTAGGTTACTGGTTGTGTTTTTGTTACGCAGAATTAGTGATGTAGGAATGTGGATGCAAATGTTGGCCCATAAATCATACATCGGGAATGGTTTGAGCTACGGACCTGGGGAGGGGCTCATTCGATTCCTCATGGAAAGTTCTTCAAAAAAAGTCCAAATTTATGCCGCCCTGACTTTTTTTGAGGTTTTTGAATACTTTGACAACCCTTAAAGGGCACTATAAATTAAGTGAGAGAGCTGGCTAAAGAATTGGGGTGTTGTCGGACCAACATGGATTTTTCCTGAAAATTCCAGATTTTTTGCTCCAGCCGTTTTGGGAGAAATTGCGTACGGCGTATGGCGGACGGACGGAAAATTTTTTATTGCAGATTCGGATACTACACCCTTTGAAACGTAAACCATGAAATTTTCAGGGGGGGGTTAGAATTTTTTTTCAGAGTGATTACAATGGTTTATTATTGAATAATAAACCAAAATTAGATAAAAATAGTTAGGATACAACGATTTACTACTAGGTACTACCCCTCCATTCACCATCTCAATGATTACATTTTAAAGTTCCGAAATGCGTCTCAAAACTAGACCAAAACTCTTAATTGAACAAAAAGAGATAGAAGATGATCGAGAGTATAAGCTGAATGAACAGCGTTGGAATGGTTTGACTTTTTATTACCCTGTCCATTCCCCCTCGTATCAACAAAAGCAAAATTTCCTGCGTTTGTTGCACGGCTAGACTAAAACTAGAATCGAATAAAATAAGAATCATGGAAAACGGTTGAGAATTATAGCCTGAGTAGCCTCAACAAAACTTGTCGCAAAAAAACACAATGTGAATGGAAGTCCTAGTCACAAATGAAACTCATTAATCAGGGAAAACCAAGCTTTTTGTAGACCTTATACGAAGGATTGAACTTTTTGATCTGATGAAGTTGAGAATTTCATGTATCAGTTAGTCACTTGACGAAGTAAGGAATCCTCCATGAACCATGGATTACCTGACCCAAGAGAAGGAGCTTTACTGTAGCCATGAATAAAAATCGTTAGCTCCCTGAAGTTCTTCATGAACTGCCTTCATTGTACTGTTCCTTCTATACACGATTCGTTCGGTTCCCAGTAACTCTCAATTTTTCTGGCCTTTGATGGGGTTGTGCTGCTCCACCATTGGACCCCACAAAGCGCACAACAACTGTACAGAAAACTGGGTCGGAACCGATCGGATGACGTAACTCAAAACAGCGGAACCGAGCGTCTGGTCCGGTGTCTGCTGGAACCGACCTTGGTGGCTCTCAAGGACCCCTCAGGATGTACGATATCTTGAACGCCTTTGGCTCCGGATGGGAAACCATTTTCATAACAAGGCGCCCAGAAAAGGGTCTCGTTATTGCTCGCTGTCATTAATTAATCTAATTAAATGCAAACGCCGATTCTCGAGCGTTCATTCCTAAAAGATTCCTAAACGTACAAGCTACTGTGCGGAAAAGCGAATAACGTCCTGGTGATATGAATCAACAATTACTCTTGAAAATCTTATGATCTTCACGTTTTCCATACCACTTTGATTAATAATTTTCACTACCTAGTAAACCTTTGTGCCCTACCGAGAAGAATTTGAATTTTAAAAATGTTAATCTCCCAAAATGAAATTGAATTAGAACAACAAATTTTATTGATTTACTCTTCACCGAGAATTTAAATTTGAATTTTAAAAATGTTAATCTCCCAGAATAAAATAGAATTAAAACAACAAATTTTATTGATTTACTCTTCAAGATGCGTTAATGGAATTTAAATAGTGGCAAATTATTGATGTATGGACCGATTTTATTTTGGTTTATTATTGTTTGTTTGTAACGTAGGGATGACAATTTATTGCAGTTATGATTCTTTTATTATTCAATATTAAATAGATTCAATCTCACGTTACTGGTTAGCAGATATGATTAAACGGAAGCCATAACAATCGATAAATAATTCACCGAAACGACGTAGACATTATTGAAATAAGTTAAATAAACCTCACCTCCAAAGTTATGAACGCAAGCCAATTGAATTATAAACCCCCGTGAAAGAATTTGCAGCGTTTTTTATTACCTAGTATTAAATAGACATTCTCATATTACTGGGTAGCAGATATGATTAAACGGACGCCATAACAATTGATAAATAATTCACCGAAACGACGTAGACATTATTGAAATAAGTTAAATAAACCTCTCCTTCCTCCCTGAGTAGTTATCTATCTCTCCAAACGGCAGGTAACAGTTTAATTCAACTTCTCGGTGTGGAAAGAATTTTGAAATTATATCAGCTAGTCGCAGTCAGTCGTTTACAAAGGGAAATCACCGTGGCTCACAAGTTCCTCACTTTCTTTCATGTTCACTGTGGCGACCGATGAAAGTACAGAGAATGTGTGGATGAGCCGTATTCACCCTCCCACAACGGAAGGGCTGCCATCATGGACTCCTCTGGCAGATCGGAGGGCCAATAATAACGATGATAATATTCCGCAGCAAGGCATCGCCATATTTATTCATACTTCATTTACTCGTTCATTTTCCCTGTTGGGAATTAAAAACTCATTCGACGAAAAGAACAAAATAATTCATTGTTTGTGAACAATGCTGTCGCCTGAAGGTGCGTTTTTTCAATAAATGTGTATTACTTAACCGATTTTCGTTCCAGTAATGCGTTCGCCTTCCTGTCACGTACTACTCTGACACACATATTGGCTCTTACATGAACTCTTGAGATGGATTTCCTCGGACGGAGTCACTATAGTTTTCCTTGTATCTGTCAGCACTCGAAAGTGTAGGTAGTGCTCAACAATCCACTAGTGTAACACTCTTCAAGAAACACCGCGTAGATATGAAGGAAAAATAGAACCACATCCATCATCGCTAAATGGGACCTTTTTTTCGAGCATCGGCGGCGCCCGCATCGCGTTTGCACTCGCCGGGTTCTTCTTTATGAATTTCGACAATTGACCTTTTCCTGCAGACCAGAAGTGAGGTCAGCACAGTGGGGTATCTCACATCCCGAAGGAGCTTCAAACTTACTCTTATTTCGCCCGTCTAACAGAAGCTAACCCCAAATTAGTGGGATCTGATGTTTAGTGATGAAAGTGATGAATGTATATGATTATTTTTTCAAGCATTGACGTTGTTTACGTTCTAAATGAGTTATTCGTTATGGATTGGTAGAGAATACTAGTTAGACATTGTTCCATCCAAAACAATTACTCATTGGGCGATTATAAAGATATAGTTTAATTCTACAAATAAAAACTCAACTATGAACAGAAACGAACTAAGTCACCCGCGACGAAGTTGTGGAAACCCATTTCAAATAAAAACGGAGTAAGATAGAACGTTGTAAATTCTATATGTAGAATTTCCTCACTTTTGCCCAAAGGGAGGTATGTTGGATGTGCTAGAAAAATTCGAAATTGTTAAAAGTGATAGGTCAGGAAAATGTTTAAATGATGTCATTTCTCAAAATATTTCACCATTATTGGGTTCTTTCTTGGAATAAGTTTGGCTCCGCCTCTCCATAATGATACTGTTTGTGCCCCTTTCACTTTGTAAGCCTTGAGTGGCATTGGTTGGTCCTCCCCGCCCCTTTCACTTCCTTGAGCCAATAGGATTCAATCTCCTCTCACTCGATCCTACGTAAGATATGCTTTCTGTGATGAACTTTCAGTTCATGTTTGTTACTGATGATGACCTAACCGTCGAAATCGATTTAACAGTGTAACTCTTTACTTTCGTGGAAATATAGACAACGTTCTATCTTACTCCGTTTTTATATGAACTGAAAGCAAACAACCTTATCATAGTCATTTGTAAACTTTCTAGAAAAGCAGATTTCTTTCATTCCTTCCTTCCAAGAATTATATTCACCCACAGCGAATGATATTTATGGTTAAAATGTGTATGTCGTGTTGGATTTCCTAAGGGTTTCAAAATTCCGGCTCAGAAAAAAATATGTATTGTGGTCACTTTGTAGTTTATATGATTTTCAGCTTCTTATTTGAGCTCATTTGAGGTGGAAAATGAAATTTTAACTATTTGTGCTGATCCCATGTGTATGGATGAGGTTTTCACGTAAGAAGAAGTTGATTTTTATATCAGTTATATACGGTGCGAATTGAATGATAAAATAAAAATGAGAAATAATTTTTTTGTAGAATGTTTCATGACAAATCAGCCTTCAGAACTTTTGGGTTGACATCCACCAAGTTTTCCTTAAATCAAATGGCGGTGCTTCCTGGCCTTCCCCACCGCTCGCAACTGAGTCCCTGAACTCACATTTTTGGAGTAGGCAGTCCTGATGGTTAGTTTCAAATGTAATATTCGCTATCAACCAAGAAAAATCAACTTTTTACTCCTCACCCGTTACTCTGACGCTTAAGTTACAATATTCGTAAATTCCAAAAAACACGACTCCTTCTGTTTTCGTGTCATTTTGTTGGCAATTTTTTTTGGATGTATTGTACAATCTTGATACTGTTTACTGTAAATGATCTATCAAAAAGATAGATAGTGGGTAGTATGCCAAGTAATTATTGCGTATGTACTTTCAATAAATTTTTCACTTGGGCAAATCTTGAACAAAATTGAACGGGGTTTTCTATGGTTGTTACTGGTCCATTGAAGAAAAACTGGGAGTAGGTACTTGTGAGATAGAATACTTCGAATTCCAGAAGAGCAACAACGAATTCTGGGGGATGCGTTTTCTATAGCAAGTTCAAAAATTTACTCCTAACTTGATGAAACTCTGTTTCTTGCTAACCGTAATTATCCATTATTTTGCTGTTTTCTTATACGTTCGTAGATCTGTGACTGACATTGTCGGCTTACGTTTCTGACACGTCATCTTAGAGGAAGTCGCTTAACGTGATACGGAATCGATTCGTTGTGATTTTACAGTTGCCCACAAGGTTAACCGAAACAAGAAATAGTGGTAAGTTTTACGGCTTCGGATATTGAAATAGTTTGGCCTACGTGCCACTTTCCCCGGGACAGGTGACTCCCCTTATCTTTTGTTATCATAGTTGGAGTATTTGCTCTGTGACGCACCTTCACTCCACTCCACTTCCTTGAACGGACGTCGCCGATACTTCTGCTGAAAGATCGATAGAGCCGCCATCTAGTCTAACGAAGTTGATGAAAACAAAATTGTTCACTACATTATCTACAAACAGAAAAACTGACTTGCCGTGACGTGGCAATGCCTTTCTAGCGGGTTCTATGTTTGGGAAGCCTACCACCTAGTAGAAGCTGTTGCCACAGATTCCAATTATTTCTTAAGCTGTTGTTCTAGCTGGAGGAGAAAAGATTGATTATTCTTGTATAGTTAGTGTGTTGAACACAGTGATGTGCATCCCTGATTAACAAATACTTCTACGATTACATTTGCGATCACAAAAATATTCGTAAAAGTAATCGAATAACGAGAGTAATCAATTACCTTTGTATTCGCGCGATGTAATCGATTACAATTGTATTTGATTACTTTTGTATTCGAATACTTTTGCCGATTACAATGGTCCATGCAGTTGATATTCATTTTTGATGTTCGTCGCAGACGGTCTTCTGCCTGAATTTAATTAATACAAATTGACTTTTATAGTAAACCCTGAAAAAAATCTGCATATTACACAAAGTCAGAAGCAGGCATAGCTCACAAATGAACAATAAAATAGACAATGATTTTATGAAAAATTACATTTTTAGATTAGTAAAAATTAAGATTTGAACTCAAACGATGTTTCCATGTTTTAACTTCTTGGTTTTAAATTGCTAGGAACTTTTGGTCCCAATTTTATGTGATCACAAGTAGGTACCATTATTATTGAATTTTCAATGTGCTATGTTATCTCAACCGACTACCTATGGGAAAGGATATTATTCAACGTAGTTCACAGCTGATTTTAGCGAATTCGCAAGAAAAAAAGAAGATATTTAAGAAAAGAAAAGTATTGGAATTAGAAGAACTGAAACTCTTTTTTGATAATCGTGTGGGCATACCTAGTAGTTTTTCTTTGTGAAATCGACCCAAATGGCAACTTGTGAAGTTTGACCATTCTAGCCTAATGGAAAAGTTTACAAGGTACCATAAGGTTACAATTTTGAAGAATTTGGTAGGCATTTCTGCATTTTAAAAATTTTTGGTAAATTGAAAAAACTTTAGGCTCATAAGATTGTTTGTGATGCAAGTGCGGGTACTTGAAAGGAATCATTTATCGTTATTCATAACATTATGAATAATGATTAAGGAAACTTAACGGTTTTGTCGAAGTTTCGAAGTGAAAAATGGGCCCAAAAATTGGGATTTTGAGAACAAAGTTGTGTGGGGTATCGTTTTCGATGTATGTTATAAATTTGGAATGTGTTTCAACATACCAATTTCATGAGCTAAGTATGGTTAAACTGTCAAATTTACTTATCTCAGCCCGGGGTCATCCCCACGGCAGGGGTGTTATGATAACAAAAACATAACTTTCCTCTTAATTTTCCCTTCACTCAAAAACGAAGATTCCTGGATTCTTCGAAGGTTCTCACTTCTGAGACTTCGAAAAACAAAGTAATCGTTATTCGTTATTCGTATCTGTAATCGCAAAAAAGTATTCGTTAATCACAATTACTTTAAACGTATGCGTTAATCGTTTCGCCAACGAATAACGATTGCTTCAAAAGTAATCTTATCAGCGAATACTTTTCACGATTATATTTGTAATCGCAAAAGTATTCGTTAATCGATTAACGCCCATCTCTGGTTGAGCACGTTCCGGATTATGTGCTTAAAACAAAATTAAAACTTTAAAAAAAAAAACACAAGATTGGTGTGAAATGTGCAACGAAAAAACCTTGCTAATGTTCTATTATATTATGTGGAAGAAGTGCGTCCACCATAAATTAGGAATTCTGATATCTCGTGCGCAAAATTGAATTAGTTCAAATTGCATTAAAGAGAGCAGAAAAACAAAAATCCGTTATTTAGGCAGAATGCTTTTTAGGGACAGTTTCTTTGGATTTAAATGATGATTAAGTTCCCTAATTTCGGTGACAAAAACTTGCTCAAAAAGGTTTGCTACACGACCGACCTCTCCCTTTCCACCTCCGCAACCGGCCACAGCTAAATTTAATTATCTATTTTATTCTCCTTTCTGTAATTAGACTAAATTATATCCAGTATTTCATCCATCAAAGGAGGAGCTTTGGGGCAATAAAACGTTTCAATATATGTTGGCTACAAGTTCTGAAAGTAGAGTGATACGTCGCACCGATGATGATAACTATATATGGTACATATATTCAACAATTCAACTGTGGTAAAGCCACGCATGACGTCCTCTCTACGTTGCAATTCCTCACACAATTCACTTTGTTTCAAGGAAACTGCTTTTACAAGATACTCATGGATACTGCGCCGTTTATAAAGAAACCCAAAAGTGACCTCGCAAACCTCACTCATAACACAAACATTATTCAAACATAATAAACTCATGTGTCAGAATTGGCTGCGTTTTACCTTTGCAACATAGTAGTCGTATCCCATCTGCATAATTCGTCTACGGAACGGCCGAAATAAGTAATTCTTTGATTTGTATTCTTTTCATTTCTTCAAGTAAAATTACAGCAGAATTCCAACTAAAACAGGGAACAACAAATTACCAAATTTTGCAATAGCTTTTAATCTGATTGATCGTTCCATGAGGGAAACTCATTATTATTTTCGAAACCTAAAAAGTCCATAGAAATAATAATTATAGCTGAGAGGGCGGACGCTGAATAGTTACTCAAGAGTAGCCGGATATAATTATCGCGTGAGCCTTTCTGCAGGATTTTTCGCATATCATTACCGTTAATATTCATAACTAACTCAATTCTGCGTGATGATTGTCTCTAATTAAGGCGGGACACACTCTTATTAATTCAAATACTTTTTTAATTAATGCAGATAGTTTTTTTTTCTTTTTATTTCTCGCGAAAAGGGGAAAACTATGGTCGCTAAGAAGAAAAAAAATTGTTGGGCCCATTTGGAACTACCGTGCGCCCTAAACTATTATAAGAGATTCCTACATTTGCCGTGAGAAAGATTACTATGATAAAAACACTCATAACACGAACATTCATTTTATCAAAGATTGCGAAAGAAAAATTTTGACAATTCTCTAAACAGAAAAATCTGCCTAATCACCAGTAATAACCATTCAAACATTAACACAGTACTTGACATCATTCATTGGTGAAAATCATAGAGTAAAAATTAGAATTTAGAATTATGAATCGTAACAACCCCAAATTTTACATTTTCAGACTTTGATTCTTTCAAGGCTATTCAGAAAATACATTCATGTTACCGATACGAGAAAGCTATGTGTCACATCCAATTTATCAGCCGTTTTGTCTTCTAATCACGTACTCGGGAATGCTAAAAATCTTGAAACGCTCGTAATGTCAACAGATTTTGGAGGCGTTAGTACGATAATGTGATTAACTAAAGACCTTCCTTCATCAGAGAATACTTATTAAAGTTTGTTACAGAAATTGTCAAATTAACAATCAGTCAGTCGTCGATGAACTGGCAACCCATGAATTCATAGATTTACAGATTGAGATAGCGTCCCTGGCGAAGGAAGAACTGTAGGGTGCGTGTCTGCTGATAACACCACATTAATTACAGTGGTACGAATTTATCACAATATATGCAAAGAATAATGTATTTAACCAAAGTGTAATTTTTTACGAGCACTGAACACGTTCTGAACTGTAGAACTTATGCACAACCAGACGACATTACCCATATTTCTTGTTGACATTGATGAATGGGAGATCAATGGCATCAATACAATGTACAATATTGAACACCTCCGAGTATTTTACATTTTCAACTATGTAAACTTACGTGAAAGATGAGTTGTTGAGATACATATATTCACCTTTCATATCGTGCTCGTCACGACTCAAATTAAGAAAATATTAGCGAAGGTACACGCGACGTCCCATAGATCGTGCGTTGCAAGTGTTGATATTAATTGGAAATAGTACCGTAGAGACGAAGAAAGACAGGAGCAGTAATTAAATAATCAAAGCATATGGAAAATGGCTATTAATGGATAGGTCGCAATTAACCCCGTTGGCATCTGTCTTGAAACGGCGCAGATGGTAGGGAGGATGCCATATTGCGGTGGGAGGAAAATATAGATATTATGATAGACATGAATGAAGAACGTTAGGCATTAAAAGCTGTTTCCAGTCAACATGTAACTAATTCAATCTAAATTGTTATTGAAAATTGAATGTACACTCCAAATCAAATCAAACCTTAGGTTTCCTTTACCTTCTGAAAATTATGTTTTCTTTAAATGATGTTTTTTCCTCTAAAAAGTAAATAAATAACAAATTAACGGAGTTTTTTACATCTTATATGTTTTTTATGTCATTATATTTTTAGAATTTTGCATTTTGTTCCCAATTAGATTTATTTTTGACTTCAATTAAATTCTCAGGGACTAAGAGGATAAGGCTGTCACGATTTTCCTCCATATTCGGAAGTTTATCGGAAATTTTTCATCAAATTAATTTTAAAGAAATAAACAGTGAGCAGTAAAGCTATTAATAAGACATTGCTGTTGAGCCAACAAAGGTTAAAACGCTTTTCTCCAATTATCTTCAATATTTTCTAGATATTGACTACATTTTTGAAATCAGCATCAAATTTCCTATCCGAACAGAAGCCAGTTTCCATCATCAACAATCATCATGGGAGGATTGACATTATAGTTGAAGCGCTAACGATTTGAAAAAATGAAGTTTTCTAAATTTTTGGTTGTTGAAAAAATGTTTTAAATTGAGGGAATTTACCCCTAGTACTAAAGAGTACGAAATGTTTTCACAAGGGGTTGATCTAGTCTTCACCAATTACAGACTAACTGATTGGAGGATGTACATAGGGAACCGCATAGTTTTTATGATTCCTAAAGATGTTTCTATTTTGAGCCGAAACCTCAAGGGCTCAACTAATGAAAAAAACAGCTTTCGTACAAGTGCGCAACCACGAGGAACATTTTATGTCTTTGCGCCCCCTCCCGCACACACACCACGTACTTCGTACCACTCGTGGGTACTTAATCGAATTCGCGATCGTGTTGACTCATTGTTCCGACATCCGTGGGTACTTCATTGAATTCGAGCCAGGCTACATCACCTACCCCAGTAGCGTTGTTGTTACACTTGTGTTGCCGGGATAATAGTAAATTAAGAAATCGAAAGTTGTAATGGTTCCATCGTTTGGTCACTGAGGTTCCGAAGCAACGAATGGTAAACTGTAAAGACACAATCATCACCACTCACAGGACTGTCACAGTTAGTAAACAATATGGTTCCATCGGGTGGTCACTGAGGTTCCGAATGTCCAGGGGTTAACGAAACAAGATTGAGTAAATCAACAGCTTTCAAATGAGTGGTGAACGAGTTTCGTACGATCACAGATGACGAAGATAATGATCCGTAGCAACGAATCGGTTGTAAGCGAAAACCATCAGAAATATTTTCGTGACGATTTTTTCGTGACGCCGTCCGCGTTACATTTTCGAGTTTATGTAGCAAAGTAAAGACATAAAATGTCAAAATTGAGAAAATCCGCTTTTTAAACAACTTTTGCTTGTGAGAGCTTAATATTATGTTTTCATGAAAACTCGCGAGATAATTATAAAATTGTTATTATTATTAGTACACCTCACTACAATTAATGAATGAGCTACCAGCATCGCTGTACGTTTCCCCTCTGGCTTTTTTTATAGGCTAGACCTTCGGCAGGAAAAAAGATTCGCACATTATGTGTAATGTGAATGAAATCACAAGTGAACATAGTAATAACCCTCTTGTTAACAACGACGATCGACCAGTTGACGCAATTTCCATTGTATTCGCTTTTCAAGAGATCTGGTTTATTACAACTCCTGTAACGTATAGACAGTTGGTTCTTAAGAAGGTATTAATTTGAATTATTCAAAGCAAGCTGAGGTAAAAAAGAAATGAACCTTGTAGCAATAATTTTCAGCATTTTAATATAATTTTTCAACACCACAACTGTAGATAAAATAAAGTGCTAGTTGATGAGGGCTTTTCTCATCTTTCCCCTTGATCATGTGAACTATTTTCCTAGATTAGGTACTCATTAATGAATTATGATCTCACGTGAAGAAAGCATGAGGTTAACAATTTTAAATAATGTAAAATGAACAACTTATTGTTAGTTAGTTACCTAGCAATCAGACTCTACAGGTGGTAACGAAACTGGATATTCTGACCAAATGCACCAGTTCTTTTGTTTTCTGAATTTTCCTTAGCGTTCTTTGATTTTAAAGGTCTCAAAATTTGAACGTGAAACGACTAAATTAACCATTAGATGCGGACGAAGAGAGAAATAAGGGTTTTAAAACGAATATACCCTCAGAAAGTTTTCTCTACTTGGATATGCAGCATTAACAAAACTTTACTAGAGTTCTTTAAAACTCTCTGAAACCCCCCTTCCCCTCCACCTTGATTTTCTGGAGCTTAAGCTATGGCTTTGATAGCTGGAGGCGATGGGCGGTCACAGCTGAGGGTGCGGCTAGAGGGTGAAGACTATTCCGAATTAGTATTAAGACCACCCCCCGCTCTAATCAAGGAAGCGGAAAAAGAGGGCGAAACAAGATGAAAGTAAAAAAGGGATTTCCCCAGGAAGGATGAGGTTTTATTCGCTTCCTTATTACAAGATAATAAAGAGCTAAGTTCCAGGCTTTGTTAATTCCCCATTATGGAATGGAACGGAGAGTATGAATCGCAGTAATTTCTCATAATGTGATACGTACTTTTGTAACGGACAAGAGTTTCAAGGCGACCCAACAGTCTGCTTGCTTTAGATTTTTACATTTTCATTGCGTGCGAAGCTCTCTGTTATGAGTCAGTCAATACTGTTAATGTTAACAACTACAATGTTGATTCTGTTTCAAGTTATCATTTGAAAGTCCTTCAGAAATAACAGTTGAGATTCGGCAGTGGAACTGCTTCATACATTCAAAATCCATAATCAATTAATCGAATAAGAGCACCCAGAGCATGATACTAACAACCATTTGCGCTCCTGATGAGCCTGACTGACTTTTGCTGATTCTAATCAGTCATTCCCCTACGCAGAAGTAGAGGTGGGTAAACCCAGGTCACCTGAGGGAGTAGACAAGGTCAGTGGGAGCAGTTCACCAGTTTACTCCGTGATTGAATGCGACCTGCAGGCCACTCCACAGTTCATCAGTTCACTCCGTGGATGATTGCGACACCTGCAGTTCACTTCGTTCTCTTTTCCTACTCCCTAGTCATTTTTCCGAGTCCTCATAGCAGATTTTCATTTAAATACCTACTTATTAAATTTAATTGACTCTCTGATGGGTATAGTAGCGGCCAGTATAGTTCAGTATTGAGTAAATTTGAATGGTATTGACTCTGCGATGAGAGGAGTCCTTCGTTGACTAGAAGGAAACCCGAGCTAATGGTGGATGGGTGGGTCACTTTGTGAAGAACAGTTAGGCAGACCCACGGATACTAGAATTCGTATTCTAGTATCCGTGGGCAGACCTGCAGGTCTCCGAGTAGTTCAAACGTTGGCCACAGGGAGCCATGCTGCCGGTGACGTCTTGTGATGAACTGTAGGTCTTCTCTCCCCAGGTAATTTGGGACAAGTTCACTTGAAAGAGAAGTTCTTTGAGACAAGGTCACTCACTCACTACCCACCTCTAATCAGAAGGGAAGGGCATTATCTTCGATAATGAACTTTGTTTTCGACCAAGAAACACCTTTTTCAACCCCCTCTCAAAATTGGTTGTTTTGTTGAAAATCGAATTTTAACAAAGTCGTCCCTCCGTAATACGCCGTCCTCAGCTTTTCTCCAAACCTACTGAACTAATGTGAACAAAACTTAAAACTCAAAAACGACAAATAGGGTGAATTCTCAGCACTGCTTCCAGTCAATTACGATTGATTTACTTAAAACCAATATTAAATGCTGAAATATTAAAAAATCTAAATATCAAAACTTTTCAAATAACACGAATGTCATGTTTCTATTTGATAGACCTCCCTTCAATGATTCAAGTGAGCCCACCTGGACCGCTCCAAGTTCATTCGTTCACACTCAGTGAGCGATAAAACTGTGACATAATTGAAGAACATCAACACGAACGTGACGTGCTAAGACGTAGTGAAAATCTCCTAGAGTTAAGTGAAGACGCATCAGCTGTTATGATTGCAAATGTTGTTTTCAATAGTTTCTATTGAAATTGAGTTTTTCAGTACTTATGTTTTATATTTGTAGTCAAAAGAAGAGTGGGTAGGTGTTTTATTTTATCTCGCTAAATTTTAGTTATTCTATTCGTGGATTCCTACGAAGTGTTCATGTACAGTATGTTGAACAATTGTAAGTATTTTGATTTCAGCGTTTATTTCATACAAGGGAACTAGTCAAGGTTGGTGTTCACGTAAATAGTATTTGAGACATCTAGAGGTAAATTATATGGTAAGGAGACTCAGTGGTCAGCTGAAGACCCCTCTGGCTAATTTCGTTCCTAATCAATCTGTCGTGCTGAAATATAAGTGGGGCTGGTCTATGGCACATAGAAGGCAATATTAAGAAACGGAGTTGGGAGATGCCGTGTTTGGACAAGTTCACCACAGGCAACGTCTCATATACCTTGATTAGTGATTGGCGTGGAAGACGTATTCTAACGCAGAAATGATAAACTCTGTGCAATGATTTGCAGCGTTTTGAAGACAGAAATGACCTGTGAAATAGCCTGCATCCCCCCCTTTCAAATCGCTTTCCAAAATACTTTTTTTTAGACTAAAGACTTTCGATTCACTATTTTTCGCGATAGGAGCATTAAAGAAGAATATTTTTTGGCAGTATCAGGTTTTGCGATAAATGGAGCAATTTTCAGTGAGTTCAGACTTTAGCATTTGTCAGATAAAAACTGATCAAGCTAGTCAAGATATTAATTGCAAGTAAGTTAAAACCATTGAAACAAGTAATTCACGCTGTAATATATTTCCCCACCCCTAGGGATTAGGAGTTTAACGTCAAGTTGAGCACCCATAAATGTCATCTTTTTGAACAAAATACAAACTATCACTGGGAACGAAGAGGGAAAATCAAAAGAAGAGTAGACCGAAGATGTGATTAATTTTCTTATTTAAAATAAAAACAAGTTGAAGCAACATCTGCTTCTACGTTTCTGCAATCATTGCATTCTGCCTCCTGCATCCACGACCTATTTAAACTAACGGGTATGCGGAACGGAATACAAAGTTAAGTGAAGATAATGCTGAAATATGGCCACACCTTGCTTCCTGGTTGGATGCTTGAACGATGAACGTTTGCAATAAATTACGATAAAAAAGCCAAAAGAAACAGATGAGGCGAGGGGTGTTTGCGCGGTGCACACGGCCGTTCTAATTGTGATGCACCTGGGTACACGTACCACCTGTGCACCGCCACCTGCAGATTGCAGTCTGCTTACATCCCTTTGAATATAGGTGGATAGAGACTTCTGGCAACCGATTGGTGTTTTTTTCAGCGATCGAATCTCTTAGCGTTTTTTTGGGGGACGTGATGATACAAGCAGAGCAGAGATGATCGGTTCACTGATACGTACTTAGCCCAAAACAGGTTCCCAAAGTTGCAACATCTAATTTTTAAAGTTCTTAAGTCTCATATAATAAAGAATACATTTTTCAGAAATCTAAACCTAATCACATCTCGACCTTTTTTATATTGCTGCTAAATTAATAACAAAAGTGATTGTTGCTAAAATTGTGCGAAGGAAAGCAGACTAGAAGAAAAGGTCATTTTAAACATCATGAGAGGTATCTGATTTTACTAACTACCTAATTTTCCGGCCATTACCACTGCGGTCCATCATTCGGTGGAAAGCTTTGGATGCATCATGTAATCAAGCAATTAAACTTTCGCACAGTAGCACATGAATACTCAACAGTGATTGTGATTGAAATTCTAAATCCAATCAACCCTTCAAACGTGGCTATGGCATGAATGGTGAGCGAAAATTTCAAAGTACGTAACTAACCGGATCAGCAGAGTGGCTTTCGAATTCTGGCATGTTCTTAATTGTATCTCCTATGTCTAGTTTGTAATACCAAATTTAAATAACCTTAGGCCCGCAGATACTCGATTTGTTGACTCATACTTCCAAAACCTACTTTTTTTTAAATCGATTTCTATGAACCCTATTAAACCGGGAACAAATTATTTCAAGTTATAGGTATGAAAGCATCGAGAATCAATTTTGGTTTATTATTCAATAATAAACCATTGTAATCGCTCTTGAAAAAAAAAACCTAACCCCCCCCCCCCCCTGAAAATTTCATGGTTTACGTTTCAAAGGGTGCAGAATCCAAATCTGCAATAAAAATGTTTCCGTCAGTCCGCCGTACGCCGTACGCACGATTTCTCTCAAACGGCTGAAGCAAAAAATCTGAAATTTTCAGGAAAAATCCATGTTGGTCCGACAACGCCCCAATTCTTGAGCCAGCTCTCTCACTTAATTTAAAGTACCCTTTAAGGGTTGTCAAAGTTTTGTAAAATCCCAAAAACCCTCAAAAAAAGTCAATTCGAGCCTAAATTTGGACTTTTTTGAAGAACTTTTGAGGAATCGAATGAGCCCCTCCCCAGGTCCGTTGCTCATTTCCGATTATGGCCCGATTTATGGTGCCAACATTTGCGTTATTTTCACTAGGTTACTGCGATCAAAACAAACACAAGAGTTTTTTTTGTTTTATCGCAGTAACCTAGTGATGTAGTGAATGTGGATACTGGAGTGAACTCCTAAAAAGGTTTATAGCCGATACACGGGTTGAAGCATTCTGATATGGATGTTCCGTCTTACGAAATTTTAAATTTCAAATAGAATATTTTTCCATTGTAATCGCTCTTGAAAAAAAAAATTCCTTAAAGCAAATCTTTCACTGGGGTTTATTATTCAATGATTCATGATTTGAATTTCTACTAAGCTTTGGAGTTGCGTGTTTCACAGGTGATAGAGCGATTATTGAATTTCAGGAGGCACACAAATATGATCAACTGATCAATCCAAATAGGTATTTTTTTTGTGAACAGATTTAAGTGCTCTATGCATATCTCCTGAAAATCAATAGTCGCTATATCACCTGTGAAACACGCACACTCCAAAGCTTAGTTGAAATTCAAATCATGAATCATTGAATAATAAACCCCAGTGAAAAAATTTGCAGCGTTTTTTTCCTTGTTGAGTTTTAAGAAATGTATCAGAACTATCAGGATCTGTTTTTCTAACTCTTCAATTGTTGTCGAGAAAAACAAGAGGGTTTTATGTATTTGATAGTTTTACCTTGCAGATCTGTGGTCTATATTAATACATTTTATTAAACAATGTACGTAATTAAGTTTATTAAAAAAACTCAAAGTTTATCAAATTCTGTCAAGTAAAATACAATTAAATATTTTTTACAAACCAAATTTAGTTTATTAGAAAAAATATAGAAAAAACAATGTGAATTGAGGGGTGGGCAGAGTAAATAGTATTTAGAAACATCATTCCTCTCCCCTCTTTCTCCATACACGCCGAATTCAAAATTGTTTAAGTATTTTGCACAACAAAACTGGAACTTTCTAAACTGATGGAAGAAAAAATCGCCATTATTCACACACGCTTATTCCCACACGATTTTTCACACCTGTGATCCTTTCACGGGTTCGGTTTTAAAAATGGTAATTGCGTTGTACGCATTTTTCTTGGGTCCATTCAAATACTACTTCTACTATACTACTATAATAATACTACTATAATATATATGTATTATATAGAATTATATATATAATACTACTTCTATTAATACTACTATTCTTGCCTACATATGACATAGGAAGTCCTTAAAGAATGTCAACGTGAATGTAAAACTCAATTGGATTTTCGAACCTCAACAGAATTTTGTTTTCAAAGAAACCGTTTTGAAAAGCTTCATCTCAAGTTCTTTAGTGAACCACCGAAACGGATAATAAATTAATGGTTCGTTCACTGTGGAGTGTTTGTAGTGCCGTTGAAGTATACAGAAAAATAATTCACCTTCAAACAAGCTTCTTGCAACTCACAAAAACTCCGCAATAATAGAAAACGCTGATTACATTAAACCTCCGCGTGCCCCTTCTTACAATAATAATTACTCGTTGGTTTAGATATGTTTCTCTCTGATAAAGTTATTTCTAGGGTTTTAAATTTCTACACCATTCATATCAGCATGTACTATGATAATCCCATTGCGGTGATAATAAAAGAACATTACCGCCTCCATTACATGCCTCTAGCCTTGAAGATTAACAGAATATCCTATAATACCTAAATAGTTGATCCATGTGAAAACACGGCAGCGGGATAGGAGTGTTTGCTCGGAACAATTTTTTTTTTCTCTACCATCCGCTTTTAAGAAGTGTTGATTATCATTGGAGTTTTAATTCCTTTATGTCTCGGGGTTTTACGGTAGATTTAATCTATGGCTTTGGGGCTAGGCTGTCGAAAACTTGGGTTGGTAGGTGTAACGTCATGACGAATTTCTTTTAATAACAATACGGTTAGCGCACTATTTCATGGACAGGGGCAAAGTAATATTTTTCATTATATAAATTGATATAAATCTGAACTGTATCAATGACTCAAAAATATGTAATTATTTGTAGAATAAAATAGAAATATCTCATTTAGTCTTAATATTGAAATACTTTATTTGTTCTTCTCTCTGAATATATTAACACCATTAGTTGAATACATTCATGTTACTTAGAATTAATGTAGGCTATACCATTAAATAATGTTAAAATGATGTTTCGTAGAGAGGGACAAACTGCGCTTTTCATAATGTATATTAAAATACTATTCTAAACTAATATTAACAGCTCAAAAACATGTAATTTTTGGTCAATTAAAATAGAGCTATTTCATTCAGTCTTCAAAATTGAAATACTTCATTTGGTTTTTTCTCTGAATATAAACACACTCAAATGAACGAATTCGTTTAACTAAGTATTCAAGTGGATTATTGCAGTAAATATGATAAATGAAGCTTCTAGGTCATGAAATGTCTAGATTATTTAGTTCCTGAACCCATTGTTTGGGCACACGAAATAGTCGTAAATGTTTTTATCATATTACCATCACATTTCCGTGTAAGTGATGCATGTTGGATGTTGAGTGATACAATATCTTAATGAGGAATTGCTCGCTTCATGGGAACCTGTAGGTTTTGCATTTAGCCAATATATAGGATTGGCAGTCATGTACATTATTTGCGACGGAGATTAATACCGTTGCCAACCCGTTTTGCCGAATTCGTTCATTTACAAGACGTGAAAGAAACAAGATCCCTTGAGGCAGTGCTTCACGCTAATCGTGGAGCAGTAATGAACTGTGACAAGATACGAGATGTTTTTCAAGTTCTAATCGCCGAACGTGCAACTTTTTGGGACGCCAAAGTGGCCTCTCAGAAAAGCTTTGGGTCTTTTTTCCCTGTAAAACCCAAAAACCATACTGGCGACTCTATCGGGAGAAGGTTTCTATGCGACTGGAACCGAATATCTTTTTATTTTGGTCGGGGAAAAGGAGGAGCGCTCCGCCTTCAAGAGAGGCATCGTCCTCCGAAAATCTCTTGTGCCCCCAAACCGGTCCTAAAAAGATTTCGCCCTGGCAAAAGGCCTAGAAAGACGTAGGGGCCAATATTCCCGTCCCGCGAAACGGTCGAAGTTTTTTATGCGTCTGGCAGTGCGTGGGACTTGTTCGTTTTTTGGGGGTGGCCAAAAAGGATCCTTTTGGCAGGATGAGAAGTAGACTGGGGGTCCCCGATCCCCAAACTAGAAGAACGTGACGGGCTCCGAAACTGCATCCTTGCAACCGGAGGAAGGGTGAAGGGGAAGGGATGTTTTAAAACGCAGACTGGTTCTTTGGACTTTTTTTCAAAAACCTTAACAATGCATCGATTCCATCGAAAAGGTTTTCGCTTGGAGCCGCGCATACTTTGAGCAGGACAAAGGCCAAGTTTTGGAAGGGGAATCTCTCTCGGTCAATTACCGTCTATAAACCTTAGGTACCAAGCTTCCATTGTCGTAGCGCCCTTCGGCTCGTATATTAGACGCTTCATGCAATGCTTGCTCCGTGACGGAAATAAAAAGAGAAGTCATTTCCTTGACTCGAATTTTGGTAGAGGAAGCCCGCACTCCCATAAAGTTAATTCGTGGATAAGTCACCTCAACTTCTACAGCAACGAGATTTTTAGTAATGACGAAAAATGTTGAAATCCAATTTCAGATATTAGACTGTGCACCCACTAATCTTCTCTTAATATTTACTAGAGCAAGATACCCTGCAGATTTGGAACCGAAATGAAGATAAATCGATAAATCGTACAGGTACCTACTGGTTCAACATGTTGAATAGTTCTCTCCCAATTATATTGATTTTGGTTTATTATTCACCAACCATTGTAATCGCTCTGGAAAAAAAATTCTAACCCCCCTGAAAATTTCATGGTTTACGTTTCAAAGGGTGTAGAATCCGAATCTGCAATAAAAAATTTTCCGTCCGTCCGCCGTACGCCGTACGCACGATATCTCCGAAATGGCTGGAGCAAAAGATCTGAAATTTTCAGGAAAAATCCATCTTGGCTCGACGACGCCCCAATTCTCGAGCCAGCTCTCTCACTCAATTTAAAGTGCCCTTTAAGGGCTATCAAGGTTTTGTAAAATCCCTAAAAACCTCAAAACAAGTCGAATCGGCCTAAATATTTACCTATTTGAAGAACATACCATGAGGAATCGAATGAGCCCTTCCCCACGTCCGTAGGTCAAACCATTCCCGATGTATGGCCCGATTTATGGTGTCAACATTTGCGTTTTGGTTTATTCTTGTTGGTTTGTAACCTAGTGATGCGGATAGCGTCGAGTTGTAGTGAATGTGGTTACTGGAGTGATAGCCGATGTGGATACTTGTAGTTTATAGCCGGTACACGGGTTGAAGCATTCTGATATGTATGAAACGCTGATAATATATAGGTAAATATTGATACTGGGGATTATTATTCAATATTATTACTGGGGTAAATAAGTATTCTTTCACTCGGGTTTATTATTCAATTGGCTTGCGTTCATGATTTGAATCTGTACTAAGCTTCGGAGTGTGCCTCCGGAGTGTGCGCGTTTCACAGGATAGAGCGATTATTGAATTTCAGGAGATATGCATCGAGCACGTAAATCTCTTCTCAACCAAAATACCTATTTGGATTGATCAGTTGATCATATTTGTGTGCCTCCTGAAATTCAATAATCGCTCTATCCTGTGAAACGCGCACACTCTACAGCTTAGTAGAAATTCAAATTATGAACGCAAGCCAATTGAATAATAAACCTCAGTGAAAGAATTTGCAGCGTTTTTTGCTAATCCAGCACTAATTGAGTTATTCTCAAGTTATTTCCTTCGATACATAGCATGCTACATATTTTTGAGTTCTCTCGAAATCTGCTCCGTTGAACACCGATGACCCGTGAACATTGTAATACAAATAAGTTAATTCAAATATACAGGTATATTGTTGATAATAATAATCATAATAATATAAATTTCCTATTTCTGGTGTACACCTGAAATTACAAGCGAACCAGTCGTCGATAATAATAATAATTAACAGCGAATGCATAACAATTGTTGCGTTTATGTGCTACAAAGACCTTCATTAATCAGAATGAACAAAGCTTGTAAAACTGACGTATATTATGTATTCCGTGATTTTCATTTTGAATTTAGTAATAATACAGTTGGAATTGTATAGTATGTATACTGTGGACTACGGGGGAAACAGTTTTTGTTGGAAACCACATTGCAGTTCAGACTTCTCCAGCTAATGTTGGAGAATTTGCATTGATTGGATTCCAATGCGCTTTGCGTTTGGGAGTCGAAAAAAGGCTTTTGAGAACGTTCTTCGGTAGTTTTTGCCATAAAGCTGAATCTCCAGATGTAAAATGGACGGAGGTCCAGCAGGGCTTCCATCATGAAATGACCTCTACCTGGCTTTTCTGTAACAGGAAGATCTCGTTCGTGTTTTGCTCGTTTGTCCTAAAAAGAATTTCCTACCTTGCCTCGGAGTGAAAAAGGCCGAAGCTAGGACTTGAAACTGTGATACCACAGACCACGCTACGAATATATTGCAGGGGGCGTACTACGTTTCGACAAATTGGAGTGACATTTCAATTCGTTTCGACTACTAAAAACCATTCGTTTCGGCACAGAGAGCGATGGCAGAAAGAATACGTTTCGACAAATGACGTTCACTCACCTTTATCAAAATTCTTTGCCTTGAAGTTAGGCTGCGTCGATGGGGCTTGGTCACTTCTTATTGTTCGCTGACAGGGGATGGTGTGTACCGGTTGGCGACTTGGGAGAGGTATTGCAGTACGTCCTTGAGTACGTCCTTTTTGAGAAGGCTTCCCAGCATGTATCCAAATAGTCGAGCAGCTCCACAGTCTGAACTAGGAACACGGTTTATAGGAACAACACGTTGAAACTGATGTAAAGAAGAACGAACGATCGTGTGGTGATGCTACAAGGTCAGAGGGCAAAGACGCGCTAAAAGTTTGTTTGTCGAAACGAATTCCAAAGCCTCTTCTGCTACTGTGCCGAAACGAATTCTTAATTTTGTTCCGTTTCGACAACGCATTTGTCGAAACTATGTGCGCCCATTGCAGGCACTAACGAGCACTGCTCAGTATTGATGCCAGAGCAGTTAAGTGGTAAGACGGAGTACAATCGATGAAGATGCTCAGGAAAGAAGCGTGTTCAACAAAATTCAACTGACCAGATCCAAATGAAAGCAAGCACTGTGCCAGTAGGTTGAGTGAGGTGAAAATATTACGAAGTTCGTTCCACCTTCAATAAGTTGTGGTTACTCGTTACTTAGGGTGATACAGTATTTCATCGAATCTTCAAGCACAAAAAAGTTCTTATAATTTGCATAGTGATAAACTGTCATGTGACAGCATAAGAAAGAATACTACGTGACGTATTGCTGGAACCAATAAAGCGCACATCCTGTAACCCCATAGCTTGCTGCTTCTTCGGGATGAGGTCATGGTAGCCCAAAACAAAGACCCTAAAGAGATTTAAGCGAATATCCATAACTGAATTTCCGTTATCAGCTTCACCAAATACAAAATCGGTCGTTGCCTGCAGCTTAGTTCCTGAAGATTGTACCATGCGTCATAGATCCCTATCTACGCCATAGGAACAGCACAGGAAAACGCATGACAATGTATCTTCAAACTCATGTATGGTCCTCCAAAAATGTTATAACCATCCATTTACCCTCTTGCTATTCAACATCAATGTATTTGATATTGATTGGTTCGTTTAGAATTCGTACATAAATGCGCATGGCGTGTTTGAAATGTTCTGTTATTGTGTAAGAGCAACCGGAATATTTAACAATTATTTCAAGTTTTTGGCTGTAATCGTTCCCGGAAAAACAACGGTAGCGGAAAAACAAATTTATATGTTCGGTAGATTTCCCGATGAGAGGTCGGAACATACCAAAGTTTTCGTTAATTAATCCGTTACGTAAATTTTGACCGAAGCGGATGGGAAGAGGGCTGACGGAGAGGAGATGTCATGAGCGGCTTCGCCGTTTATACCGTACACGGAACGCCTTTCTATGAAAACATTATTTTGTAGTCCCGGATATCAGTCGAAGGAAAATCTCATTAGTGTTTTCCCGTAGTGAAATGTGAAAGCTCGGAAAATAATTACGCTCAAGCGTTTATCCGGACTGACGTTTATATCCCGGTAACGAACGTTAGTTGAGAATTCTCGAATGTTCGTGATAGAACGGCGGAGTGGGGTGGGATCAGCCCACAGGACGGACCCACCGCTTTTATGAAATATGACAAATGAGATTCAAACCCTAATTCGATAATGTGGTATTTAATATGGAAGCCCCTCCTCCTCTCTCACTCCCGCTGTATTCTGCTATACCCAGCATCACGGGGTCCAATTTTGCAATCTCTTTTGCTCCCCATTGCAAGTCCGTATAGGGACGCAGTGTTTTTGACGTTTTCTCGTTGACGTGGCCATTATGAGAGTTTGGGGCCGAAGCTTTCGAGGCGGACTAATATAACGGGCGGTAGCAGACAATTTATTAATACAGTGCATTACGACGGCGGAGGGGTGAAGAGTTGTGAGCGGGGGGTGTGTGAATGGTCAGAATTTTTGAGGAAGGGGCGGTTTTCGGTCATTTGAACCCCCATTGACAAGTCGAACGGAAAATGTTCAACTCGGTTTTGCGGGGATGATTTCGAGTCGCGTTACACCCCCAATAAAACCGTATAGTATTCCCAGCGAGACACCGAGCGTTTCATAGTGTTCGGCATCCATATGCAAAAGACTATTCACATCCTGGCATGTAGGTAGCGCGGCAATAGAAAAGAATTGTCAGATTGGTACCAACACAGCGCGTAATGAACATTGCAAAACCTGTCAGGAATGCCCGTTCCTGACAGGCTTCCTTTGAGCCGACAGGGTGATAGTAACTTGAAGTGAAATGGAAGTAGTCTCACCGGGACCGAAATCGAACTTTTAAAGGACCCCACTTTGAGACTAAATTACATTGTTAGTAAGTAATTGAAAAAGAAAAATCAAGGCACATCATGTAATATTTGTTAATCATGCATAAGTTTTTTAGCTCAGCAATGCCGTTTAGTGGTTTGAGTTCTTACATAATATCGTCGGGTTCCGGGTAAAAGTGACCAAGTAACATTTTTTTCAAAATGAGCTTTTTTTGTCATTCCGGTACTAAGGAACGTTGTCTACTGTGTGTTGTTGCTAAGAACGTTATCTTCAAACTGATGTGCAAGAAATACTTGAAAATAAATTTTACCTGCCTGACCCAAAGAGTTTTATGTGACCAAATGGCATTTGAACTCAACCACAAAACACGAGATGGATTATAAATGTAATCTCGCTGGTGCATGTAAATGTTATCAATTGCCATTTGATCACTTTTACTGTGTAAGATTTGTAAGATTGCATAGTGGGCAGGTGAAAATGACCAACTACAGTGATAGGTAATGGATAACCTTTTCTAACAGAAATAGGTATATCATTGTTATTAGATGCTTGGCAACACGATAAATTAACGAAAAAACTATTCAATCCCTCAATTTCATGTAACTATGCGACGGATTTTCGAAGAATTGAATTGACCAAATGAGTAAAGCTTGAAACTCCAGGCAGGTAAAAATGATCAAAATTTGATCTATTTAATAGAGTTTCCCGGAAAACAGCTCTTATTTAATCTGAAGTGAATTTTGAAGCACGATATCATAGGCGGGCACTAGCTAACTACCTACAGGATAAAGAAAAATCGAAACATAGTCGGATGAGACATCACACAACCAGTGTTCGTAAGAAGAAAATAGGTGAAACTTCAGATCGCTCCCCTGTAAAATTTTGCAAATGTTACTTGGTCACTTTTACTCGGAACCCCACGATATGTAATTATTAATATATAATATTCATTATCTTTGACGCCATTGTGTTTCTCCTCGAATTTACATACTGGAATATTTATTGAACTGTAAAATACAAACATGTGAAATAGTGTCAAAGATTGTCATAAATGTGAACTTGGTGTAGTACAATGACGATAAGCTTAAACGAATGATACTGCACGTGAAGATGCTGTGAGTAATTTCTTTAAACTACCAGGAAATGCTTGTACAGTTTTAACAATAAAATTCTACCTACCTAATAATACTGTTCATATTAAGTTTATATTATTTCATCCTATAATTACGTTTCTGTGCAACCGGTACTGTAATGAGATTATTATTTATTATGATGAAAAGGACGTGGAGGTTTTCGACAAAGCCTATGTTTTACAACATCTATGTCACACTATTCCATTGTAAACCGTTAGATAGTGAACACACATTACTGGTTTTCCGAATTCGTTCATCTGCTAACGATTTTTCTGTTTTCTTGCAGGTAAGTCGCCACAAAATAATGATACAATTCGATTTGGTAAGTTTTTCCCAAGTTTTTTAATATCTGCTGGACCTTGATAGATTAATTTAGTTTTCCCTTCTTCGAAGAAAATATATATAATAGCTGCGTGGTGCTATTTACAATTGTAAATAAGTTCTACCATAAATTTAACCTTGTTCATTGATCGTCTAGAAACACATTATTACTTTAATCATGGGCAATGAGCACCAGTGCTGTTAATTAACCTATTCTACCGAGTTATATACAATTTAGTGATTCCATAATGATAGCACTATATTAATTGAATGGTAACTGTTGGTTTACTTAATTATGCTACAATTTAAATGCGGTTTCTCAAATCTATAAGAACAAACGACCTCGCCCTTGCTCTTAATTCGTTGAGTTCATCGCACTTGAACACATCCTAATCATTATCAGTTATTTTATAATTTTTGTAACTCGGTAAATTCTTGGGCGTCGGTTGGTCTCATTCTCGTACCACACACTCGGTAGGTGTCTCATATTAGTTCAAGTAACAGTGAACGACTAACTTCATTGCCTGTAGAAAGGGAATACAGTCATTTTTGACTTCCGCCTATTTCGTCACCACACGAGTGACACTAATCTTTTCAACCGCACCATTTCTTCATCGAGAGCCGACTCGATGACAGATGTGCCGATCTGGTGGTTTCCTCCCCTAATGAGAACCTGCTTGTGTCGCGTTGTTATACCTATGGCCGAATCATTAACTCGGCCATTGTCACCCACTTTGTTCGGCTAGTGGAAGTAATCTGGTTCCGGACCACTACCACTTTCTAGTACACAGAATTAGTCTCACGGCATTTAATAAAAACTCGTTGGTTTCATGATAGCTTCATGATATTGTTCTGTGAATCCCAAATACCGAAGTCCTCCTCATCTACTAGAACATCCTCCATTATAAATATATATAAATGTAAAAATAAAATAAACATAAAGCACTCCACCTAGACCCAACAGAGGTTACGGCGATCTCCTAATCAACATTCAAGTGTTTGTAACTTGTAGAGTCAGTATGTGCTCACATCAGTTAATTCTTTGTCTGCATAGATCTTGTATACCATTAATATGTATATGTATACTATATTATAGTGTTGAGATAAATGAGCAGTATACACTGGGCTGAGACATAGAAATATTTGGCTGTTTTCCGTGGTTGTGTTAGTAGGATTCCAAATCCAGTTTATCCATTTTCAAGGCTTGATTCATATCGGTTACCGCAAACAGCATCAATCGGATCAATAATAAATTAGATTACAGTGATAGTTTAAAAAATGATAAGCCGAAAAAAAATTATTGCATCACACTTTCGAGCTGTTCCGGTTGCTACAATATTGATTGATTTTATTAGTTTCCTAATGATAAATTGAATCTAAGAGAAGAATGTTAAATGTATCGTTAAATCCAACTCATATGGTAAAGTGAGTACGGAATGTAATGACAACGTGATCCGTATGATTTGTGGCTGCAGAGGTTCTCCTAGGTATTTGGAAAATAATAAGCCAAAAATAAGTGCTTCAAATTCTTACACGATTTTTAATGCACAAATAGTCCAAATCTCATCCTCGACAACCACGATGTGCTTCTTGAGCGCAATGTTAATTTGCTTACCATCAACCTCTGTAAAGCAATCTATAGTTTGCTCAACTAGTAGAAATTCCATCTCCGAGTCATTTCGCATAATTGGTCGATTCAAAGAGTGAAACATTTTTATATCTTCTGCACTCGCGAGACCCGTTATAAGAGCCTGCGAAGTTCGAAGTGGCCCTCCAACACATTTCCAATCCACGATTAATGGCTTCTGTTTCGCTCTAGTTTGATTTTATCTGGCCCATCGAACAGACAAACCTGACTGCCGATCGAAAGAAAAGAACAGCATTGCTAAAATATTGAAATAAACCGCTCTCTAACGGTTTGTAGACTGGTCCCTGATTTCCAAGTTCGGCACAAGTCTGTGACAACCGGTCTTTGGCTATCCTTCCATTAGCTGACTGGGCGCCCGACACAAAACCTTCTCTCTAAATTAGCGTCTTATTAAAATCAAGAAAATAAGACGGTCCTAATTTGGATGTTAGACCGGGACTAAAAATATCTCCTGGTTATCAATTAATTTCGGTTCTAGCAAGTGGAGGATATGCACTAAAAATAGTCTATAAATGTGTAAACCTTATTGTTTGAATTTAGAAGTTTGTTAGTGAGTTAATTACCTTCTAAACCTGATGGAAAAAAGTTTCTTTCTCTGTGAAGTTCCAAACGACCTGTTGACGTTCATTTTTCTGTCATTCAACAAACCCGGGAGATTCACTGCCGGAGTAGGGATTCAGACTAACAATCTAGTTAAAAAAAAAGAAAGATCTTCCCACCTGCTTCAAATTTTTGGAGATGAAAATTGATGAGGGGGTATGAGGTGCGTTGAATCCGAATTTGGAGAAAGTTGGGGCTTTCGATTCACGGAAATGTTCCCTTTTTGAATCTATTTATGTATACCTATTCAATACATATACATATCCTGTATGAATTTATCCATTAGGAGGGGCTAAATTTGTTCAACAAAGCCGGTCAGAGCTTATTCGAACGGAACATCTAGAGAGACAATGCGCTACTGAAGTTATTCTCATTAGAATGTTTTGAATATAAATTTTTTTGTTTTCTTTTAATAATAATAATAATAATAATATCCAGGTATTCAAATTTGAAATTGAATTGAATGAGCGCACCCCGATTATTGCACGTTCATCCGTTATACCAACAGAATACTGGGAAAAAACGTCAACATAAGTGTAAACGAAATTAATTATAAATAGATTTAGGATCCCCTTACTATCTCGACTAAGTTGATCATCTAGCTGATATTTTGTCAATGTAATTCAGAATTCAGGACATAGAGTTTGCTAGAATTCTGTTAAATGTAGACACCTACTGAAAAGGATGAGGATAATTTTGGAAACTTTTACGGAAAAAGACTGATAAACAAAGTTTTTAATCAGTGAAATGGAATTTGTTGGACAGACTATGATGCTAGGACATGATGCGATCTGTTGTTGATATAACAGATGAATAACATTTTATTCTATACTCAAGGGCTATTGAAGAGCAACTGTTCTTTTTTATTAGTTTTCTTTGCCATCATGTAGGCCAGATAATGTGCTATTTAGTTCAATAACTGTCTGTGGTTCCATATAATAGTTAATTATTATTACCTTTGTGTAATAGTGTTGCTGCGCTATATCCGTATATAGTTGAGAGAAAGAGAGCAACTATTTCGTGTCAACTTGTGACGTCTTCATTTCGTTCTCCAAAAATGTCATTTGGACTCTTGATTTTCTTCGATAATGAAAACCGACAATTATCACGATCTGCGTGGTGGAATTTTACGTTTTTTTTTCAAGTAGGTAGGCGCGTGTGATCATTCGTTTTTCAATCTCCAAGAACCCAACCGAAGCGTTCACGTTGATCTTGTATCTTTTAACGAGTTCCTCGCACTTCCATGAATATCTTTAGAAAACATTATATTTTTCTCCCGTTCAGGAATCTGAAACGAACCCATTCTACGGAGAAAATGAATGAATCATTTACGGAATAGAGAGGCTCGAATTTACTCGCTGAAAAGTGAGAATTTTCACTCCTTGGACCAGATTGAAAAAGAACCATCAAATAGAGATTCCCGGTGTAATTCTGGGTTCTCAGAAGGGATTTCCCTTCTTTTTCAGCCTATAGGTACGTAACTACTTCTCTCGCGTTCTTTTCTAACGTTTCCTTTTTTCCCCATTTTTCTTTTACCGCCTTTTTTAATTAAAGTGAACATAAAGACGGAGAAAGGAAACCGCGAACTCGACCGTGGAGACCCGTTTTGAATGTAATTTTGAAAGTGAAATGAAATACTTACTCCTCAAAATAAATAATACGCCGTCGTCCGGGATGTACTATTGCGAGATGTTGTGAGTTGATTAAAAAACGAAGAAAAGGAACAAAGGCAGGGAAAGCCGAGAAGCGGCGCGATATTCACCTACGAAAACCTCATTTTTCCAATGTTCATAATTTATTACTATTGTTTTTATGTAAAAATTTTCTATCTTCAACGGTGAGGGCAAATATAAAATAGGTGGAGTCATGCAAGCGAGGCCTCTCGCTGTTTTCCCAAGTTCAAATCAAATTGCATTAACGGATTTCTCAGTAAAACAAAACATTTGGTAAGTACGAGGACGTTTCCATGTCTGGTATCCTCTCTTTACGGAATGATTTACTCCAACAGGATTCGTGATTAATTAGTAGTTTAACTGCAAGACTAAAAACTCGGAGAAATAAAATACATTGTATACAGTTGTGTGTATTGAGTGATACATACAAATACAATAGTATGTAGGACAATATTGCATTTTCATATACAGTACACCAACAGCATGTAGGGGGAAAGTGTCCTATTATGAGATACTTTTTTTCATAAGGGGCTAATAACCACTTGAATATCGTAAAAAAATGCAATTTTTAGTTTAATTTGATCATTAGCCCCTTTTGAAAAATGAATGAAATACGCATCACCGTCCTCAAAAGCTCCAAGGTACCAAAAATTCCATGTTTATCCGTTTGGCCAACACAATTCCCAAAATGAGATACCAAGCGTCCAGAGACTATCAGTGAAGTAAAACAATCAAAAAAGAAGAATTTCAATGTACTTAATAATAAAAAAAAACTTTATTTTCACATAAATGATGAGAATATGACCTAAATTTATAAAAGAAGCACTTAATTTTATCATTAAAAAAAGATTCCTCCTTAAAAAAGATTCACCTAAAAAAAGGCATTTCGAACTCGAAAGAAATTCAACAAAATTCACTAGGATTGTATCACCAGAGTTAGGAATTGACCAGAAGAACAAATAAATCTGAAATCAAACTTCTCGAAAAGAAGTTCTGACCGACAAAAGCTTTATTGATTTCTAAAATATAATCAAGAACATCACATAGTTCATCTTAATTTATTATATTATTACATACATTTAAACTTATTTCTAAATATCAAAACTCTCCATAAAGAAATTTCTCAGGATCTATCGACATCCATCATCGATTTAATGCAAATTTTTAGGTACATAAAGAAAATGAATAAATGAATAGAATTGCTTAGAAGTTATATTGCTCTATTAAAAACTTCCGGTACCTCCATGCCGGTTTACAAAATTGAATCAGGCACAAGCACCCCATTTCCCGGCTTCATTTCGGGATAAGGTGCTGCGGCCAAGAGCTGGCAACCTGAACCATCGTGAAATATGAACTGTACAATATTTGTTTCACAACTATTTAATGAGTCAGTTTAGAATAAAACTAATGATGTTTCACGAAAACAAGTCGAAAAATTCATGAATTATCGTCATCCCACCCCCTCGATCCCTAACGAAATGGGATTTACAATCTCAAAGAGATCATCTACTTCGAGCAAGATACCTACTATCATAATCTAGTAAAACAAGAATCACGAAAATCAGTTAATTGTGTTAAAGTGTACCACAAAGGGGTTATAGTAATCCACAAAGCCAATATTAATCCACTCTCACGACAGGTTTCTACAGTGGCGGATCCGAATTTATGTAAGGAGGGGGGGCCCAACCAACCGAAGGGTCTTGGGGTATGGAAAAAAACCCCACAGTAAAGCTGGGTAAAATTTTAAGAAAAGTAAAGCGGAATTATGTGTTTTAGGCCTATATTTGTATATGTACTTTATAAGTACTCCTCATGTTATTACCATTATGATCTTCATCCGTAAAGCGGCTCTTTAGACGTTTCATTTTACGTTAAAAATGTCCTTAGTTATTGTGAAAAAAAAAACAGATTAGCTATTTAAGTATTTGAGAGACAACTATCAATTCAAATAAAAATAAAAACGGAGTCTAATTTCCAAAACTAAAGGGGTTAAATCTATTTCGACGGTTAGGTCATCATCAGTAAAAACATGACCGTCGAAATTATTTAACATATTTTTATTTATGCTAATGTATTTTTGAAATGGGTTTCCACAATAATCGCGATTGACTTAGTCCGTATCAATTGAAACACGCAAATCCAAAACATTAAGAATATTTTTATTATATCTGGTGTATTTTTGATCCGCCGGAACAATTGAATAATAAATCCCCAGGGTTTTTACAAATACTAATCATCTACTGTGTGCTTTTTTTACACCGAAGCAAAACCTGATTGGTAATTTATTCGAAATTTATTGAAATCTATTTGTGGACCCTCGCAACAACTGTAACTGCCACATTAATTTTCCGCAACATCTACCAAAACCGAGATACAAAAGAAGATGAAGCGAATGCGATTTTGGAGGCATGAGCCGGGCGGAAAGCCCCCTGGATTCCCCGATAAGCGACCCGGAGATTGCATTTTTCAATTCTTCCACCACCTGCACAGCCACCCCTTAACGAAGAAAAAAACAACCAAGGCACCCACAGATGTCATCTTGAAAGTACCCGAGGTCACTGCACTCCCGAAAGACCAGACGGTCAAATGCATCCTTTTTTTAACTGGAGAGTTCAAGGCCCTGATGCAACGCCTGCAACCCTCTCCCCCCCGCCATCCCCTCTAAACCCATCCCAACCCACTGTTCCTTTACCCCTGCAGAGCCCTCAGCAAAAAAAACGTTGTTTACACGACTATAACTCCAGACCGAGGACCTTTTCCAAAAAGCTTTTTCTAAAGGACCAACCAATAAAATGTGCTTCTCCCGCGAACCTAACCAATTAGAAAGGCTTTTGCCCGGGCAAGTAGTCTTTTTTCGGTTTTAAACCTTCACTCCTAAAACCCTTTTCCCCTCCCCCTGCGCCTCTCTACCCGAAAATAGCCATTGTCATTAAACTTATATTTTTCGGGGGTTTGGGTTGAGGCTATTGTCTGGGCAAGTTTCGTCAAAAACGACGAGTCTTGTGTAGGCTCCGTCACGCACCCCGCAGCCACATGTTGCTTTGGAACTTCAATAATAATTTTGAGAACGTCTTTTCAACAACTACTCCCCAAAAAGGAAAAAAAGAATGACGCTTTTTACTTTAAGAAGAATTTCAAGTTACGGACGTTAGTGCGGTTCTTCACGGCATACGGTTTCAATTTACTTCTTCATCCCTCAATTTACCTTTTTATTGCGTAAGTAATTACATTTCTATTGAACGGACAAAAAGGAGGGCCTTTGATTGCTCCGCCTGTTGTATGAAATTCACCTATGGCCCCTATAATTTCGTTGCAATGCATTTTCGCTAACCCGATGTTCACCAGCTGTCCTCGGAGTTTTGCAAACCCTCGCAAGTGTTCCATCTACCAGTGCCTATTCATTTCAAATGATTGGGGAGTAGATAATATGTTACTCGAATTACTCAAATTTTCTCGAATCTTGTCAAAGGGGTTAACCGATAATTTGTCAATTGAAATTATAGTAATTAAATTCAAGTAGAATCGCCAACAAAATAACATCATGAAATCCAAAAATTACTCAACAGTACCCATTCAAGCACTATGTGTAGCTGTGAACACAACTGTGAAACCATGATTTAGCAGAAAGAACATAATATAACTGTAACTATATTATGTTACTATATTTAGTTACATAATCTCATCGCTAGATTAAATCTATAGTGCTCGAGCATTAATATGTTGATGCAAATTCAATTTCCATAAATGTATACCACATTTTCATATGCATATGTTTATTCCTTTTAAATACTGATGGGGAAGACAACCTTCCGCCAAACCACAAATATAACGGTGTTATGCAAATCGGTTACGAAGACGTATTAAACAGAATATTTTCAAATGCTTTTCACCGACTTTGGTTCCGTAACTGATTTTATAACCAAATCCACAAAGATACTGACACGAAAATGTAGCATTCTATATTAAGGAATGGTAGGAGTTTAACATCAAAAGAATCTAAAGCTATTAAATGCTACGTTCTTATATTTTTAATTAAACGTACATATATGGAAGGAAAAAATATAAAACAAAACAAGTGATAAAGTTCGGGGGCATTTAAAATCTTGGTCGCTTCCTGATTTTCAGGAATCGGGGAGGAAAACGTTTCCATTTGAAAATACAGATAACATTGTTCTTGTGCTGTTACTTTCGTCGCTTCGTGTGAAAATACGTAAGCTTCATGTGCGTCCAGAAGGTACTTATATACAATAGAGATAAATTAATACATGTGTAGATAATGATACATGTGTAGATATGATTGATACAAGTATTAATAAGCTGGGTAAATGAAAGAGTTAATATAGGAGCATACGGTACTATTATTACCGCATTATAATATGAGTACAACACACTAATAACTAGGTAATATGCTCCAGCAGTCAGAAAAGTCACAATAGATGACATAATATTTCAAATCATTTGATACATAACATTTCTTAGAATTATTCACTCAGGTAAATAAGGTAGGTACTATTTTAGTTTAAGTAACTAATGTTTAAATAAGAGAGAGTGTATGTGTCCATATAAAAAAAATCACTCTTAGCTTCATAGTGTCTATAGTTTCCTTCAGATTATAATGATATTTTCAAGGAATGTGCGAGTTAGGCTGTGAACGGTCCCCTATCCGTCGAATTGCTCTTTAATTGAAACCTCATTCTGCGCATGAGCAAACGTAAAATCCGCCCGATCTCACTCAAATTCGGAGAGTAGGTAATGGAAAACAACTTAATCCCAAATGAATTCCATCAAGGTTGTATCATTAATAGCTCAATTCCTTCTAACGACCATGACTTCTATAGTTATCATTAAATTCCGCTTCGATTTTGGTTTATTTTTCAATCAAATCTGAAATTTTCAGGAAAAAATCCATGTTATCCGACAACGCCCCAATTCTTTAGCCAGCTCTCTCACTTAATTTAAAGTGCCCTTTAAGGGTTGTCAAAGTTTTGTAAAATCCAAAAAAACCTCAAAAAAAAGTCAAGGCGGCCTAAATTTAGACTTTTTTTGAAGAACTTTCCATGAGGAATCGAATGAGCCCTTCCCCAGGTCCGTAGCTCAAACCATTCCCGATGTATGGCCCGATTTATGGTGCCAACATTTGCGTTATTTTGGTTTATTATTGTTTTCGTTTTGATTGCAGTAACCTAGTGATGTAGTGAACGTGGATACTGTAGTGAACTCCTAAAAGGGTTTATAGCCGATACAAGGGTTGAAGTATTCTGATTACCATAAAAACAAAACGCTGCAAATTCTTTCACTGGGGTTTATTATTCAAGTTCAATCATTTGGCTTGCGTTCATGATTTGAATTTCTAATAAGCTTTGGAGTGTGCGTGTTTCACAGGTGATAGAGCGATTATTGAATTTCAGGAGGCACACAAATATGATCAACTGATCAATCCAAATAGGTATTTTGGTTGAGAACCGATTTAAGTGCTCTATGCATATGCTCCTGAAATTCAATAATCGCTCTATCACCTGTGAAACACGCACACTCCAAAGCTTAGTAGAAATTCAAATCATGAATCATTGAATAATAAACCCCAGTGAAAGAATTTGCAGCGTTTTTTAAAGATGCAACTGAAATACCAAACAGCCCTTTATTAATATTAGCGGTCCAGAAAACTGGGCGAATTAGCTGGTTAACACTGAAATAATAATTTTTTCACATTCATATCCCTGCTCCCGCCTCAGCCGCCCTAATTCCAAGGGTCTCATTGAAATGTTTCCGAATGAGGAGTCAACCCCGTTTAGTTCAGGGAAATAGATCGTAAGGAAGCCATCCGTTTTCAGCTGATGGATTATTAGCCAATAGTTTTCAGCTAGCAACCACCGCATCACTAACTCCACTCCCACATTTTCACGCTTAATTTGACGACCCTAGTCTCTTGGTCCGCTGAACCACCCTCTCGGGTCTCCTGACTCACCAAATTAATTGCTAATATTCCTTCTTCCCTCAGGACCGTCCATACACGTACCATTTGATTCATTTCATGGGCATATCAACTCCATGTTCATCAAGTATACTGTACGATTCACCTTCGAAAATGAGACGTAGAGATTCGAGCCGAACACGATCTGCCTTGAAATTTGTTACGAGTTGCTGAAAAATACCTTAGGCACCATTGAGGTCAACACCAAAATTTCCTGAAATATGCAATACACTAATTTTGCTGAATGAGATGTTTTGAGGTACAATCAAAACAATGACCTGTTTATAACTTCAGTCCAAAGTAATGGAAGTGACAGGCACTGTAGCAATTTAGAATGTTCAATTATAAATAAACAGGACGGTTTATAGAACCGATTGATTAAACCGTATTCTGTCATTAGAAAACCAACAATTCTCTACATTTTTCTCAATTATATGATAAGGCCAATATTCCGCCCATTAAATGAAATACCTCAAACATTTTATGCTAATAAAGTGGTAGCTATGAATAGCTATGTATTCCAAAATGTATCAAAGATGTTTAGATTATTATATTCAATGATTCGAGATTTGCCTCAATCCTGCATTGCCCTCTGTGACTCAAACTCGGAAAATTAGTAAAGAATTCTCATTTAAATTGGACAAATCCAAATGTACCAATAACATTCATGATAGAAAAAAGTTTGATTTTTTTCATTCTCACGCCCTTTAACACAACTTACAATTAGGAAAACGCCGAACGATCAGACATTGTGACATTGTAATTTGACGAACTGTAGGACACAGTGTAGGTAATTCCCTTTAATTTATTGCGATTAACTCAAATACCGAAAGAAACGCGCACTGACTTTGATATTTCTAATAACAACTCCCTTTCTTATAGCAAATTCGGATTCTATGCTGAATTTTAAGCAAGTTTGACTTTTTTTTGTTACTTTTCGATAAATATAATATTTTTTTAAACTGAATCACGTGGAGTGTTATTCAACTTAATTGTACGGCGATTATTGCCGGGATAATCAATTTTCTTAAATAAAACGTCATAATTTATTCGTCATTTTGTCTGTCGATTTCCAACTGGTAATAGTTTATAATTATTAAAAAATGGTTTGATGAACATTTCCGTAAGAGATTAACTGTATGAGAGGCATGATGCACAGCGAATGGGTGAACACAAATCTTAGACCAATGTGCTGGTTTTCTCATCTGGTGTAAGAATGATGTATTGGTGCAAGATTGTAAATGTGTCATTTGTGTAAGGTAACGATCCATTTATTCCGAACGCTACAAGTTTGCTCTTTGGTTAGCAATCACATCAACGTAATGAACAGATGTTCACATTGAAAGCCAAAATGATTGATGAATGATGATTTTATGATTAAGAAAATTGATTATCCCGGCTATAATCGGCTTGAAAACAGCAAAATACAGAATTATGGAGAAATGAAGATTTTTACGACGGTGAATTTGTGGTTTTTTAATGAGTGGTATGCAATTGAAGTTAGATTATGCCTCGAAAGAGTTTTCTTGAACTTAGATACATAGGTACTTAACAATACAATCACAAACATCTTCCGCTCTAGGATTTCCCTGAACCATCCAGTGTTGTGTTTACGGAAATTTATTTTAGAAGACCGTTTGGTCGTGATGTTATCACTGGTGATGATTGGGAAAGTGAGTTGGCCTGGGTTACGCCAAATAAGATATAGACGATGAGGCAATAAGGTTACTGAACGGGAAATGGGGAAAAACGGATATAAAGAGGAATGGAAAGCGGAAGACGGGAGCAAAAGTGTGGGCCCAGCCGCGAGTTGACTTGGTCTGCTTTGGAAGCTCCCTTTAAAAACCATCACATCCGAAATTTTCATGAATAAAACCTGGAATTACGGCGTACAGCGGACGGACGGAAAAATTGTCATTTCAGATTTGGATTCTACACCCTTTGAAACGTAAACCATGAAATTTCAGGGGGGGGGGGGGGGGGGGGGGGGGGTTTTTTTTTTTTTTTTTTTTTTTATATAGCGTAGAATACGCTTTAGCCATGGACTAACTAGCCGAAAAGTGTCACGCGGGAGTGGAACGAAAAAGGGTATGGTATCCAGGAACGAAAACGGTGACGCGAGACCAATAAACATGAGAATATTTACATCCATGTGTAGTAGTTGCGACAAACCCGTACGAAAAAGGGTATGGTATCCAGGAACGAAAAAGGGTATGGTATCCAGGAACGAAAACGGTGACACGAGACCAATAAACATAAGATATTAACATCCATGTGTAGTAGTTGCGACAAACCCGTTTGAAGTGAGTAATTTTATTTATGTAAATCGGAGTTTCAGTCGTTCGCGAATCGTCCTTCGGTTCGACAATGAACGTTCGATGATCATCATTGAGCGCCGAGTTTTTTTTTTTTTTTTTTTTTTTTCAAGAGCGATTACAATGGTTTATTACTGAATAATAAACCAAAAGCTACAATAGTATTTACAGTTTTTGAAGCAAATGTGAAAGATTACGAACATTATTTTTCCTATGTCTGGGAGCATTTCTCTGCTAAGAAATAAGACGTAATACACTTCTTAAACAATTAGTAAATCGAATAATTACTGATAAATTTAATAACGAATAAAAAAAAAAGTATATGGAGTTTACTCGTTGCAATATATTTGCAGTGAAAGTTGTATGTTGGGCTAAAACACCGAAGTTGATCAAAACATGTTTGTAAGCAACTAGTGAATAGATAGGTACAATTCACTTCTTTTCGGCTCAAGAGCCATTGAAAACCTATGTTTTTCGGTGAAGAAGGGTTAACCGAAAACAGACATCCCTTAAAACCATTTGGAAATTAGGTATACACAAGAGTTACGAGGAAACATCCCTATTTAAGCTCTTCGTTCTTCTTGAATTTCACACTAAACTCCAGTGTACATCATAAGTACCATGAAATTTCACTCTGAGTGCCTCAGGATTGACACCATCCTTCAGCTCCTCATTGCACTTCCTCCTTTTTATTTTGGGGGAGGTCTGTCACACGGAGGTTACTCATATGTTGTGAAACGCCACTCTTGTATTTATATACCACCCTTTTCAAAAACCAATGGGAATCTGTGCCTTTTTCTATTTCTCGACCTTCAGAAAGATATTCATCTGATTAGCAATGGCGGCATCCATTGAACTATTGGGTGAATGAACAATGAGTCTGCTTCATGCCTGGAGTATGGTTTTTTTCTGCTTCAGGCTAAGAACTGTGCTGAAAGCGGAAGTCGTAACATCATTCTTGATCCGAATATATTCAAAAAACAAAAAAGCCTACAAATTGTCGTTACTCACACGATAACTGGTTTCATGACATTTTCTTCTAAATTGTAGAAGAATGTAGTAAGTTATGGAGAACCCTGAACGTTACAGGAGCAAGGAAACTCCTTCCAGTAGAAGAAATTAAGTTAGAGAAATAACCGAATGCGGCAGAAAATATTAGTGGCTCGAAAAAGAGGGTTTCTGTGAGTTGGGGCGGAGTAGGCCTTTTGTACACCCCCTTCCGCCTTACTCTTCCCACCCCCGCCCTTACCCCATCGCCGCCCTCACCAACCCCCAACCTCTAACCAACGGGGGAGGGGGGGGGGCCACCCTCTTGCACTTGCTCACTAGAACTACTCTCTCCCTTCAGAGAGCTCTCTCTTAGTGATGTACATATCGGATCAATACCAAAAATAATAGGGGAAGGGCGTTTATAGCGCCATAACTCTTAACCGTTCCTTCTCGGCCTCCTCTTTTCGCAGAAGGATTCCTCTCGGTTGAAAACTATGGTATGTTTTCTCCTAATTCGACCGAATTTCCGAAGGAGATCATGCTATGGACAATAGCACATTCCTTTACACTACATACATTTTTGGGTACGCAATGAATCATAATGTTCTCTACAACACAGTATAACATACTTAATTATGTATAGAGTAGCAAAATAACAAGTCACAGGAAAACATGGCTGGTTTGACATGGCTGGCTATCTCTCTGTGAAATTTGTCATGGATAGCATAACATGTAACGCGATATCAAAACGCTGCAAATTCTTTCACTACAGTTTATTATTCAATTGGCTTGCGTTCATGATTTGAATTTCTACTAAGCTTTGGAGTGTCCCTGTTTCACTTGTGATAGAGCGATTATTGAATTTCAAGAGATATGCATAGAGCACGTAAATCGGTTCTCAGCCAAAATACCTATTTGGATTGATCAGTTGATCATATTTTACGGATCTGGGGAATGGCTCATTCGATTCCTCATGGAAAGTTCTTCAAAAAAAGTCCAAATTTAGGCCGCCTTGACTTTTTTTGAGGTTTTTAGGGATTTTAAAAAACTTTGACAACCCTTAAAGGGCATTTTAAATTAAGTGAGAGTGCTGGCTAAAGAATTGGGGCGTTGTCGGACCAATATTGATTTTTCCAGAAAATTTCAGACTTTTTGCTCCAGCCGTTTGGGAGAAATCGTGCGTACGGCGGACGGACGGACAAATTTTAAACGGACGGACGAATAATAAACCAAAACAGACAATGTGGCAATGGAGTGCGTTGGTGTTAACCAATGCGTTACGGTTATAGTATTATGGATACCATGACTTTGGGTAACTATTTTTAAACATTAGGTCGACGGTCATCAGCCTTGGGTAGAAAACGAATGTTATTTGCAGATTTTTCATCCATAGAAGTAGGACGGTTGATATTTATATGTTTAATACAAATCGAATCCAACCCTGGACTTTTCAAAGCTTAACTTGGGACACCCTTCAACCCGGTTTCAGATTTTTTATATGTTAGGTTTTTATGAATCATTGGTGCAGAGATTGGTTTTGGAATATCGATACAGGGTTTCACTTTCCCAACTATTGTTACCCCATCGAAACTATTTTGTTTCCAAACAGCAGGAACTATTTCTCCATTACAAACATGAAAAATATCAACTACGTCCTACTTCCATGGATTAAATCGTAAATCTTCAACATTTTCTCTATACGATTACAAATGACCGTTTGTTTCATAACAATTTGCTGGTAAATTATCACTGCCTTTACTTTTGTTTTGACAAATGCCAGGTTGGCTTTGGGTGAAGGTTTAGCTACTTACGAGTTTAGTGCAGGGTTACCGGTGTCTGACTATTAAAATCAACACAGATGAATGTCTTCAGCGGCAGTGACTCCCCCTAGCGTACCGCAGAATACGAAAATCAGCCATATCTCACTAACGTCTATCCACTCAAACCCAGGACATCTGATTTACACGGGCTGCCTGACATATATTATTCGTCGATCAATTCCTGCTCAAATGAGACTTATCATTTAGTTAACTAGGGATTGATGCAATTTTATTTGTTTTAAAGCCACCATCTGCGAACCGTATAGCAGATGTTTTCTAAATTATTGTAGTAGCACAGCTCTGAAATTGGATGTTGTTTATACAATTTCCCTAACTTAGTACGTAATAGTTTCCGCTATATTTCTTATTCGTTCATATCTTTTCAGTTTGGGTCAATGGCTAAATTTTTGGAACATTTCAGAAAATTTGAATCTGATTCATTATTAATTTCCCACAACTTTGAGACTTTTATGACCTTTTGAGATGTTTAGAAGCAACGAATTTTCATAATTAGCAATCAATTTCATTGGAAGATAGATTTATATGGTCAAATTCGTAATAGCTAACAACTATTGGGCCCAACTATACAATAAATTATAATCCAAAAAGTCGGTGCTAAGCATAGAGATCGATTTATCACGTGACTCATTTTCTTTGTCGTATGAGATAGATGAAGTTTAGTGCAATTCGGAGGAGTAGATGTTTTTTTGCATTTTATTTATGAAACAGATTAGTATTCATGATCAATTCGATATTTTATAACGATTTTAAATATCGAGAAAATTTGATTTGATGGGATCTTACTGTGGGTTGAAAGGGAATCTGGGCGATCATATCTAAAGCTTGTGATATAGTATCTATAATATCCTCAGAAATACTTACGTATACGTCAGGTACACCATTCTGGCCTAATTTTGGACATTCCTTGAATAATTAGGTTTATGCACAGCTGCCGACTGGATTGTTCGCCACAAAATCTCTATTCCTCCTAAGGAGGCCTAATGGTGTACTCAACACACGCCGGAACTTCTTTACTATGAGCTTTTAAAAGATCTTGGTATGGGAAAGTCATCGGACGGTAACGAATTACTTTGTACCTGTGAACGTAGTCATGGAACTCAAGTATTATCCTCTTTTCGAGGTACTAACCAATCAAATATGAGTTCAACCATTGAACATCAAACTGCGTTGTGTCGTACCGAACTGTTCATGTATTTTAGTAATTACACTTCTAATAGTGTGGCAAGCTTATCCAAATAAATTAATTGGACCGAGTTTTATAATTTTGCAGGTTTATGATTAAATTCCACCAAATTAGGAATGATCAAAAAATTGTTAGGTTATCTGCCTGTCAGATATAACTAAAAAATTGTATTCAATCCCCGTTGATATATTATATTTCTGAAAAAACGAAGGCACTATGTCAGGGGTGCAGACTGCGTCATTGAAATTCCTGGGGGGGTTCCAAAAAAACATTGGGGGGGGGGGGGGGGAAGTGGATAAAAACCATGTTTAGCGTGACGACATTCAAAAATGCATTACATGCTATGTAAAGAACCTCAAAAAATATATACGTTTATTGCCGACTGGATTTGCATTTTTCAATGCCTACATAAATCTTCTTTTAATTTTAGATAAAATAAGGGGTGCTTACCAGTACTTTTTATATTTAGGGGGGCTGGTTCTAATGGGGGGTGCGTCATGAAGCTGGGGGGGGGGGGCTTGACATTTTCAAAATGCTTCCATGCTTCTCTAAACAGTCGATGATCCAGTTGATCATTATTTAAAGTTTCATTCCAACCCGAATTTTCACATTGAAGAACGTGAATGAACATGGATTTGTCTTCACAATATAGTGTCCATCGTACTCACTTCTGAAATATACAATCTCAATATAAATTCGAACCTTATATAGATCTATGAATACATGGATTTATCAATTCAAAATACCAGAACTTTGTATTATTCTTGCACTCTTGTGCCTAAGCCAAGGCGAAGATAGCGTGAGAAACAGAAATGTTAATTTTACCAAATTTAATTCAAGGAATACCTTCCCCCGGGTTGAAATCCGTAATCAGGAAATGTTCTCATACCCAGTATACCCGTTTCATCAAGTGTCGTCTTATAGAAAAAATGAAACACTATCTTACGGATTTGTGGTAGTGTTGAAAAAATAGTAATAATAAAAGTAAAAAATGCCGTTCAAACAATCTGCGGTAATCAGGGACATTTCCGGTTCCGGTGAAAAAGTTGCTACCCACTCACTTCCTCCTCGGACCACCCCTACGCTTCAACAGGTACTACAATCTTCCATCGGACCTCGGACAATGCTCTTTATTGTTGCCGGGTTTTTTTCCTCGTCTTTCAAAATGCATCTCACCCCTTCGTCGGGCGTTGAAAAAGCAACCTGCGTTTAAATAAAGAGCCTCCCATCGCCAAATTCCCCCGAGTTTTTCGCCTTGGGGTGGAACCGGTCCCACCCTCTCTTGACCACTCCAAAAAAAAAACCTTTGGTAAATCGAAAAGGAAAAAAAATTTGGGGGTTGAGCGTCTTGTACGAAAACCGTACCCCTATTTTGCATTAGATCCGTCCTAGGACTCGACAGGGGCTGGTTTTAGGACCATTTCTCTTTCATTCGTTGAATGAAAATGTTGCTCGTCCCGCAACGGTTTATTTAAATCGATTCGTCCGAAATCTTCCCTTCCGTGCCGCCTCCCCCTCCCAGACTTCCTATGAGACCTGACAAGTTCGGAAAAAAACTGGCGAACAATAGTTGGACAATGAAAAGAGCTATAATATTATGCTGGGACGCCCCAAGTCCGGTGCACTGATCGGGAAGTCTAGTTTTTCGTTGTAGGTACCTGTTTCTGTTTCGGTTGCCCGGGAAACATCTTCTTGGTTTATGAAGAATTGCGACCTCCTTCAGTTTGGTGCGCTTTCGTCTACTGATCGAATCTATCCGTATCTACTTCTAGTCTGTGAACGTCTCTCGAAAGATAGACTTTCTTTGAGTGTACTGGGTTCCTACAGCCCTGGATAATATGCAGCTGTCCACATTCAAGCTCTACCAACACATATGGGATAACCCAGGTATGTTGCATGATGTTAGGTATTTGATGCTAGAAGATTACCTATTTCAAATTAGAAACTTCTTTTGGTTCAGTGTTCATAGTTGAGTCAGTTCCCTCAAGCCCTCTGAGGAAAAACTATAACCCCTAACGTAAACATTATATATGAAAATACCGATAATACTTACCTGTCTAGTGGGAACTCCCACTAGGTTTTACTTGATATCTACTAGTGGTGTAACTGACGATCTTCAGATGCTTCTCTGATCTACTGAAGGCACCAAGATCTGCTCACTACATTCAAATTCTTCCCATGTCATTCTGTAGTATACTGACAGTTATTGAATAAATTCTTTAAATACATTTCCACTAATCGTATCTGTTTAAAGTTCTTGGTTCAAAGAATTCGGATTCCACATCCCCTGTCGATATGTAGACATAAACTTCGAAGTGGTCACTTTCATTCTTGTCATAGTCTTACATTTAAATTTATATTTTACCCAACATCTATCCAACCGTAGCATTGAGCACGATTCATCCATCGTCCAATGTAGTAGCATCAGCTACTAGTAGTGTCAGCTTCCCAACGCTCGGAAGGGCTAATAAGAATTTATGTACTTGACCTGAACAATATTCCTGAAACATCTTAACTGAAATTGTATTTTCACAAGTCGTAGAAATGTTCAATACCCCTACACGACAACTGAAAACACCAGTTCTGAAGCTAAACTTCTGTACTCAACAGTGAATCATTACCACAGAGCCATCTTTTAGCATTTATATAAAACGGCGAAACGATCAGAAGCTAAAACACTATATTGTGGTAGGTTCACCACTTTTTTTCTAAAATAATATGAGTTACCTGTAAGAGAACAAGTTATATATCGCACTCCAAATCAGGGTATCTAAAATATAATTAAAAACGAGGGTTCCCCTGATATACTCTGAAAATAATTTTGTGTACAAATTGAATGCTTGTCCAAATGTTTTCCTTTGTCGTACCAAACAGTTAGGTAGTACCTAACTAAAGTAGTCAGGAGGTAGTACCCGAATCTATTGAAATTTTTTATTGATTTTTGTACTCAAAAATCATTTGTAAAAGCTGTAGGAAAAGTGAAAACATTTTTGTACATTAGACGTAGTCTGTGATCGATTATTTAAACTCGGCGCCTCGTGCCTCCACACCTCGTATTCGCATTTTAGACGCCAAAAAAAGCCACATTTACATTTTAGAAAGGTAGATTGGTTCGGAACGAAATTAGCTACAAGGATCCCCCAGCTGATCGCTATGTCTCCATACCTTGTAATTAACTTTTAGATGTCCCAAAGACTACTTATATGAACATCAACCTTAACTAGTCCCTTTGTACGAAACAAAAGCTGATATCAAAATACCTACAATAGTGCAATATACAATATATGGGCAATACGTAGAAATCTACTAATAGAACAACTGAAATTCAACTACATATCATAAAACACCTTCCTACTCTTCACTTGCCCACAATTATTGAACCTAATCCTTGAAAAACTCGATTTCAAAAGAAACTTTTGAAAACGAAATTCCATTACAACTAAATCAGCTGATTCGATACTGACATGATACAAACAGGTTTTGGTTTATTATTTTCAATAATAAGCCTTTGTAATCGTATAGCAAAAATATTTTGTAACCCCCCACAAACATTGTCTCCAAGTTTAGGTGCGCAGATTCAAAATTTGCAATTTCCGATCTCCGTAAAGGCCTCAAAATTGATGTAAAAAATCCTTTCTTTTGCACATGGACTCCACTTGGGGTCTAGTGAGTCCTAACTTCTAGAACTAAGCAAGCTCGTCGTTCTTTCCAAGCTCGGTCGTTGCACACGCATAGACGCTGCTCCCAAAACTGGTCAAAAACGTGGTTTTCCGGGATTTTTACTGACATTTTCAAGTGGTGTGAAAGTTTCAATTAAATTTGGCCAAAAAATCAACTGGGATTCTGGTCCGTAAAATTCGTTCTTAGCAAATAATCACAATTCAAAACCTAAAAGTGACCAACTTCAAAATAACGTGATCAACACACACAATTTTTTTTTTTTTTTTTTTTTTTTTTTTGTTTTGTTTACACGCACTATCCACAAAATAATGAACTCGTGTGTTAGAATTGTTTCCTGTTTGCGTTTTTGGCCCTTAAAACTTCTCGAAAACATCAGAAAAATGAAATAGAGCGTCTGACTACGTATTACAAGCCCCTAATCGCCTGATGGGGGGGCAGTGTGAAAGCTCCTTTAGTATTTTCTTTCTGTACAAGTGGTGTAAATTAAGTAGTGTATAGTGGAAGGGATCAGGAAGAGGTTTCAAGCTCAATTTGGTTCAACTATTCAATAATGAATAGTTTTGATTATGGAAATTAAAACTAAATACCTATACAAGGTAATTTATTTAAATCTATACTATTGGTGATTGTGGTAAAATGACAAACTTCTGGAGTCGTAAGGGAAGTCAATGCAAGAATCGCGATGTTTACGCTGGGAAGGTTGAATGGAAGGGCGAATTTCGATTTTCAACGCGGAAGAACTTTCACTTTCACGAGGGAAAAAAGAAAAATAAGGAAAAAGAGAAAGTAGAGGAAGAAAGCGGAAAGGGAGGGGTAGTGTAGGGGTGGGGTGGGGGGTAGGGGAAGCGATTAAAATGGCGGACTCACTAGAAGGTAGAGGTTAGCAAACGGAGGTGAATGACGGAGACCCGCGAAAGATCAGAACATCCCCCCGCTCCCGACCCGCAAAGAGGAATATGGGAGTCTATATAATCTGCCCTGTTTTTCCCTTGCACACTTTCATTCCAACAGTATTGATTTTAACTTGCAAATTACCCTCGGAAAAGTGTAGAGGAAGTAGGAAAAAAGGGGAGGGGAAATTCCCTTTTTAGGGGAAAGTGGGGGTAAAAGGGAGAAAGATAGAGAGGGAGGGGGGATTTTTCAGTAAAAAAGGAGGGGCATGAATAACACTGTTCACTATTTACTGTAGTGAGAGTTGCGGGGGGTTGCTCCCCGCTTTTCTGAAACGAATTAAATTTTTCAACCCTGAGCATGCGCGGCTCGTGAGTTTGCGGGCCAGAGGACGAATTTAATGATTTTTTTCCTCCTTCCCTCTCTCTTTTGTAGGGGCGGGCGTGAGCCGTTCGTGGTGGGGGGAGTTAGTGCCTACCGGGATCGAGGGGTGGAAATCAGTCTCATTAAAGTGTACGAATATGCAATTTTACTCTCCCTTCCATATAGTTTATTGCTAGACGTCGACGGGGTGACGTGGGGGAAAAAAAGGTGGTTGTTTCGCGGGACAACGGAAAATTATATTTTTTCGGCATATCTTGAGGCAAAAATCCCTTTCGATGACAAAAGGGTTTTATTCGGCATTGAAGATGTATTATTGTTAATAAAAACGTACGAAAAGAAGAAAGAAATTTTTCGGTTTTGTTAAGGGAGGATACAAGGGGTTGGTGTCGGTTGGGGGCAGGACACGGGCGGCTCAGTCGAGTTTGGGGAGAGGAGCCGGTAACGTAGTAGCGTTCTTCGCATGTCCCGGGCAGGGTAAGGCAGGGGTAGAGCCAGCGTAGGGCTCATTCAGCCCTTCAGTGGGGTTTTCACCAGGGAACAGCGCCCTCCACGACCTTCTACGCGAGCCCTTCAGCCTCCGCTTCCGGCAACAACAACGCCATACGGCTCCGCGGCGGAGCCCACTACACTACACCCCTGCCTTTCTTTCTTTATCACGTCAACGCGTTTTTCCACTTTTTATTTTCCTACCCGCCTACAACCTTCAGTTACCTACTCGTCGTCAACTCCACCGTAATTCCGGCACCACCGAAACAACCTCAATTGCCACCACCAAAACAACCATAAACTTCACCACCAAAACAACCACCGGTCATCCCCCCCATCACCATTTCCCAACCTCGATTTACGCCGATTTTTTCTCCTCGAGGACTCACTCAATCCCGCCCCCAGGGCAGGCCGACCTTTGAAGGTGAAAGTGAACTTCGCGCATGACCTAAGCCACTGAAAGTGAAAATTTATTCCCCTTACTGAGAAGAAAATGGCCAAGAAAGAAAATGCTGTGATCTTAAATTAAGTTAAACAAAAAAGAAACCAAAAATACGCAAAAAAAGAAAAATTATTATTTTTGTACGCTAGTCATATCAAATCGTCGGATATACTGCAAAGAAGACTCCTTTAAATGAGAGGTGAGTAAACTTGGATGTTGATTGCATGTAAACAACGCCCTAAAGACTCTGTCATCTGATCTGACGTCTTAACTCACTATGCCAATCCTTATTTTTGGTTCCACTGACTCCAAACATTACGTTACGTTGAAATTAACTGATTGATATTGATTGATTCTTTGAAGATTCACTAATTAAACATTGCGGCTGTTTCCCAGTTGTCAAATTTTTCCAACAAAATTTTTATATTCAGATTTCGTTGTTATTCAGACCATGTTCACGATGATTTGCTGAATTCGCCCCTGCAGGTCTGAATTACATTCCAAGCAATTTGCAGATAATGATAACTAAACGGGATGAATTAAAATAAGATAACTCCTAAATTAGTTCAATAAATTCATATTTCAGAGTCCTTTATGAGAAATATGTTTCGGTTTTAACCGTGAATCCCACTCACAATAATTGCGCAATGTAGTGTTGATCGTTCCGATTCCACTAAAAAGTTTCGAAAAATCTCACCAAAGCACGGTGGAAATTCGGTAGTTTGAATCTTCTCTTCGAAATATCGACTCAACATGACAATATTCAGTTTTGTGTTTTTAGGCTTAAAGGGAAAATTAATTTGGAAACATCTCAATTAATTCGTTCTCATTAATATTATGTCGGTGGCTGCCTTCGTCAACATTGATGTTGTTTTCTTATTTTGTTATTCTTTCGGGCTACTTTAGGCTTCAAGCTTTAAGCTGCTTATTGCATCTTGTGATCGCCTATCTATTTGTGTACCCCTTTAATTCGGAAAAAGATTCTTCAGAACATGCACAAAAAAATGAAATAAAATGCTTGCATTAAGTAAGGACACTTCTATTGATTAAATTAGTTGGGGAATTTGATCAATCTACAAAATTGAGCACTCTTTTTTCTCGCAAATAGTTGAACACATTCATTGTAACAATCAGGGAAGTTAGGATAACTTGGTTTCTACAAAATTTGATAGAATATTGATGTGTTTACCTAACACAAATAGCAAACTACTAACAAGAATTAACTCAGAAGAAACTATTTTTTAATATCAATGTTTTCGCATTTTGTGAACTATTCTTATTTTCGGAATTCCCTTCGATTTTCATGACATTGTTATTATTTACTTGATCTTGATATATAAGTTCCAAAATTTCATGTCCAATAATCTGTTGATCTATCAAATGGAGACGGTAGGAATGCCAACAAGATCAGAAAAGTTTTGTTTTGTTTAGAAAATCATTGCGAAAGTTTTGATTATGTTTTGTTAGTGTTGTTTAGACGAGCAGCCAAGAAAAAAAAACCATACATTTTGTGGGTAAGTATAAAGGTGAAGTTTGCGTATTTCGTAGATGTCACTATAATGATTGTGGTGAATCCTTACGGCAACACAAACGGAGCTTCCTCGAACGATAAACCGGCTAGAATAATATGTTGATCTCCCCAAAAAAAATTATTTGACTGCGTAATAACGAAATTGAAACTCGTACAACTGTTTATTTTGAGCGAAACCCAATAAAACAATGTTGTCTTAAGCCCTTTGTAGAAATAGCTAATCTAAAATGACATAGCGGTAAGAGGCCTTTTATAGTCAGAGCTATTTGCTCGTATTTAAAATGTAGTTCCCGCTGCACGATTATCTTTTAACAAAAAAAAATTTATCTCTCCATTTTGCGCCTGAAATATGTCAAAAGAGAGAGGTTGGGAAAATGTCAAATGAAATTGCAAGTTGGACGAAATGTAGGTAGTTTAATCAATAGAGGTGGGATTTAACTATAAACGTAGAAAATGATAACGCGGGTGAATGTGGACATTTGTCGACAAACCTCCCCAAGTCTCAGTTGCGGTTTAGGTCCCGTCAAAGGAAGGTCCGTGTCAGTAGATCTACTCGACACCCATTTGTTGTACGATTTTCTGTTCATTTCCCGGATCGCAACAATTCGTCATCGGACGATAGCGATACGTTCACAAATTGAACTACGTTGTTAGTATTTAGCCTGTTTTCCAAAGTAAGTAGCAACTAAATCCTTCAAGCAGATGGAAGAAATAAATAGTTTTACGAGTACAAAAACAGTTCAATATTCCTGATAATTGATCTGTATACAACTGATAAAGCATTTTAGCTAATACTAGCCAAAATGTTTTGCGTTCCATTAATTCGTCTGAATTCAATTCATTTATTTGATTTATCATGAATGATGTTAATGTATCTGATTATTGATTCTCTTATTGCTTCCCTATTTGATTTTAGTTCATTCAGAAAAACGTCATTTAAGAATTTAGGCGGTTTTATGTTTTATTGAGATTTTAATTATGAATTAAAAAATATACTTAGGCGTCACAAGAATTTCAAAGAAGGACAAGTAAGGTGTAGTTTCAGAGGGTGTTTTTCTGCAGCCCGTTCTGCCCCTTATGCTCTGGATTTTCAAATAGCTCTCAAATTACAATACTATTGTGCAATTCATGGTTGTTGATTGTGGTGTGACCACTTTCATTCAAGACATCAAATTGGAGCGTATATGTTTATTTTTCCTCCCGCTAGATGTTACAAAAAACTCTCTACTCCCCTCTGGATTTCAATGATGATTTTATACAAAAGGAGAAAATCACTCCAACAATAACATATGAATGTTGACTACTATGATGTTGGTTGGATACATAAACTTTAATATATAACATAACAAAACATAATATAACATAATGACAGGACTGAAGAAGTCCCCATAGCGGGACGAAACGTTTCCAAAAAGAAAAATAAACACGTACCCTCCAATTTGATGTCTTATTGTGCAATTAGAAGGAGATTTCTGCATATGTGTTCAGGATAGATATCTGAGCAAGCAAAACGATCGATTGAGCAAATTTTCCTAATTATTGGTACTTATTGCATCTGTTTAAATTGTACTGAATTCAACTTTTCTGTACTTTCCTATCAAGTATTCGGTTCTTTTAATTGTGGATATTAAACTAAAAACTAATAAATCGAGATTTTAATTGTAATCGGCGTGGCTACAGGTGTTATTTCGTGGTAGCAACTGTTTGGTCGTTCTCCATTGTGATTCTATCGACATTCAGTATCCTCAACAACCCGAAGTGGCTGCAGCAAGGTTTTGGCTGCTGGTTAGTGTTAATAGGTAGCAATTCATTTGGAATAGCATAGGGTCCTATTCTGCTTCCGATTAAAAAAATTACATGTTGCCAACGATGCCAACAGAACAACTACACAATGATAAATCGCACTCACCCGAGAGTCCTCAGGACCTTTTACACAAGAGCTCCTGAAGAGACTGCCATAGAAAGGTAAATAGCTTGGGATCACCCATTCAAATCGTCAACAACCACTTCCTAAGAACACTCCAAAATAACAAATGCATCCGTCCATCATATGCAGCCCGTCGGACTTCTCTCCATTTAGGTCTAGCAACTTAAGAAGAACTTGGAAACCTGCAGGAAAAACTAATTTTCTGAATTATCATTCCTGGAACTTCAAGATACGATCACAGTGAAGACTAACATTTCCAAATCTGACGCAATTGAATTCACCAAATCTAGGAATAACTCAGACCGTTGATGGGTTGTACTTCCTCATAAAGTTACATCTCATCAAGTGCTTTGTTCTTTCACAATGCAGTCATCATCGGTACTCTCCTTATTGTAAGTTGCTTAAAATACAACGGTGCCAAGACCCATTAGTCGTTTTTTTGTTGTTGCTTGAAAAGGCTCATTATTAGAATTGTCAAATAGAGAAACAGTGAGCTTATTCTATCGTCTATTTTGTTACCTGAATACTTGATATTGAGAGAGAGAATTTAGCAAAATGCCCCGGTAGATCGAAAAATTCCGACACCTCATACAAAGAAACAGGCTTAAAAAAGTGTGCTCTACTCAAGGGAGTTCTTATTGATTAGCTACCTCTCATGTTTACGTTGAGCGGACGAATAAGTTTGCTTGAAACAGCGAGCCTTAATTCAAATTAATCATACCTAATTAGAAGGAATTTACATTGATGGGAAGGTCATCCAAATGTACGGATGTTGAAATTCATAGGTATTTATGCGAATTCTAAAACTCAATTGAAACTTATATTTTTTATATCTGTGGTCAATCATCTAGTTAATAATAAAATGAAAATTTTTGATAAAAAGAATCATTATTCCCCGCCGATACTAAATTTAGTTTGCATTGACAGTTATTCAATTGGTATACATAAACGTTCACTGGCTCAGCAATAAACTGGGGAAAACAGATTTTATGAAGCAATTTTTACGATGGTTGGGTAATTATTCGAATTCGATTTCTATTCAGTTATTTTCATTTTTTTTCTCTCATGCTTACGTTGTCAACTCAATACCTAGATCATCTCTTTTATAGACAAACACTTGCTTTTATGGCATAGCTTTAGAGGGACATCCTAAAATCGTGGATATAAGCTCGCTTTTCCCTTTTTTTAATTTACAAAACAGATCAAAGGATTTTGATGGCTATCGTCACATTGCAGACTAGGTATTCCCAGTTTGCTAGTCGGATCGTAAACTTTTTGCAGCCTGACGTGCTATGTCAGAGGGGAAATAGGTGCTAATGTATTTCAAAAATCCACCCTTTCCTTTCTTTCCGGTTTTCATCTCCGCCTCTTCTTCCGTTATTTGCTGTTTCTTTCATAAGTTTATTTTAAAACTATCCGCCCTACGTCGTGTGAAATGTGTGATATTTGTTTCTCAGGGGCAATGGGTGATATGCAGCACTTCTGCCTGCGATGGAACAACTACCAATCGAGCATAACTTCAGCGTTCGAGAACCTCCGTGACGACGAGGATTTCGTGGACGTGACGCTTGCCTGCGATGGCAAAAGCCTCAAAGCCCACAGGGTCGTCCTCTCCGCCTGCAGTCCGTACTTCAGGGAACTCCTCAAGGTAAGAAAGACACTTACTTACACTTATACGCCAATTTGTATCCAAATTAATGAGGAATATTTTAAAGTTAGTTTGAATCTGAAACATAATTAGATTTGGACATCACTATGTCCTGTTTTTATACAATCACTTTATAAACATAATTATAAACACATAATCACTATTTTTTAAACTAGACCAAATTGTTAATCAAACGAAAAAGCAGGAAAAATGGCTGGGAAATTTAGTAGGTATGAGAATTATACCACCCCCACCCTTCACCCCCCAGCCACCCCAACACAATTTCAAATTCAAAATGTTTATTGCACGAGAGTCGGTTCTTTAGACAAAAAAATCGCGAAAACAGTAAAGAGAAAGGCCTATCAATATTACCCATCCATTCACCCCCTTCCATAATTAAATTAGAAACATCTGAAATAAAGTTTAAAAACAAGACCGAAGTTCTTAATCGAAAGAGAATGAATCAGGAAACTCAGCAGTGTAAACTGTAAGAGCAGCGCTTGAATCGATATCCTATTACCCCTCCGACATCCCTTCGTACAGAAAATTCAAATTCCCAAGGTTCGTTGCAGAACTAGACTTGAAATAGTATTGGAATTATCTATGATAATTAACACTTATTTCTACCCCATTAGTTAATTATTTCTATGATAATTAACACTTATTTCTACCCCAAAAACCTAATTTACTATTTCAATAATTTAAACTTGAAAATAGAAATTAATGGTGAATTGGGTATTTTTAATGGATAACAATCGGGTTGGAGTTTATATAGATTTATTCAATCTGATATAGGTCCGATATGAAATCAAGAGAAAATTTGGGTTTTAGTTAGGAAACCGCAAATATATGAAAAGGGACTTATGCCGAATATGAAGTATCGGTCCGCGTTCGCGTAGCAGTTCCAGGAACTGCTACAGACTAAAAGCAAGATCGAACGAAATGGGACACATGAAAGAGAATCGATCTTAAATTAGTCGAAAACGGATTCGTATGCAGTCTTCTCTCATGTTTACGTTTCCCCAACAACCCCTAGAATAATTCCAATAGGTGTCCCTCTGCTGAAGAAGCCTTCCTTCGGGGGGCGTCCTAAAAACTCATCCCTTCTGGCGGTTTTTGCTTAGGGACTGGCTAAAATTCAATAAACACAACGTGCTTTAGCGATTCTTTCGATTTTAATTTCGTTTTCTTGTAGTTATGATGTTTGCCAAAACAATATGCCCTGTTACAAAGCCTACAAGCGGCACAATATTATTGTTTACTAACTATTCATAACATCGAATTATTGGATTAATATCTTTTAAATAGATATAAAACTACGACAAGATTAGTCGATTGGACATTGGAAGTTCCATTTCCCCATCTACGACTTGATTGTGCGTGAAATTCTTCGAGAAATTGGTGTGACAGTTTTTTGTAACACAAAACCGTTACAGTTTTGGTCAGTTCGGCCAGTGAGACGAAATAAATCTATTAACTCCGTTTCCCTATTCCATCTATGTAACGAAAGTTATAATAAACTCGATTACATGAAGAGAGAATTCCGTTTGAATTACATCACCTGATACGATCGTCGCTGTTTATAAAGTAATGTTTACTACGTTCTCATCGGCTCTCACATGACTTATAAAAACTGAAAACGGAGTGAGTTATAACTAAAGTGATAACTAAAACAACCTAGAACAAACAGACAAACGTTTTTACTGTGTTGAATGTTTTCGAGATCTCGACTTTTCAATATACCAGTTCTACAAGCCTACCTTAATCTTGCTGATTCTTGGTCTTCATATCGAAACGTATTTAAAAAGGTATACTTCGGTAAATAATAAAGGAAAATGCAATCGGAAATCGGTATGTTTCTCTTATTTGGAGTCAGAAGTGTTTTGTAAAGATTTCATTATTACGTCATTCAAATCATTGTACGAGAAATAGCTCAAACCGAAAGTCATATCGCAATCACGCCCTTCCTCGATTAAACATACAAAATGCGTTAAAAATTACACTCTTCCCTTTCCACGAAAAATCCCCCAAAAAAATTAATAGTAAGGGTAAGAAATCACAAGATATTGCAGGCCATTTGGATGCGTCGTCAACTATGCGTTATGTGAATCGCTCTTTAGGGGAGCTGATGATTCGCGATAGGCGTGATAGAGAGGTGACCATTCTGTCGCTTCCAAATATTTTTAATTTAGAATGTATGGAAAAATGTTTCATGTTTTTGTCAACAAGACTAAGAAAACGAACACTAAACGGTTCCAATGTTAAAGGAGTGTGCCAAAACCTACAATACTCTGTTAAAGGTATAAATGTTTTAATCAGATTTAAATCAACCATTTCACATCATTTTTAAATTCCCACCAACTTTTAAAGGACCTTATACTATAATTGGGGCAGACATTTTTATTGAAGCCGCCTTAAAATCTGCTGAATCGACGAATGTCCCATATTTAGGAGACGAGGAAAAAAAAGAGTTTTTTCAGAATCAGAACTTCCATTCGAATTTGTACGTTTTAGTCCTTAATGAAACATTTTTATTGCGAGACAGGCTGGGCGGGTGCCAGTTAATCGAAGTAAAGAACAAAACTACAGTTTATAGGTAGTAATATGTGAATTTCTGAAGCCCTAGTGAAGCTAGGTAATATTTGTGGAGTTCTATATGTGGCATGTTATTTCGATGCAGAACACGGAAAACTGTTATCGCGCACTCGACAGAACCATAAAACAAGGTTTGTGATAGATTAAAGATGATTGATCAGTTTTGTCGTGGCCGACTGATAACAATTGAACCATTATGAAACTAATTGATATTATTGGGGATCCTAGAGTGTTTGATTCTAGAAAATTTTCCAAAATGTCAGAAATAATTTACGTTAATGTTTGATTAGAAGCTGAATATTGAGATTTTAAGGAGCAGTTAGCCAATGATTTGTTCCTAGTAACTTCGTGATAACTGGTTCATTATAATCGCTCAATTGAAAGAAAAAAAAAAAACTCTAACCCCCCCTCCCGAAATTTAATGGTTCAAGTATCAAAGGATGTAGAATCTGAATCTGCAATAAAAAATTTTCCGTCCGTCCGCCGTACGCCGTACGCACGATTTCTCCCAAACGGCTGAAGCAAAAAAGCTGAAATTTTCAGGAAAAATCCATGTTGGTCCGACGACGCCCCAATTCTTGAGCCAGCTCTCTCACTTAATTTAAAGTGCCCTTTAAGGGTTGTCATAGTTTTGTAAAATCCCTAAAAACCTCAAAAAAAGTCAAGGCGGCCCAAATTTGGACTCTTTTTGAAGAAAACTCTACGAGGAATCGAATGAGCCCCTCCCCAGGTCCGTAGGTCAAACCATTTCCGATGTATGGCCCGATTTATGGTGGCAACATTCGCGTTATTTTGGTTTATTATTGTTTTTTGTGTTAATATCAGTAACCTAGTGACGTAGTGATGTAGTAATGTGGACACTGGAGTGAACTCCTAAAAGGCTTTGTAGCCGATACACGGGTTGAAGCATTCTGATATACATGAAACGCTGCAAATTCTTTCACTGGGGTTTATTATTCAATTGGCTTGCGTTCATGATTTGAATTTCTACTAAGCTTTGGAGTGTGCGTGTTTCACAAGTGATAGAGCGATTATTGAATTTCAGGAGGCACACAAATATGATCAACTGATCAATCCAAATAGGTATTTTGGTTGAGAACATGTTTACGTGCTGTGTGCATATCTCCTGAAATTCAATAATCGCTCTATCACCTGTGAAACACGCACACTCCAAAGCTTAGTAGAAATTCAAATCATGAACGCAAGCCAATTGAATAATAAACCCCAGTGAAAGAATTTGCAGCGTTTTTTAATAATGCGTTGTATTTCGTATCATCGTGACGTATGTGGGGGTCATTTTTAGATTCAGAAATTGCAATTATCCCCCATGGGCGAATTTTTCCTGAACTAAAACCTATCCAGTGCAAAATTGCTGAAAAATGACATCCCACTTGACTGTCAGTAAAAAAAAACACGTTTGACCTCTTTCGACCAGATTTTTTCATTCCGTCCATGTATTTGAAGCGATCAGGCTGGCTAGATTTTTGGACCAACTAGGCACAGAGAGGAGTGCGAATGAACGAATTTGTTACAAGACAGGGCGGACTGACATTTTAGATTTTGAATCCACGCACCCTCAATCAAAAGAGAGGGGGCTTATAAAGAAGTTTTTCTTCGTAATTACATAGGCTTATTATTGAAAATAATGAACCAAAATAATGCCGACGGCTTCGATAACAATGTCAGCTATTAAATACCTAATGTTTTAGAACCTATGCAGAATAACCTTGTAGCGGTTGTCCATTGTAGTACTAAACATGGAAGACAATGTTAATTATACCATAACTCGGTACACAATAGGACACATACTAGTACACATTAATTACTAACCATTTTTATATTTTTATATTTACACATTTCTACTACAAGTCCTTGTAGTTTTTGCAATTTAGTTATTACAAATACAGGTTATCTGAAAGCAGTTTGAGTTCTAAATTTATGGATGTGCTCCAAATCAGGTAGTTATAGTTGTTTTTAGGAAAATTGAGGCAATCAATGGCATCCTGACTTCCTGAATTCTAAAATTACGACGGCTTCGTTTACGTCAATTTCTATCGTTTAGAAGTGGATTTCTAGTGATGGCATCCAATCAATAAGTTGAACGATTTTTATTAAAATTATGCATGTGACATAAGGATTGACTCCATGCTTCTTTTCGACGTTCAGTTCCAGTTTATAACCAGTTCAGGCTTCATGCCATGAATAATTGAACCAGGACATGAAAATAACAGAAACTTAAAAATGTCATCAATCAAAAGATGACAAAAAGCTGACATAGGAAACCCTATAAATTCATTATAAATGTCTTTCTCGCCTTATTTTTAGACTAAAGTTGAATTCAAGATTTCAACGAGTCTCGAAGATCCTCTCTAATTCTTGTCGGATAAATAAAAATGTGTAGGAGTCCCCCGTAGGAGGCTGCGAGATTCATCACGAAAAATTCTCAAACCCTCGGATTAGCCTTGAAGGAGGTTAAATTATTTTTCATGAGCTGCTCACTAACCTGGAAAAAAGAAGTTTTTTTTTGTAGGGGGGGTGGTGAGGAAAAATTTAATAATGAGAACCTACTTCTTACCGGTTGTCGTAACCTTCGAAGATGAACGAGAGTATTTTCGCTGGCCATGAACCGCCGCCCCACCACCTCCCGTCTCATCGTATCGTTTCATCTTGTGGAAATGCTTTCGCCCAGCCAGCCCACCCCTGGGGCTCGTTGCTCTAGCCCGCTTTTCACTTTCTCCGTTCAACGTCCCCCCAGTTCAACTTCGTATAATTTTCCGACAGTTGAAATACCTCTCAGCACAAGAAAAACGCTGCAAATTCATTCACTGGGGTTTACTATTCAATGATTCATGATTGGAAGTGTGCGTGTTTCACAGGTGATAGAGCAATTACTGAATTTCAGGAGGCACACAAATATGATCAACTGTTCAATCCAAATAGGTATTTTGGTTGAGAACCGATTTAGGTGCTCTATGCATATCTCCTGAAATTCAATTCGCTCTATCACCTGTGAAACACGCACACTCCAAAGCTTAGTAGAAATTCAAATCATGAATCATTGACTAATAAACCCCGGTGAAAGAATTTGCAGCGTTTTTTCAAAAGCGATTACATTGGAAAAATATTCTATTTGAAAATTTTAAATTTCGTAAGACGGTGCATGCATATTAGAATACTTCAACCCGTGTACGGCTATGAACCCTTTCTGGAGTTCACTCCAGTATCCACATTCAGTACATCACTAGGTTACTGGGATCAAAACAAAAACGCTGTTGTTTTTGTTTTGATCGCAGTAACCTAGTGATGTAGTGGATGTGAATGCAAATGTTGCCACCATAAATCGGGTGATACATCGGGAATGGTTTGAGCTACAGACCTGGGGAGGGGCTCATTTGAAAAGCTCTTCGCTCTTGATTGATTCGCTCCTGAAAAGAAAAATTTTAACCCCCCCCCCCTGAGAATTTCATGGTTTACGTTTCAAAGGGTGTAGAATCCGAATCTCCAATAAAAATTTTTCCGTCCGTCCGCCCTACGCCGTACGCACGATTTCTCCCAAACGGCTGAAGCAAAAAAGCTGAAATTTTCAGGAAAAATCCATGTTGGTCTGACGACGCCCCAATTCTTTAGCCAGCTCTCCCACTTAATTTAAAGTGCCCTTTAAGGGTTGTCAAAGTTTCGTAAAATCCCTAAAAATCTCAAAAAAAGTCAAGGGGGCCTAAATTTTTCCTTTTTCGAAGAACTTTACATGAGGAATCGAATGAGCTCCTCTCCAGGTCCGTAGCTCAAACCATTCCCGATGTATGGCCTGATTTATGGTGCTAACATTCGCGTTATTCTAGGTTTTTTTTTTTTTTTTTTTTATTATTTTTTTTTTTTTATAGCAGTAACCTAGTGATGTAGTAATGGATGGGTGGTGTGTGTAATGTGGACACTGGAGTGAACTCCTAAAAGGCTTTGTAGCCGATACACGGGGCATTCTGATATGCATGAACCGCTGCAGATTCTTTCACTGGGGTTTATTATTCAATCGGCTTGCGTTCATGATTTGAATTTCTACTAAGCTTTGGAGTATGCATGTTTCACAGGTGATAGAGCGATTATTGAATTTCAGGAGGCACACAATCCAAGTAGGTATTTTGGTTGAGAAAAGATTTAAGTGCTCTATGCATATCTCCTGAAATTCAATACCTAATCGCTCTATCACCTGTGAAACCACGCACACTCCAAAGCTTAGTAGAAATTCAAATCATGAATCATTGAATAATTGAATGAACCCCAGTGTTTTATTTAAAATAGTAATTGAACCCTATAGATTCGTCCCATCTACTTAATGGTGCAGTTAATCCTATATCATCAACATCGGGAACAATATTCCATTTTAAGGTTGGACTAGCTATCCATACAACAAACTAACTGGGACAAGGACACCTCCTTAATGGAGCTTTATCGCCCAATTTAAGCTCTTCGACATCGTTATTCCTAGTAATTTTGCACGCAATTAACGAAAATTTCCTCAATTCCTCATCATAGGGCACCACTGATTACTAATATTAGTGCCACAGTTGAACAATTTTTTCAAGTCCATAATATTATTGTTGATTGCCCTTATCGAGTTTGGACATTACTTGCTCTTTTAATAAGGCTAAGCCAGGCAGGATGCACAGTCCAGTTTGAAAACCAAATTGCTATTATTTAGGAAGTTCTTATCAGAGAACAATGCTGTTGCCTTTCCTATAATTTTTGAATTGACAAACCAATGGAATCGACTAATGATTACTGAGGTGTCGATAAAATAATTCAAGAACGAAGTTATTCTCTACTTTTACAGAACCTATGTTAGACAGCATGGGAGTTTGACTCACTTGCAGTCCGTTCCACGCTATGGGCCTAAATTTAGGAGCTAACGGCTTTATATAAGGCAGGTAGACCCCCTAGACACCTGGGTGTCATTAAGTGTCTAATTTTTAATGAACGTGCAAATCATCACTAAAAAATTGCAAAAACGTATTACGTTTGGAGTTGTTAATTTACATTTCGTAGCAGACTGTACTCAAATCAGAAATGTTCAGAAATGCAACCGCAAAAATGCCACTAAATCGATAAGGATTGCAGACAATTATTGTAACATCTAGAATTAGTTCACATGGTAAGTCGTTACTTAGGAAAAGGGTTTTTTTCATAAATCTAGGTTCACAATTTCCTGTGTGCAGAACGTGCACAAATCTTCTGCAAAATATATCATATGTATGTCATTCATAAAATTATTAAAGCTCTTTATGGCCGGAACTTTACCATTTCAGTGAATCAGTAAAGGATAAATAGAAATAGAGTTGTTAAAGGCCCTGGAGACCAGCATGATTCAATACATAAATAATTTATGTATTAATTTATTTATGTAATTAATAATTAATTGAGGTATATTTCGAAACATATAAATATGAATATAAGTTAATATCTTGGCCTTTTTCAAATGTACAATTTAAATTATTCTTGTTGTTGACAGAGCACACCATGCAAGCACCCGGTGATTGTGCTTCAAGACGTCATGTTCGAAGATCTCCACGCTCTTGTCGAGTTCATCTACCACGGGGAGGTGAACGTGCGGCAGCGCTCCCTCTCCTCGTTCCTCAAAACCGCCGAAGTCCTCAGGGTCAGCGGTCTCACACAACAGTCAGAGGTGAGCTAACTACTTGATATTTTTCTGCGGTCTGTAGGAAGACTTTGAGTTGCGAGTTTTATATCTCAAAATCGCCTAAAGACTTACAGTTATAAGTTACCTACCTATCTACAGCCTTTTTTTCCGGTGGCAGGTGAGGAAATCTTCGAGATCCTTAGGTAGAAATCGGATAACCACGACGAAACTCAGCCTGGAACTGTTTGACACATTACTTCAGGCTGGTTCTAGGGAGGGATTTGTTACTCCTATCGGTCCGTGTTCTCCCTGCTCTGCCTCTCCCGTTCCTTCACAGCCTTTATATTCAGGATCTTTTCAGAAAAGGATGCTACGGCGGTCCAGTTCTGTTCACGCTCAAGCATTTTACTTAAGATACATTCTGGTGTCATGTCTTAAGGTGATAGCTCCAGTTTCTGCTGAAGCCAACTTCTGTTGGCAGCCCAGTATTCACATTTGAAGAAAGTATGGAACACATCGTCATCATCCTCTTCCTTGCAATACGGGCATGCTGGGTCGTCCACTTTCCCCATCCTATGCAAGTAGGCGTAGAAGAGTCCATGGCCTGAGAGGAACTGCGTCAGGAAAAGTTCACCTCCCCATGTGGTCTGTTCATCCATGTGTCGATACAGGGTATTAGGCGTGCAGTCCATCTTCCTCGGTGTTCTCCTATCCACATCTCCTGCCAGTTAGCCATCGTGCTCCTGTGACTGTGTACAATCTGATCTCCTGAACTCAACGAATCTACCCCACGACCCAGCGTGGAGTTATACACGCTCATTCTCAATACTTTAGCGGTAATTAGGGATATTTCTTCCAACCAAAGAAGACAATTCCTAAAAGCTCCATATGATCTTATTGAAGCGAACTACATTATTTTACTTTTATTGAGGAGGACCAGGAAGCAGTAAGCTCTATATCTAAGCTGTGGATATATTTTTTTCCCGTGATTTATTAATTGCAACCGAAAAATCAAATACATTTCATCGAGCAATTTTACATATCAATATAGGTACACTCCAAGAGGGTAGGTTTACAGCCAAACCTAGCCTTTTATTATATAGGGCTAACTAGAACTTGGAACTAAATCCAGTGGTTTGTTTCGCTTGAGAGGTCGGATTTCACCTTCGTTGTCCAAAACGTAGAGCATCTCCGGGTTCCCATGTTTGTGGAGGCGATGTTCATGCTTCAAGCTGTGGAAATGTTATCCGAAAAAAATTCCTGCCATTTCTGCGATTTTCGCGCAAACAAACTTTTTTTGTAAATTTCACGCCGCAATAAGGAAAAATATTTTTATTTCAGCAACTTTTTTTTAAGAGACTCAGTAGATCTGCTTTTTTTTAGTAGTTATTGCAGGCCATTGGCATTTTCTTTCTGATTAAAACCACGAATGAAATAAGATCAAAGCCACCGTAATGTCTACGACATAGGTTTCCCAAGTTCTCACGACCGAACGGGAAAAAGTTTGTCAATTCCATATTTCTTAAGGTTATTTGTCCAAAACAGTTGTTAAAATTTCAATCAGAGTTGGCGAGGGCCGGTCAATCGTGTGAAAACCGACAGCATTGATATACTTTATTACATCAAAATCCCACCGGTACTGTTCATTGAATCGAAACAATGTATTGTTTAATGAAGTAATTTCTGCGATATCCTATACTTATTGAAATATTAAAGCTCTCAAAACAACGTAAATTGTCATGTAAGTTTTGTGTACCATAAGATGACATGACCTCTAACCATGTCATGTATTCATTTTTTTCTAATTAGAATTGAAATGCACAGAATAAGACCTTTGTCATACATGCTTACTTACATAATCTACCGATAGTTGGATGTCGCGCGTTATGTACTGCTTCTTACGGAGGCAATCGTTTTTAATTCTTATATTGTACTTAATTACAAGGTATGTGAGAGTTATGTTTGTGTACCACGAATAAAAAGAAAACTGGGTTAGATTATCCCGTTTCACAACTACAAGTCTATTTGCTTACACGATTGAATAATTAACAGGAATCCGAATTCACTGAGAAATAACTTGTAAATTACGAGAATAAAAACAAGTTACCCCTGCTAACCTTGCACGAAGTCATTACTCAAATTTTATTTAAACGCTAGGTATGCATCAACAAGTAGACAGTGCATTATATCTCGATATGGCCTGAAATAATTAAACCAATTATTCAAACAAAAACAGTATGAAACATACGCTACGACAGAAGCTACCCTTGAATTTAACTTCTTCGTCGTGGGTAGATGATAGCGCTATACGATCAAATAACACAAGTTCGCCCACAGTTCTAATTAAAAACCAAAACATCTTAGAATAATGATTCCCGCGTGGTAAAACCTGGATATTTATAGTGTACAAGGGGATATGTATCTCGTTCACTATTTGCACACGTACCTAACTTGTACATACATTGTATGCAAATAAGATATAGGAATGTACATTTATGTTCGTTAAATTTCTATTTGCAGGCTGTTTCCATGGGGCTGGATAAAGCATCAACTCTCTCCGACGGCAGAGGATCCCCACACCACCCTAGGAAACCACTCAACAAACACAGAGAGCGACCAAACTCAACGCTGGAGAACGCCGAACACCAAGTAAGCTGTTATTCAATAATAAACCATTGTAATCTCTCTGGAAAAAAAAAGTTCTAACCCCCCCTGAAAATTTCATGGTGTACGTTTCAAAGGGTGTAGAATTCAAATCTGCAATAAAAAATTTTCCATCCGTCAGCCGTACGCACGATTTCTCCCAAACAGCTGGAGCAAAAAATCTGAAATTTTCAGGAAAAATCCATATTGCTCCGACAACGCCCCAATTCTTTAGCCAACTCTCTCACTTAATTTAAAGTGCCCTTTAAGGGTTGTCAAAGTTTTGTAAAATCCCTAAAACCCTCAAAAAAGTCAAGGCGCCCTAAATTTGGACTTTTTTTGAAGAGCGTTCCATGAGGAATCGAATGAGCCCCTCCGCACGTCCGTAGGTCAAACCATTCCCGATGTATGGCCCGATTTATGGTGCCAACATTTGCGTATTTTGGTTTATTATTGTTTTTGTTTTGATCTCAGTAACCTAATGATGTAGTGAATGTGGATACTGGAGTGGGTTTATAGCCGATACACGGGTTGAAGCATTCTGATATGCATGAAAATATGAAAATTCTTACGAAATTTAAAAATTTTCAAATAGAATATTTTTCCATTGTAATCGCTCTTGGAAAACGCTGCAAATTCTTTCACTGGGGTTTATTATTCATTTGGCTTGCATTCATGATTTGAATTTCTATTAAGCTTTTGAGTGTGCGTGTTTCACAGGTGATAGAGCGATTATTGAATTTCAGGAGATATGCATAGAACACGTAAATCTGTTCTCAACCAATATACCTATTTGGATTGATCAGTTGATCATATTTGTGTGCCTTCTGAAATTCAATAATCGCTCTATCACCTGTGAAACACGCACACTCAACTGCGTAGTAGAAATTCAAATCATGAACGCAAGCCAATTGAATAATAAACCCCAGTGAAAGAATTTGCAGCGTTTTTTTTTTTTTTTTTTTTTTTTTTTTTTTTTTTTTTTTTTAATAATCGTGATTTTTTAATCATTAACAAATAAAATTGGAGTAGAATCGAATTTTCAACGTGGATACTTGAGAAAGTTACTTGCCGGGAGTGGTAAAGAAAATCCCGTTTCCGAATTTCAAAATTACCTAACTGTCTATGTAATAGATTTTCTGGTTTATATAGCTGATTTTGGTTTCAGCTATATTATTCACATTCATAAGTGAGAGTATTAGGGAGAAATTACGTTGAAGGATATGGAATATTTATTTTTGTATGATAATTCTTGTGATTCGGAGGTCAACCGCTAAGGGAAAGGAATCATTTGACTCAGAAAATTATTCATTTTTCTGTAGTTCTGGGATCCTGGAAAAGATTCCGTATGACCTAAAATTGGCGTTAAGGTGTATACAACCGAATTCATCATTTTCCAAATTGCAATCAAAATCACTCCACGATCACAAAGAGATCTGATTAAATCATAAACACACGTCTCGTCAATGGTCGTTCACTGAGCGTTCCAAGACAACTTCAGTATGATACACCGTTCTCAATAAAGCTCTCGTAATAGTTGACGGAAACTAGAAGACTGAGAATGACTTGGTTCACTCTGAAAGAATAACTGCTCGTGAGCTACAGGTTTGTTCCCCCTTCTTCTGCCTCTAAAACTAGTTGAATAAAAATTGCTACCTGGTTCCGATGAAAAGAAGTGCCCCGTCTACCAGCTCCCAACCAGAATGCATGCAACGTTCTTCTTATTTCAATTAAAACCCGCTGATTGATTTGGAGAAAGTTGGTTGTCACACTTCTCGATTACCATAGGCAATAAGCATTTGTTCTATACAGCTTCCCTACTCGTTCATTCCCAGCCCCTGCCAGTAGGTCTGAAACATCTGAACACTGGTTTGAACGAACGTCCTTTCTTCGCAATTCCAAGTCTAAGCAGTTCACCTTGTGATGGATATCGTTAGTTGGCCCCTTCCCGATTTTATAATCCGACGCCTTCGGATATGAATCAGACGTCACCAAGCGTCTGGATCATCCTCTGAGCGTGGCGGAGCGTTATCAATGCATCCATCTCATTGGAAGGGGCTACTACACCATTCCATCAACTCACATGGTAGCAGAGCATGGTTACGACCATTGGCCCATATATGTTGACTGTCCTGATTACCCTGCTGTCCCTATTCACTCGAAATGCCCCCCCCCCCCCTGTGGCTGTATGCCCTTTAATATGGTTATAATATCTATAAGTATTATAAATATAATAAATATAATTATCATTCCCCTGCCCAACTCATTGGGAGCCTTCGGAGATGACGTGTGGATCATCCTCTGAGCGTGGCAGAGCAGTATCAATGCATCCAGCTCATTGGAAGGGGCAACTATACCATTCCATCACCTCACAGCCTCTAAGAACTGTTCATAAAAAGCATTTCCCAGTCCCCATTACTGCTCCTAATGAATTCCTAAATGCCTGGCGTCACTATCACTTGTTGCAGAATATGATTGTTACACCATTTGTCATTTATTTTCCTAAGTATGTAATACAAATCGGTTATATTGAGTAACCTTGTTAGAGACATATTATCTTGAAGTATCAGATTTGTGTGAGCCTTTTCTTTAATGTCATTTCATAATCTCCTTCTGGTCATTCTTTTCATTATTAATAATGTTTGGGACTTTGGTGGGGGAAATATTTCATTCTGATGGAATGTCGTGATTAAGTTTCTTATTTCTCTGTATAATATATGTACACTGACATGAGTAAGGGTTATTTTATGAGATGCAAAATTCAGTCACTTGGAAATTTCAGTACGAATTTCTTTCAAATGTCGCTCAAGGAAAGGTATTATTGGGAGGGTTGTAGAGATGTATTGAATACAATACAATATGTGGTAAAAAGATACTGCAGAGGTAATGGTAGGTGTGGATAGCAAGGGGTAATAGAATGAATATATTGGGAATGAATAATTATTATTTGCTATGAACACAATAAGAATACGTATTACCTTCTAAGTTAGTCAAAGAAGGTATCAGAAGGGAGAGAGGTGGGTTCTCTTGGCGTTCTTTGGTGCCGTTCGAATGACAATTCCTCTGCCCATTACCAACGATTGCTCCGAAACTGTTAAAAAATGGTTTTGGGTCAAAATGGATTTTGATGGGGCTTTCGGGATAACGTCATGATTGAATTTACCTACTAACTGACGTCATTATTTTATTGTGGATTGTTCAGGACAGTGCAATGCCATTGAAACGCCCGAAGAGCGAGCTGCCCAACAGTCACAGAGAGCTCTCGCCGCAGGAGGAGCTGGAAGAGCCGCCGGTGGACTTCTCGACGTCCGGCAACAACAACACGAGCCTCCGGGACAAACACGACGCTTCGCCTCCGATCTCGACGGTCGGCGGTGACATCAAGCCCGAGCCGATCGAGCTGACGCCGCACCTCCCCAACGAACGGGACGACTCCAACGACTCGGGCGGGGAAGTGACAAGCGAGAGCGGCGGGCTCGGGGGCGGAGGAGGAGGCGGCGGGGGCGGCGGTCCGCCCCACCTACCGCCACAGGTGCCGGACCCCGACGACTCCATTCAGAGCGCCCACAACTACCTCGACAGTAAACTGTTCGCCGGGGCCGGCTTCAACTTTAGCATGGCCGCCGCCCTGGCAGCAGACTCTCTGGCAGGTAACGAACAACCTAATCATTACAATTCATACTTTTAACAACCTTCACTACCACTTTCAACAACATTTTCTTTTAGCATGGAACATGCTTTAGGCTCGGACTAACTTCCCACAACCATTAGGTGGGAGTGTCACGTTTTTAGTCTCCCAAAAGAAAGAAAGATAGTAAAAGTACATTTTAGTGGAAAGTAATCCACATTGCCTTCCCCTGTCCAAGGAGGGATCAGTGTTCCTTCCTTAATGTTATTGATATTATTACTTATGTAGGGCTTATTATTACTTATCGCAGAAAGTTCAATTCATTTTGCCAAGGGTTCAATGCTATAGAACATTAAATGCAAATGCTATCGATCATTAAAATGTAATCTTAAAAGGTGTAGAATATAACCTTGTTACAACGATTCATGGGACAGAATGCCACTAGATATGATCCCGCGGGCATCAACGATTTTAAAATGGTCTGTCAACATGTATTGTGGGTGGGTCACTTCTTTCGTGGATACAACTATGATACAATAAAGTTGAAGTTATTGTTAGAGGATTCCATCGGTCTTCTTCAACTACCCTCCAAAATTGGGCAAGATCGAACTATTACAAAGCGACGAAATTATGCTTGATTTCAGGCCATCAAGCATAATTTCTCAACCATTTCTAATTATATATCCTTAATGTCGAAAGAAATTCCACAATGACCTGACGTAACCACTTATTACGGAATCATGATCGTTTTCGGATACGTAGAAGTGTTACCAAGATCGGGCGGGAGCGACATACTCCCAAACAAATGGAGGGAGGGGGGGGGGGGTTAACGGAAAATAATCCACAGAGGACCATCTAAATCCTAACCCGCATATTCACGGAAAATATCATGAAAATTGGGTGCAAACTGTATAAATTAGGCACGTCAGAAGCAAAAGTTCTCATGGGCAGCAATTGCTGATGATTCGAGTTGAAACTGATATGAGATTATCACCTAAAAGTAGACTCCGAAGCAATAAATACAAGATTTTTGGGGGCTGTTGGCTCGAACCCTCAAAACTGCACGAGGAGTTGATGTGATACCCAATTCAGTTGAAAACCCTGTCGGCCACAGAGGATCTCGAATTAATCAAGATTGAATCAAGTCTCAAGTGGAACGGGCCGATAGTAATTTCTTGAAGTCCCAAGGTATCGGAACTTTTTCCATGCGTGAACAATCATGTTTTCCTCCATCAAAATATGAATCATAAGCATAAGTTTACTACGTCTTGACAAACCCAAAGATATGGATGGAAACCGGATTTTATTGTAAAAAATTCGGACATCCAAAATCATACAACATAGAAAAACTGCATTGAAGCGATTCTTGCGCGCCGTAAAAAGGAGACTAGCTCATACTAATACTTAGCGAATAATAGGAACACCAAATCGGGACATTTTGCAAAAGTCCGTGTAACTGGCCGATTTCGCAGCACCCAAAATTCGTTGCACTGGGCATATCCTAAAGAAAAATCTTACCATTTCAGAGATATTTAGTGATACAGGGTGTCTCAGGGCTTACGCACAATCCGACTCCTACGTGTTCTACAACTCATTTCCGACTGCGATGAGTTGCATTCATCTTCGAGACTTTTGGAGAAACCTCCATTTTAACAGAAAACACACGTTTTTTTTGCAGTTAAACACCATTTCCTTAACTAAAAATATTTTTAAAAACCAAAACGACTACACCATTCGAAAGCTGACATTTTGGCGCACGTTTTACCAGGTCTGCACAGTTCTGCGTCAAGCATTCATGGGATTTCTAGGCGAGATGAAAAACAGACGATTTTAAGATTTTGACAAAACTGCCATTTCGCGCGGCAATCGCACATCTTCAATGCAATTTAAAAAAAGTTTTCTGACATCAAATAGATAGAAAATGTAACGCTCTTTCCAACGGTGTCATAAAATTTGAGCTATCTCCACAATTGAGGGAGTTATGACAGTTTTAATGACATAAGATCGAAAATACGAAAAAAATCTTAAATCACGAATAGCTCGGAAACGAGGCCTCTGGCAAAAAATTGCTAGGAGGCATTTTTGGTTGGAAATGAGTTGTAGAACACGTAGGAGTCGGATTGTGCACAACTCCTGGGACACCCTGTAGAATTGAACTCCGTTCGGAACCGCAAATTTGATGAACTTACTCGAAGAAACAAAACACCTGTGTGGAGCTTCACTTTACTTTCCCAATGCCTATTAAATGTGTATGGATGTTATTAAGCTGGATATGTGAGTATCGGATATCAATCCTACTTTTATTAGAAGTTACCTATATAGGCTTCACCAAATTGTTTGGATTTGGACAAAAGTAGTTCGAAAGTACTTGAAAACTACTGTTTACCTACGGTTTCATCTTTCATCGTCCTAGAAACTTGCACTTACAGACTAACCACGGTTAACCGAAAGAGAGGACACATGCATCAACGTGTACCTCGTCTGTATAACAGGACGTGGAGAAAGTAGCGAAGTAATTCGACTCCAATTGTCACTTATTGGCTATTTAAGTGTCAATCGTAAAATAACGTTAGATTCATTTGTCCCCAGTTTATGAATGGTAAATCTTTCAAAGAAAAGAGAATACCCATTAAAATAGAATAATCAGAAATTTCAGTTTTACGACTTTTTGAAACACTTGACTAAGCGCTTAATTGTTCCTTCCAACTTGTAGTGAGATGGGTTCGAAAAATCTGTTTGTGAAGCTTAGACGAAAAGATAAATGTCTAACTCTCACTAAGAATGAGATATCTAATTTAGGACAAAATACCTTACAATATGATTTTTGAAGCATTATTAAATACCTAACTATCAACGCTGGTTAGCGTTTTTCCGTTGGGATTTCTTGTTCGTTCATTCAAGAACATAATATATAGTACAACGGTCTTTTTAAATTTGTTGTGCAGAACAGAAGGGGGTTAGATGATAATTTAATCCTGCCTTGCATTCTATTTAATTGTCAACGATCTAGTGAGACGTTTTGATGCTCATTTGAGCTGATTTAGGAGAGATGAGACATAATGTTCTTCTTTTGATAGCTCTACTAATTTGATCTGTTTACTTCTTAATTATGATTTTGAGTGTCCGAAACTAAAATTTCTATGTCGTTCCTTATAATGCGAGAATGTAATAAAGTGGGATGACCAAGTGGCGCAAACTTTGAAGATCGAAGAAGGAAAATACATTACATTAAAACTGACGGAGTAATAGTTGACAGTTTAGGATTGGAATTGCTAAAATCAGGTTGACAGCTCTGAAACAGGGCCTGTATCGCCTAAAAACCAAATCTGTAAAATTTGCCCCATGTATTCAAAATAAGATTCCCTGCCCAAAATTAACCACAAAATAAATAAGTGTTATAATCCACAGATACATCAAGTATGATAAGTACCTCGTATGAATAATTGTTTTGGTTTATTATGCAATAATAAGCCATTGTAATCGCTCTTGAAAAAAAAATTTTAACCCTCCATGAAAATTTCATGGTTTACGTTTCAAAGGGTGTAGAATCCGAATCTGCAATAAAAAATTTCCGTCCGTCCGCCGATTTCTCCCAAACGGCTGGAGCAAAAAATCTGAAATTTTCAGGAAAAATCCATGTTGGTCCGACGACGCCCCGATTCTTTAGCCAGCTCTCTCACTTAATCCAAAGTGCCCTTTAAGGGTTGTCAAAGTTTTGTAAAATCCCTAAAAACCTCAAAAAAAGTCAAGGCGGCCTAAATTTGGACTTTTTTTAAGAACTTTCCGTGAGGAATCGAATGAGCCTCTCCCCAGGTCCGTAGCTCAAACCATTCCCGATGTATGGCCCGATTTATGGTGCCAACATTTCCGTTATTTTGGTTCATTATTGTTTTTGTTTTGATTGCAGTAACCTAGTGATGCAGTGAACGTGGATACTAGAGTGAACTCCTAAAAGGGTTTATAGCCGATACACGGGTTAAAATATTCTGATAACCATAAAAAAAAACTCTGCAAATTCTTGAGGCGCACTAATATGATCAACTGATCAATCCAAATAGGTATTTTGGTTGATTACGTGCTCTATGCATACCTCCTGAAATTCAATAATCGATCTATCACCTGTGAAACAGGGACACTCCAAAGCTTAGCAGAAATTCAAATCATGAACGCAAGCCAATTGAATAGTAAACCCCAGTGAAAGAATTTGCAGCGTTTTTATAATAATCTTAATTATTTTTAACAAACTACTTTCATCTTCAAGTAGATATGTGATTGTAACAAACACTACCCACCAGTATCACATTGTTTGTTCATTTCAGGATTAAATAATCAACCTCACCTCAGTAATACCGACGGTCTAGCAGGGACATCACAACAAGGTAAATACCTCTTCAGTACTGCCTTTCTTCCTCACCTTACAGACGAAACCCTTCCTGGAAAGAGTGCAACAAAAATCTTTTGAAAACAATCTTCCAGCAAGGATTTCGTCCTAATGCATGATCCTCCTTTCTTTTTAGATGTACCAAAGCAATGATTCTATCATCAGTTGGGTAACTTTTTAAATTACGAGCGAATTAAGAAACACAGAATTAATAAAATGTGAGTTTGTTCGTTCACGAGTACGACTCATTCAAGAACAGAGGCTTAAGAATATTTCGTTCCCCAAAATTACAGAAACATCGGGGTCTTCTAGGGTAGGTACGTTGAATTCTAGAAATAGCTTTGAGCGTGTACATTACGGGCGCATTCCACAATGCGCAGGTGACAGTTCAATCTGACGCACTTTCATCAAAACTGATGAATCACAAAATGGTGTAAATCGGGTAGCAGTTACAAAGGTTGTATTTTTTGTAGGAGTGAGCACAAGTAGTGATGTGTCAATACTGAAAATGCTGGGGATGCAGCTTGTAAACCAGGAAAGACGCGAGAACTTTTCTTTGGCTATTCATGTGCCAACATAGAAAAATTCCTTTTGTCTAGGATAGCTATCCTCACCATTCATAATGTCCAATTTTAGCATTACTCTTTGTAATAAAAAATGAATAGTCTTCACGATTTCCCAACTTGTTCGATAATTCCAACAGACGTTCAATTTTTTCCTTACCTACTCGTTTTCCTCACATTCTTGTTAAAACAGTTGAAATGAGAAGTATTTTTTGTAGTCTTCTTGTTTTTGTTATTTTTTGTTATAGAACAGCTATTCAGAATCATCAAATTGACCTGCATAAAAGCTTTTGCCAATTTCGTGACATAATTCCTTGGGATATTCCAGAAATACGTGAAAGACTATGACGTAGATTGACACGGTACTCATAAAACCAGGCACGATTCAAGTTGCTATTGATATTCAATCTATTGGGATCGTAGCTCCCATATTAAAACATCAATTTTCAACAATTTTCTTCATTAACCAATTTTTAATCAGCACCAGAAGATGTGGAGCCACAAATGATCAAATGACGTATGAATCTAGTAACAAAGCCCGTCCCGCTGAATTTCATTCAAATTAATTATACACACCCAGTAACAAATATTGTACCTACTGGGGTTCGGATTTTGAGAAAAAAAATTCGTCATACGACTTGGTGAGAGCCACGGTGTTTAGAAATGGGAGGATGAATAACTGGAAATGATTGGTAATGTATTGTTATTTTGTTTTGTCAGTGGAGCAAATTTTAACCCCACATGTGATCAATTAAGTTGAAAAATTGAGGGTTTATTGCACTCTCACTGTCGGGCACATCTCATGTAAGATATTCCAATATCTGTTTTGGACAATAACATGAGGTAGAAAACAGAATTCAGTACGTAACTGGAACCCGTGGAAATGAAGCATTAACGGTCAACTGACTGAGGGATGAAGAACAAAGTCTTTTTCACAGCATAGCTTGGCAACGTGTTATTAGCTTTTTCCAAGTGTTAAGCGACTTTTCTTTGCGTCTATTTCAATTACCGAACCTTCATCGAGGATATTCTAGGATAGTTCACTTGCCGGCCATTCATCTATAGGGAGAGTTTCCACAGTTTCAACATATATGCTTTTCTCGGTTTTGTTGGATTGGTATGAGGCGGCATTCTCTCAAAAATAACAAAGCCCGAACTGCAGTATGCAATTGCGAGGTCTGATTGCAGCTGAACACATTTTCCCCTTTACGTTTCGATTCCTAACGGCCCGAGTAAACCGTAAATAAATAACCGCCGCTCCCTATATTTTTTATTTTTATTCAATTTTATTTTTTTAATTTCATTTTTTTTTTTGCGGGATGACTAAGACGTAATGGCCTCTGGTTGCAGGCTTGTGGCACAGGGAGAGGCCGGGACGTCCAGTCAGTTCCCAACGCTCGGATGCGCCGAGCTTGGTATGCGAGATTTGCCGAAAACGCTATCGAACGATAAGTAGCCTGAGGAACCATAAAAGCGTGTATCACAGACCCAACAGAAATGATAAAAAGAGGGCGCCACCTCCACCACCGCAACAGCAATTCCCCTATCAGCCCAACGCCGAGTACAACAACTATAATTATCAGTAAACTATATAGAGAGCCCGCGGGTGTAGTTTTTTCTATTCAAATACATCTGTTGATTATAATGTAGGTAGCTACCTCATTCCCTCTCTCACAACTTTCCCGAATCAAGCCGTAATATTTTTTTTCTATCTAAAGCAATTTTGGCGAAACTCCTTAGTATTGGGTCCATTGGTAAAACCACTTGCCTCCGTTTCAATATTGAAACCAACGTTAAAGCCCACGTTATTGTTACGATTCAAGAAAATAAAGAGCCCTCTTATTCTGATTTAACCAGAGACTATTTCTGAATTGTAAAGGGAAGTGCCACGTATTATTCGTTGGTTTCAACGCAGTGGTTAAAAGCTATGAAAGACTTGAGCGTTTATAGAAAAATCAGATTCTCGTGGAATGTATAATTTTTGTAAACTGTCTTACTAACACGTACAGTATCTTTGTATAGAATTAAAACACAGTTTGGTCTTTTGTAATTGTTTCAAATAACGAAAACTCATTGTTAGACGGTAGACTACGTCAAAATGGCACAGATTTTAATGCAGATATGTGTACATCAAATCAAATTAGCATACGGCGTAGAAATTTTGTAAATAGTTTCCACACTTGATGATAATTTATAATTTTCTGTGATAGAATGGGTTTGTTTGAGTTTTCTACTGATCCATTTTGGAAAGACTTTAGGCACACGCCTCTAAACTGTACATGACAACTTAACGTTTTGTTATATTTTGAATATATTTTCGTAATGTTGCTGTTTAGTGTTAAGCACAATGATAAATGAAGAAATGTGATCGAAAGTAATAAAGTTTTTGTTCGAAATCGCTCGCACTCGATATTTTATGAAGATTTGAGGCCCCTTTTGACAAGTTGAGCACCTAGCTTTGTTCAACGATACGATATAGTGGACTTTTTACATCAAAATGAAATTTACAATACATTACAATAAATAAATGTCCTCGAAAAGAGTTGAAGTTCAAAACAGATGACATTTTCACGAAGAAGGTACCAACTCTATATTTGCATATCAATAGGCCTCACTGAGGATCTCCAAAACATTAAAATATCCTTCAAAAAAGCGGTATTTATTCACAATTGCTAAAATCTATTTGTAAAATCAACTTTAAAAGTACAGGAAAACCACCTTTATAGGTTCGGTTGTCGGGTCAATAAGCGATTTGTAAACGGACGAGGGAGTGTTTCTGGTACATAAGCGACCTGCGGAAATTTGAGGTTTAGTATGTGATCTAGGAAGTAAATTTTTAGGTACTTCGGTCTCATATTCCCCAAGAAGGCATAATTCGATTCGCACATATGGCATGACCGTATAAATCGCCACCAGTACTATCCGCGACTTCCCCTATTCTATATTTCTCCAGTTCAACTATTTCAAATCACAAATATGTGATTTCATGTTTTTAGAATGTCATTTATCGGCGTACTACAATAACGTAATTTTAGATAATGACAATGGCAATTCGAACTCCTATTTTGCTCCAGGCAAAAACGATTGCCCAGCATTTGACGATCAACCACAAAATAAAATTGTGTTTTTAACGAGAAAATTTCTAGTTTACACAATTTAATGACGATTATATTCGTTTCGCAACGTGAGTTCTCTCATAACACGCACTATTGATTATCTATTTATATGATCCTAAAACATAAAAATAATTACATAATACTCAGATTTCCTTATTTAAAAGAAAAATCACATAACTAATACACTTGATACTTTTTATTGAATACTGAAGTAACCAACACCTCGATCAACACCTTTATATAGCAGATAAATTATTTTTCATTAATAAAACAAGTTGAGTGAGGAAGAATTTAATGGTCTCAAATCAAATTTTATTTGTGGAAGCAATAAACCTTGATGAAGATCCTGACAGATAACACGAAAAATCCGTCTGCAGGTAAAATAGAAATTTGGCCCCTTCCGTGACGCCTTCGTAAATTGTTATACCATTGCCCATATAGGAGCGACCCCGGACCGCAGGGACGAAAACCCCTTCCCCGCCATCAGGTGGCAACACCCGCAGCGGACCCTTTAACTCGGCCGACTATCCCTCATTAGCAGCAGTAAAGCCTCTTTCAATCTCCCCCTCTTAACGCAGAACGTTTTAGTTGCTTTTGTTTAAAAATGTAATTTTTATGAGATTCAAAATGTTCTCGTCGTTTTGAGGAAAACAAGTCTCAATTTTATATCATTCGGTTCAGGAACACCTTATTAAACAAGTGTGTGGCCTTATTGCAACAGTGTAATAAATTGCAAAAAACGCTGCAAATTTGATTACACATGGGTTTATTATTCTTGTGTCGATTTTTATTACTCGTGTTTCTTTGATCCAACCCTGTCAGATGGGATGAGGCTCGAAAAATTACGGAAATAATGTCATTTTGCCCCATGAAAATGGATTTCTGGGTCAATCGCACAGGTTTGGGACCCACTCCAATCGCTTCAGCGTCCAAAATTACATAGAACACGATACCCCACATGCCCACATGGAAAAAAAAACCATTTTTGTTTGAGTTTGACGAAAACCGCCATTGGGTATTTTTACATAACGTCTAGGTATGTTTTTCCAGTTCAAATTTATACCCGTTGTGTCCCTTTTTTCATGTACATCACAATTCTGGTGATGGCATGATCGAATTAACTATTAGATCATATTTGAATTGCGCAAGACGTAAGTACCGCACCGTAATTAGGGTCCGATGCGAGCCGTCAGGCCACTACCTGGAGGCTCGGATTTGAGCTTCATTGCCAGACCCAGAGGTCTTCAGAAAACCGTAGCTATAGTCAAGGTACAGCTCCCCGTTGTGAACTTCGGAAAAACTTTTAAAGATCTTAGAGTTCGGCTGATGATAGAATCATATCATGTACTTAGAGTAGATATTTTGAAAATTATGTAGTAGCTGAATATCCCAAGGTGAAACATAACTGGGATATTGAGCTACAGATCCAAAGGAGGAAGAAGTAAGCAGCAAAAGGAGAGGCATTGTCCCCGTCGGGTGCCCTCAATGCTTTATAAAACGGTAAACTTGGGATTATTACATTTTGTTTACTTTTTGAATATTTTTGTTGTTACTTCCGTTTGAGCCCACTATGTCTTTCCCTTCTTGTGTGTTGCTATTTGGATCTATTTATTCCTCCTACCGTTACGAGCGTTTCATATCTTACCTAGCAAGAGCAACATTAATCTGTTAGTAAACCTCATAGGGGAGTTCAATTGTGGGAGTTACATTTCTCGTGTCAAATTACATTCACGGGCTTGTGTCAAGAAATTAGCGGTCGTTGCTGTTTACTTCTTCACGCATGTCCATACTCATTGGAAACACTAGCTAGCCTCACCCAGTTCATCTGGCATTGTCCATGTCTACATCAAGAGATTCCCTCGTAAGAAAAATGGTAATGGAAAATTAACTTACATACATTGCAGACATTTTTTGAGACTTTGGTCCTACTATTTTAGCAATTGAAAAGCATGGCACAGGAGTTTTTTTGGTGTTGTATTGTACTTTTTTTTATAGTGGACTGATTTTGTTTAATTTTTTATACGCTAATTATTATTAATTTTCCTTTCGATTAACCAATTAATACTAGTAGGGCTTGTTGCGTTTAAAAAAAAAACGTCCCTCCCTCCCCCTTATTTCGCCCACCGGTATAGGAAAAACGAAAAATCGTCGAAACGGCCGGGAGAAAATCGTCGTCGTTGGTTCTCTTAATTTTTGTTTTTCTCAAAGTAGACAATGGACAGTGCTAGATCCGCTAGGCTCATTTTTTCTCCGGCCGTTGACCTCAAAAAACCAGGAATGCAACTTTTATTTCTGTTGTTTTGATGAAATTCTATATACGATAAATTCCTATTGTTGTGTAGTTGTTAGTTGTTCTAACTGATCGTATTGTCTCTTTCATCTGGTGTTGATTTTTTCTTGTATATAAATGTTCCTTTTTTTTTGTTGTATCATGGAATTTCGTTTTAACAATGGGCACTATACACTTCTTGATCATCTTGCACTCAGAGTAATCTTAAGTTTTATTTTTTAGTTGTATTTTACTGTAAAGAAAAATTTATTTGAAAATCATCATTTGAATGCTAGATAAATTAGCATGAGTAATTTGAGGTCAAACGCTCGGCGAAAAAATGTAAGATGGGTGGTGGCGAACGGTGTTGGTATTCAATCCTCTTCATCACAAGCACTTCATTGTCAAACAGTAATTTATCAATCAATGTTCTTTTTTTCTTTTTTTTTCCTTAAGTTTTGTTTCAGAATGTTTACCTTTGTTTTGGTTATTCAAATTTCTGTTCTTTATGGTGATTGCCTACATCTCCAAGTTCTGACGGCCAAGTTCGGTTAAAAAGACATAGTTTTATGAGGAACGCACCGCAAACGATCTTCAAAAATGTTCTATCACTAGGAGAGCAAATTTACGTGCGTTTGCTGAATCTCCAGGATTCACCGAACTATTCCACAGTTTGGGATAGGTTTCGAAATTCTTCAAGCAAATTGTGTCAAATTAGAATGTCGTTCAGCTAACGAATCAGCAATACGATCTTTGAACGGCATCCTCTTAAAATTGGAGTGTGGGTTACATTGGCAAGTTTCGATGTAGTTTTGCTAAGACCCAAAACAATAAAACTAATATAGCCGAATACTCATGATTTGATATGATGCTTGATTGCTTAAAACCGGCATCAACTTATTCAAGAATTGAAATGGAACAAAATTCCTGGACAACGGCTTTGAATGGAATTCCCGCTCAACTTTTTGTTTTTCATCAGTAAAACAAGCCGCGACGCAAAAAGCTATGTCTTTGGCACCGAGACAGCTTGATAAGCCGCAGGACTTGTCAAAGGCTATTCATCTTTTTTTTTCTTTTTTAAATTAATTATTTTCTTGACGTTGATTCGTGGGGCGTAGGTTTACGGAAAGTGTTCACGTGCGTCGCTTGCGGTAAGGTCCTCTGCTCTAAGGCCAGCCTAAAGCGGCACGTGGCAGACAAGCATGCGTCCCGGCACGAAGAGTACCGTTGCGCTATTTGCGAGCGGGTCTACTGCTCGCGAAACTCACTCATGACACATATCTACACTTATCACAAGACCCAGCGACCCCCAACCACAGACTACTACCACCACACGCCAGCGGACGTGAAATTTTAGAACCCGACAGGTACCTATTATGAATTAAACGCGGTAAAATTTGTTTTTGTTTTCTCTTTTTTCCTTTTTTTCTTTTTTTGCTCATTGATTTAAGTCACAATCCGTTGCATACCCCTCCCTCCGCCTTCACTTCAAAAGATCCCCATACTTAGTTGTCACCAAAGCTTCCAATGGCATTGACGTTATTTTTTAATGGAAGTAGATTTCATTCAAGAAATCTGAACCAATAAAGTTTCCCTACGACGATTATTTTCTTCCTACGACGATTTTTCAAAGTATCGAGCACTGATGACATGTTGGGCAGATGGGTTCCGCCCATCTAGTGCTATAGCGTATAAACGTGTCGATGGTACGAAAATACGTAGGATTTTCTTTCAAAAATGTTTAAAATGCCTTCACTCTCCTAAAAACACCACCTCAAGATCAGTTGATCAACTGCATCTCAAAGGCTGAAAGAATTTACTTAATAAAGAGCTGGGAAACTTTAATAACCGCAATATTACTTTGTTTATTTTTAATATCACCACACAGAAAGGCTTTTAAAGAAGGGTCGGATGTGACAGATTGTGACTTATTAACTATCTTTGTGTTGTATGTTATTCCCAAATGGGAGGGAACGATTATAATCAAAAACGCTACAAGCCCAACGCAACAAAAGGGTCCTAATGAAAATTGGTATTTCAAGGCTGTTGAAAAGTTTAATTAGTGCTTAACTCAGATTTCAAATACTAATTCAGAATTTTAAAAAAGCACCAATGGCCATCAACCAATTCAACTGTTTTGATTATAATTGGTCTCATTTTAGCTGCGCTTAGTAGTTGAGCTAACGAATAAAGTAGCATGGCTGTCTGCAATGTTTGTAAGTTCTCTTTCCATTTTTTCTTTGTAAACTGGTTCTTCCGGATGCAGTATGGTCTCTAACGCTCCCCGTCCATAGAAGATGACCGAAAATGTCATCAGAACAGAGCCGCAAAATGATGTTTCACGATAGTTACTTAAACTTAAAAATTTAGGCATAAATATATTTGAAATTATCCGACATCACTGAGCAGAGTATCACACACTGGGAAATGTATGCAGTAGATTACATAGAAAAACATTACCCTCTAAATCAACTTCCCCAACTTGAATTGGGCTCAGAAACTTCTTAGCGCACTGTATGACTCGGGTATTTTCAAGTGAAACTAATGACTTGGGGGTCAAGATTACAGTGCGATTACGGTTTTTTTTCTATTTTCTGACTGCATCTATCCGCGATTAATCCCCTTAATTGAATTAATTAGTGCACCGTTAGATTTAGTTATTCGCTGTTCGGAAGAATGAAATGAAAGAATATTGACGGGAGAAATGTTTCATACAGCAACCGGGGAAAAATTGAATCAAGGAAACCGGAGGAGGAGACGGGTCGACCCCTTAATTCCGTTGTGAATGGAATTACAAGATGGGGGAATGGAATCAAGGGAGTAGTAGAGGGAGAGAACTCTCTCCTACTTATTGATTTTACGCAAGGCAACTTTTGAAAGCAGTGGCACGCGCTTCGAGGAGGGCGTCCTTCAAACCAACATCAGCCCGACCCGGACAAAATATTTTTAATGCTAAACTTCTTCGAAAGTGATTCTCATTGATCCGAAGTTAATTAGAATGGTCCTTTGAATCTATTAGCCTTCTCAATCGGGTCGTCGCGCCAAAACATTTTTTACCCCACAAGGTTCCTAGAAGGAATACAAACGAGATATAAACTAATAAACAAAAGTTCCCCAATCAAGTACAACAATTTTCAAATACTCACAGAAACAATCGAATGATCGTTAAATATTGCACTACATATCAAGTGATGTAGGGTGAAACACAATGTACGAACATCGGAAACAACCATCAAACACGTTCTTATTACAAATAAAATTCTGAAAAATCCGCTTTTAGATTCTTGAAATGTCACAAAGAAAGGACTAACTTTCAATCCCTAATTTAGCGGCTGTTACTAGCTAACAACGCTGACCAGCTTAACCAATCTCCGTGAATTGACGGCCTGGGACTGATTGTTCACGACCAGGCTCTATCAGAATAAGCTACCTAATGATAATAGGCAAGTACCCACGAGTTTTGTATACTGGTTGGAATACCACCTGTTAAGTGGTCGCATAAAATAGGCCCAGTCCTTTGAGTAAATAATCGTGACATTTGCGAACCAGAAAAGGAAATATTGGTACAATGGTTACATTGCGTACCAACGTGGGTGGAAATATTAAAGTATACGGAGTTCTTGAGGAAGATAAGCGTACAATCTGAAATAATCAGAAAGTGTTCAGTGTCACTATTAGATGGCTATGATGCATGAAAAACTGACAAACTAGCGTGATTGAGAATCAGAGGAAAAGTCAGCGAACCATTCAAACTATGGCCAAGGAAACAAGGGCGCCGAAATTTCTTCTTTTAACTACCTACAGCTCCTAGAACTTGGACTGTTAAGAGGATACGAACAGCGCATGCCGATTAGTTTTTCCCAGAATGATTGACCCAGCTGATTCATTTTTATGTGATTATACGAAGACTCCATGGAAATCATAAAATGAAAAGCTATTATGGGCTTCCATAAAGAGGAATTTAACAATTCGCCTGTTCTAAGTCCCGCATCAAGACCCGCCAGATACATTTAAACAGCGGGCAAGTTTTCAAAATCGGTCGATCAGGAAATGAGAAAATCTTGTTTAATGGCGGGTGTGATTAGGTATGTTCCCTGGGAACCATACTGTCCCTAAGAATTTCATTAAAATTGATGAATACTGTGGACGTAACAAGTATTTGAGGTTCATCCATGAGCAGAATGAAGCGTTGATTGATGCGCAATAAAACTGATAGGGAACCATACCCTGCCTAACCCACAAATTCCCTGAAAAGTTCATCAAAATCGGACAAAAACTGTGTAAAAACCACTTGTTGCAAGGTTATTTACCAACATGGTATAAAACTAACACACTTGTAGATAGAGAGCTAGACTCGAAACCATAGTTGTTCAGAGTGGTCTAAAACTTTTAATGGTAAAGAAACACAAATTTTCATGATGAGTATAACATTCTACAATTTTCTATGATGTGAACTATTGACATTTATCAGAAGGTGTTCGTAGTATTCAGGTAAATGATTGTTCAAAAATAAACCTTCGAGTAGGTAATTTATGGTTCAATTACCGAACGGAAATTTCATGGGTGACACTTACCTCAAGAGAAGAAAACCTGACATCTTGCTGTCAATGAGAGCACAACGCCTTCCTGTGAAGGGGTGGGTTGAACATGCATTGCTGTTGAGTATTGCGGGTTTTCAAAATCTCCCTAGACCCCTTTTCGATCGGACGATTTACAGGCCCAAATGTTGGAGTCTTAAATTGTAATATTTCCAAATTTATGCACAAAGGCGTTATCGTAACCAAAGAAGTTATACTGTGGTGCGAATATTGCTTGTTGAAAACTCATGGATTGTAAACTCAGCATCGACAATTTTCGTTGGCTCCTTCAGGAGTCGAAGAGAGTCGCAGAAGGCCCATTCTTTATAGTGAAGAGAAAGGTTTCACTTGACTGAGTTGGAGTGATTTGGATTTGGGTTGCTCTCCGTCTTCCCGCTCAAATTTCAGGAGAACAATGACGCATCACTAAGACGACTCGATGGATGATTAGAATCATTGATTGTAATTATAGTTATTATTTTCACGAGAAATATTTATTCCCATCTGAGCAATGGTGTTAATAAAGGAGTCGGAGCGGATGAGTTGGAAGTCCCAACTCGGAACAGACGGAGTTGGAACGAATGGGAGCTGGTAAGAGGGGAGCAACGAGAGTTGTCGAGGGCAGTGAGAAACGAGCTTGAGTGCGTATGTGCGTTGGTTTCTCAGTTTTATATCTTTAACTTTGTAGTCATGAAGGCACGTTGGGACATCGCAAGAGCGAGGTGGAATAACAATTGTGGCGATGTGGTAATAATAATTGTGTTTTGATGTGCCAATCCCAGAGACGGTCGTCTTCGGCTCATTAGTTTTAGCATTGAAGAAGAACTTACTATGGATCTCTTCTTCCAAAGTTTTAGCATTCAATTCACATCCCCTCTCTCATTGATTCTCTATCTAATGAATTACCTTAGGGAGCGGAGTTAAGGATACTGATAATAATAATACTACTGGGGGTACGAATCAAACAACCGAACACCTACTCATAATTTCGACTAATCAATCAATTTACAGATTAATCATGAATAAGATAATCGATTAATCGAAGAAAAGTTGCAGTTAGGCTTATCGCCCAATTTTCCTAAATTACGTTATATTCACAGTAAATTGTTTTGATATTCGAGCAATTGGTAAAATAAGAGATTGTTAGGTACCAATTTTGAAGGGAGAAAAGCTTGTTATAAATAATATCCTGCTATTCAGACAAAGATTTGGAATTTTTATTGACTTATTACAGGGGGGGGGGGGGGGGGCTATGACGCGTGTGCTGCCCCTCATGCTTATTAGAAAATTTTAATGAAATGTAAACACTTTTTTCTGCATAAGTCATAGTTAGGAAACTTTTTTTTGAGATTTCGCTTTAAGATATAAATTCAACAATCTTCAGCCTTTTTGTGCCACTTTTCGTGATTTGTGTAGAACCTTTTTTTTTTAGTTATGACCGATTTTCTATACTCAATCAGCGGTGTGGAACGAACTCAGACTTCCTATTGGAATGCTTGATTTCTTAGGGAAAGAACGGAATTGTAATCGCAATTCTAAGGAGAGTCATAGTCTCGAATGAAACACACGCGCATGTACATCCTTTTCAGAATACCTCAATGCCGATCTCCAAAAATTAATTTTTGAAACAAAATATAAAATTGTTGAAACCATAGCAATAGCTTCATATTATAGGATAATTCGTCAAAAGGGAGCATTTTATTCGGAAAACAAACCCCACCACCTGGTCTTAATTAATTGTGTTCATCTTTATTCCACAAATGAAACAAAAAGGAATTTTATGAAAAAATGCTATTTTGTATAGCTCTGCTTGGGTGTAAAGAACAAGAAATAATGTAATATTAGTAACAGTAACAGTGTCATGCTTCAAGGGCTGTTCCACCTCTCAGACCTCTTACATTCCTCCTGAGTCGGTAATTAGTGACGGACATCACATCGTTCCGTAAAGAACTCTATTTATAAAGGGGCGACTGTATAAAAAAACAGAACCTTAAATGATCGAAACAGTTAAATCAATTAATCGAGCCATGATAACATCGATTAAAAATAATCGCTTTCGGAAATAACAGATCGATATCCATTCCTAAATAATAGATAGGAAGCAATGACCTAATTACATTCAACTTCAAAATTACTTACTTTTCAGTAAAACTAGGAAAGTGAAATAGTTTTCAGAGATAACTGGGAATAGCCACCCAAGCAACAATTTAATGATGCGAACCAGATCCAAAAGAAAGGATAAGTTCGTTTCGATAGCACTTTCTGAGCTCAAATACTTTTTAAAGACGCAAGCATTTTCGTAGAAAATATACTTTTCACTAAAAAAAACGGGACAGTAGACCTCTATGGTTCTACAGCCAGATCGTTTAAATGATTAATTTTACACATTTAAGTACCGAAGATGAAAAATTGCCTATGCAACCTACAAATATGGGAATCTAGGAGGAGGGGAGCTAGTAAACAGAGATTAAAGCTACGGCTAGGGGTAGGGGAGTGGCAAGGACACGAATGACCCCCTCGGGCGGACGGAAAAGTGGTGATGCCGGGATAACAAAGGGCGGAAGGAGCCCACTCTAAGGTTAGTTGAAGGAGTGTTGAGCGGGGGAGGGGGGGGGGGGAACTGTCGGGTCGGTACGGTCGCTAAGAACTGGATTGAACTCCTGTTAATCATTGTAAATGATAAAAAGTCTTAAAGTTTATGACATAAACTGATAACTAGAATTATTCAAAAATTGGGGCTGAAACGTGAGCGACAACTGATGGTTGTCATTCATGAAAATATCTATCAAATAATCTGTTTAATTAGGTAGTAGTTTGTAGTTCAGACAAAATTTGTTCCTCGCGTACAACTTGTCAGGAGCCTAACCAAAAGGAACAAGTCAAACTCTTGTCAAAATAACATAAATAACAACTTCTAAATGGAGGAAGTTTGAACATCTTCCAAACTTTTATCTACACGTTTCAAAGGATGAAGGTATGTGCGTATATTACTCGGGTACAAGACTGATTCAACAGAGAAAGTTAAAATTTTGGGGTGATTTACTCAAAAGTATGGAAACCAATTAGAATTGAAATTCAATATTGGCCCATAACTTCCACGTTTTAGAGTTGGTTCGCAAATCTTTTAGCGAGATCAACAACTCCTGTCCCTCCTAGGGAAAGTAAAAAGGTGGAAATCTCTGCGGGCCGCTGATGTGGAGACGTGTCATAATAATTATGAAACGTTATAAGTTGATAGATATAATTATTATATCTATTAACTTATATACCTATTTCATGGGTGTGAAGTCCTTGCTGATCAAAATGGATAAAGTTGGATATTTTGATTTCGAGTTCCAAAATACAGACCTCCTAATTTAGAGATCATACACATCCTCACAAGATTTGGTTGTATTTACTGCCACCGTTTATAAATTCCAATAAAACCTAAGTCGGTATCACTGTAACCCGTTGACAGTTTCGAACCAGTTTACAATAGAAAGTTAGCAACAAAATGTTCCTACTGATGGAACTGTTTGAGTATCTTACACGTATTTAGATAGGTATTTAAGTCGTCATCGTTTAGAAAATCACAAAGTTTTTCACCAAATAGATTACAGGGACTTGAGTTTAGCTCAAAAGAGTGTTCAGAAAACCTTGAATAGGTGATCAATCATTTCAACCTTGATATTTGGTTTGAGAAGATTACATCTTATACAGAGCGACTTGTACATTAGAAGAGGTTTTTCCGTAACATGAAATGGTTAGGTTCTTAGCTACGTAGCACAAAACTTGCCCCGAAGTTTCGTACAATTAAAATGCATACTCATTTATGCTGAATTGGGGCAGAAAACATACTTCCTTGAAGAATCAGGTGTCACTAGATTTTTTTACCTGTGTATATTGTTTAGTACGTAATGAAAGATACATTTTAGCGGATCTCAAAACAACAGTTCTGATAATAGGTACTTAACATTTTCAAAAACATCTTTCTGAAATATTTTTATAACAACTGAAACCTAATAATGAAACCTTAAGTCACTGAAATGACCATAACTCCCTTAAACTGCTCTCTAAACTCTATTTTGAGAACACCGTTGGAAAGAGCGTTAAATTTCCCATCACCAAAATAAGACATTTTCGACATGTCTTAGAAGGTGACCAATTAGTCCAAAGATCCAATTTTGACAATTTATGAAAAAAACTATTTTTTTCCATGCTTTGTCTTGCTCATAATAAACAGGTTTTTCAACTCCCAATCCCCAGAGAAAACTTTTACAGAACCTCAGTTTTCCAAAGGTTTAAGCAAAAATATTTTTTTATTAGACGTTTGAATATTCAAAAATGGGTTTACACCGTGAAATACACATTTTTTAACCCTTCAACTAACCCCCTTTCGGACTTCCTATTCAAAGAAGACCATGTGACAAATTTTGTTTGCTTATACCAGTGGTTAGGTGAAACTTTGGGAAAGTTTTTCCTGGGGAGTGGAAGTTACAAAACCTTTTTAATCTGTGCAAACAAAATTTGTTTTTAATTATCATATTTTGATTTGTGGACTAATTTGTCACACTCTAAGAAATGTTGACTCTTTTTGCCCTATTAGATAGGAAATTGTACGCCCTTTCCAACGGTGTCATCAAATTTATTTTTAGAAAGTAGCTTAAGGAAGTTATGGCTACTTTAGTTACGTAAGGTCGAAAACATGAAAAAATCTTAAAAGTGAAGTAACTTGGAAACGAACCCTCTAAAAAAAGCACAAGGGGCATTTTTTGTTAGAAATATCTGGAGTTGTGACCATTAGAATCTTTACAAATCGTACAGTTTGTTATTTAATTTTCTAAATAACCCTTAAAGAATAGCAGTAACTAAGCCTTTATTTATCACATTAAAAAACTTGCCTAATGGAATTCAATACGATGTATTCGACTCCTGAGTTTTTAGTACTGATTCACCTATTTTGTGGTCTAGTTTTAGCCATGCCCCCACCTCTGACAGGAGGAATCAACGAGCCGCAGGATTGCCCCTACTGCCGCCGCACTTTCTCCTGTTACTACTCACTCAAACGCCATTTCCAAGACAAACACGAGCGGAGCGACACGCTGTACGTTTGCGAGTTCTGTCATCGGCGCTACCGCACGAAAAACTCCCTGACGACCCACAAGTCCCTGCAGCACCGCGGCACGTCCGGCATGCTCAAGCGCCTCCTCAAGACGACTGCGGCCTTCAGCCATCCTCCATTATGAGATCAAGGTGGGTCCGGCATGCAACGGATTCTCTCTCAGTACAACGCAGGGCCCGAGCAACCGTGGGTGTACCCGGTTCTAAAATAAATTACTAAGCAAAAAAGTCTTTTTTAAATTATAGTAAGTATTTAAATTTAAATGTACCTACAATTTTCCAGAAGTTGAGGGGGGGAGGGGGACATAGTGTCATCAACCGAACGTCCCAAACTAACGAGAATCATGATTATCTCAAGAGACCACTTTCCGTTAGCGATGCAGCCCAAAGCTATATCATCAGTATGTGCTTGAGGGCACCAGATGCTCAAACTGAACTAATTATCTACCGAATCAATCTTCATTAACCATGTCATGTCAATAAGTGTGCACAAAATGTGCTACAATCTTTGCAATATCTGTCGACCCCTCTGTCAACAGCAACTATCTGTGCATCTATCGAAAAGTGGTTTATTTGACGACGAACCCCCTTTTTTTCATAATTTTGATACCTAGTCGGGAGACAACAAAGCTTTTTCGTAACTACTTTCATCTCATACACCGTCATTTTTCTACCGAGTTTTCTACATATAATTTGTCCAGTTTCTTTGTATATCTCCTTTTTTCAATCCATTATTCATCTCAAATATTCCTTTCCTTTTTCAATGGGATACCTACTTCCAAAAAATATTAAAAACAAAATATCCAATCAATATTAAACATGGATGGACGGAGTTTACTGATCAGAATGCTCTCGCATTGTTTGGAGTCAACATCATTGTTGATTATTAGAATACGTTTCCATTAACCAAAATATATATTTATTGTCTGACTTTAGGAAAATTGTTTAAAATGAAATGCTCAATTCTTTCCATACTTTTTCACGGTCTCAATACCTAAGCTTTCCTCACCCGACCTCGCCATCTCACCTCATGGAATTTCAAGCATGGACACGTGAAAGCTCTTTCATATATTTCGTGTGATCTTCCCCTCCTCCGAAATAGTTTATTGTGTAGGAACAACTTTCATTTTTCCAGAGAAAAAAACTATTCTTCTCTACTTATTTACCTTAAATGAGTTACCTACCTACACTACGTGAAGGGGAGTACCCTGCTTCATAAAAATTTGACTAATGAAGACAAATACTCCTTCCTTTATGATCTCTTGAAAGGATGACGTTTCAAGAACCCACTTGCGTTTTGTGTGAAAATCAAAATCTGGCACATGTATCATACAATTGAAAAGTCTGAAAAGAGTTTTTATTTAATTGGTAAACTACCAAACCTATTCATAAAAGTTCACTCTAATTACGGGTAACCAAAACGGAGTCCATCTTTGCAGTTCAACATAATACTTGAAGATAAATACAATTTTTTAAAACTCAAAAATAAGAGCCCAAAGCCCTTAAATGTACAAAACATCATTTTACCCTAATAATTTTTGCCATGATTTTGCATTTTGGTTTCATAAAAGTTTTTCAAAATCATCCTTAACATTGGGTTGCTAGAGCAACGATTGTAAAAATAAAAATGAATTATATTTGAACATAATAAGGATAATAATAATAAAAATAATAAATGTGACACCATCCATCCGTAATAATCAAATAACGTGATTTTGTAGTAACCTGAAAGTACAACTTTGTTCTAAAAGTGGCTTAACCGTCTACCTCAGGTTTTGGAAGAGGAATTTTTGATATAGAGGAAAAAAATATTTATTCTTGTGTAAACACTTTAGATTAATTTCCCCAAGTACAAAAAACTGTAGAGTAATTTGAACTTTCTTTTGAATGATTTATCTGTCTGCTCTTTCGGAAAAAGATTTTTTCTACGAAAAAAAAAAAACGAGTTTCAGAAAGCGTAAAACCAGGTGTGAAATAATTGTGGAAGTGCTAAAGGAAATTAATTACCAGACAAAAGAGATAATCCCTGCAGGGTCAAACGTCAAACATTTAGATGTCGATGATCCACAATTTTGGACATGCATCATCCAATTTGACGTAATAGGATGAAACGGGAAAAGGGTCAGAAGGAAAGTGGATAATTTTGGGAACGAGTTGCTCGATTGGGGGATGTTTCAAATTATATTGTAGAAAACAATATCGCTGTTTTTAAAAATAAAATTTTAAAATGAAAATAAAAAAAATGAATGTAGTTATTAATGTCGTAAAAACAAAGCTCACGGTGTTCTCTATTTGTTGTCATTCTTGGACGTCAAATTCTATTTTATCGTAAATCAATACTTTTTCAAAATTTTCAAGTAGTTTTTTCGTGCGAGTGACTCCCTTTCCCATTTTCCCTATAAAAAAAAAGAAAAAGAAAAAGAAAAAAACAAATTTGTATGGCGATTCTCAAAAAAGATTGTTTATAAACACTATTATATCCAATATTACCTATATTTATATTGAGAAGAAAGTTCTAGGACATTTATATATATAATTCTAATGTTTAAGTACTTATTTATATTATGAAAAAAAAAAAGTAACCATTTGGCCAACCTTTGTACAGTCTTTCTTATGAAGGCCACTCTTACATGTATAAACAGTGGATTTTTTAATTATATAAACAAATTAAACGAGAAGAACAATTCTACGAGTACAAAATAATGACAAATATTGCTGGTGTTCTAAACTTGATTTTTGAGGACTTGGCCCTTCGAGTGTTCTTGAAGCATTAGGAAATTCAAGTTTGAATTCCTTTAGAAAAGACGAGATTTGCTTTTTTCTATTATTCCTTCATATTTATTTGGTAAGTTCTGTTTTACTTATAAGGGTGCTTGTACATATCTGCTGGTCCTAAGGACTCTTTAAATTAGAAACAAATAATACCTATGTTCTTTTTTTTTGTGTATAATTTAGTAATATTTTGAATATTGGTTTAGAACTAATAGTTTTTATTTTTTACGTTCAAAACGATCTTTTTTAACTTTTAAACAATATTATTTTCTTTGAAAAAGAATAATAATTTGCAAACCTAACGGTCGGTTAGAAAACCCAGCCGGTATAGAATAGTAACGTTTTTGTTGTTGTTTCTATTTCTTTTTTAATGGGTGGATCCAAAAAGATCCGCAGTACCCGTACGATTATTTTTTTGGGAAACTAAGTAATCACTTTTTTTCCTTTTTTTAAAATAAAATTAGTTTATTCCGATATGGCACAAAATATTATAACAGAGCGCAACAATTGAAGAACACTTATTTTTCAATGAAGTTGCTCGCCTCTACCATCAACCACGTAAGATTGCAAAAATATTTGAAATGAAAATTGTGATGATAATTTTAGTGGCTCATAGTTTGTAACGGAGGGTTCGAAAAATTTTTAAATTTTTGCAATACTGTTTCAGCCACCAAAATCACATTCTATTTCTCTCAAGCACTTTCTTATTGAAGCGATTCCTTTTCTATCACTATAACGGAACAAAACAAACGGCCAAGTCAAAATGTTAGGTATATTAAAGCATAGGTGTGAAAAATGTTTAGGCAAAATGTAAAAAACAAAAAAAAATGAATATTTTGATTAAAAACATATCTTAAGAAAATTATAAATGTGCCAATGTGTATATAACAATGATTATCAAGCCGTTATTAATATATTAGCGACCGTTTTCATGCGTATTTAACCTGCTCTAGTTTCAAAATCTAATTACCAGTGTTTGTTATTTGTGCATACCTAATTGTTATTGAGGAATCAATAATTTCTTCAGTTTTATTACTCTTTCTTTCCACTTCATTTACATGGGAAGTTGAAATCTTCTTTTGTTATATCTAGTGTCATTCAAATCAACAGCAGCTTTCGTTGAAACGGAAGTTAGGTAACTATCAAAATTAATTCAATTTACGTTGATTAAAAAAAAAGAAAAAGAAAAAAATCTTCTAAAATGTATTTGTAGGATTTATACCGGTGAAAATATTTTCAAAACTGGCCTAAACTCATGCCATCATTGTGCAAATGCATTTATTTTCGCAGTTAAATTCGAAAGAAATTCCTTTCTTCGTTTTGGAAAAGTGTGCTGTGTTAAAATTAAGAATTGTCCCTAGTTAGTGTACATTCTAATTCTCTGGCAAAAAATTTAAAAATTTTTAAACCAAAGAAGTACAAATGACTGAAAAAAAAATCTAGATTATATTATATTTTGATGAAAAGAAAAAGGAAAATTCCCATTTTTTTATTTTTTATATTTTAGAGGAAAAAAAAAATGTCATTTGTAATGCAAAATTTAAACAGGGAGGTTTCACTACAATACTGCATCTTACTGGCATGTTTTATAACAATAGAATGTGATTTTTTTATCATTTAATGAATCAAAATGTTCTTGCTAACTTTTTTTTTCCCGGGCAAAAGGCAACAAAGAAGAAAAAAATTTAACAAACGGAGGAGAATTATAACAACGAACGGTCGTAATCGTTCAAAAAATTACCAAGATTCTTCCGCGTATTCAGCGGACAGAACGACGGCAAGTGAAGTTAGCAAGGAGCTATTCAATGTGATTTTTGGTTAATAGTATGTGATCATTTATATGTATAAATTAGTTGTATTCATTGTTCCAAGTGTATGATTTGATCATTCCGGAGTTTTAAAAAAATATGAATAAGATAAATTATTATTATTTTTATTTATTTATTTGATTCGTTTTATTATTATTTTGGGCCTTTATTTTTCCGTTTCGCCTTTTAGGTTTTTTTTTTTATTTGGTACTTCTTTTATTTTATAAAAATTGATTTTTTTTTTCATCATCAATTGTTTTTCCAAGATTTATGTATAGTGACTTCAACAACAGGGACCGAGAGAGTAAAAATTTGAGTAGCTGCAGAACATGGCATTTCGGAGAAACAAAACCGGCGAATTACTCGAGAGGTTGTTTTTCTATTTGTGATGGCTTTTGAGAGCTTCTTCAATTTTTACTCCGTCATTTGCCGTTCAAAAAAAAAAAACTTGATTTTTAGATTAAGTGGTGTTCTCATTGAAAAGTTGTCTGCTTTTGTGACACATAAACACGTAATTAACCATCAAAAATCGATTCTCCCTTTGACAACAAATGTATATCAGACTGCATGCAAAACAGTCGTAAACGCTCTTACCTCAAACTGAATTTTCCCAGTCCATATCATGTTTAAACAAATATTTAAAAAATCCATCACTCTTAGAATTAAATGTAATTATACTACTACTCATAATCAAGGGTAAAAGGTAATAGATATCTAACAAAAATAGGTAACTGTACAAAACAAAAATCTATAGTAATGTATTTTGTTAAATGTGTTTCCTTCTATGGTATAAATGTAATATCGCGATTCCAACTTAACAACTTGGCAAAACACTTAGGATAGGACTGGATTTTTAATAGGTGAATTTCTTAAATAATTTACATAGGTGTTGTGGGCAATATGATTGTTCTATATTAGGATACAATAGACCAGCGAGAATTTGTTTATTTTTTTACACTCCAGAGATTCATAAACTATATGCTTGTTATCGGACTACAGTTGTTAAATACATAGAAAGGGGGAGACTGTTTTACAGGTATCACAAACCAATTTACACCTCAGATAATAGTCATATAAATACATAGTTAATATAAATAAATAGTTGATCCGTAAATGAATATATTTTTTAAATACTATAAGAAAGTACCAGTTGCTCAAGCTAACCCATTCAATACTTACAGTTAACCATTCAACTGGATGATATCGTACAGAAAAGGGCCAATCCTTTTTCAAAAATGAACAACTTGATAAGATTCAAATTGTGAAGCGATTGATTCAAAATTGGAAAGTACATTTCCTGGTTCGCTCGTCAAAATCATCCATTTGGGAAACAAAACAGGCATACCTTGAGATTGCATATCAATACAAAATATCACAATGAAAACTAGTTATTGCATTTCAAACGTCAAAAATGAATTTCTTCAACAAACAAAATTTTAAGTTTCTGCCCCTTTGCACAACACCGGTCAACCCTTTCTAAGGTTGGTTGATTTTTTGTACAATCCCATTCAACTGGAAAATAGTCTTTCCTATACTGCAACAGGTTTAATTTACTCGGGTATCCACAGACTGCATTTTAACAGATAAATAATTATATAAAGATATATTTATTCATAATGCCAATAACTGTTTATTATTCATTGTTACTTGTGTCATTTTTAAATGTATAGATGTATAAATGTCTAAATGCTTTTGCTGTTCAGGTTAGAAAAAGCCAAGTTGTTATAGTAGGGTCGTTCTGTACATCAGTATGACCGAGACCATATAGTAAGAAAAATATTTTATACTGGAGGCGGGGGATCATTTGGGATTATGGTAGAAAAGCTGGAGCCTAGTACAGGAATATTTCGCTGGTTGACGTATGAGTTGAGATATAGCATTCCCTAGGACACAGTCTCTTTAGAAAAACGATAAGTTGGCACAAAGACAAGTTGTTCACTAGACAATCCAATCACACATTTTCGGTCAAAAGGTTTCGAATGGTTCAACGTAAAGATGAAAATACAAAATTCTCCATGTTTCATATACATTGTGACTGCCTGAGTTTTCAAGACGATATTGCAGGGATGAGGGGAATAGGTTACAAAATATATAGTAACTCATTATTTCCCAACATTCTGGCCATATCGCTCCTTTGAAATACTTCAAGTCATTCAAAATGCTTAAGGTTTCCTCACTTCCAACTTGAAACTTCAAAACAATTTCGAAAACATCAAAGAGCTTCATGCAAATGCTCTACAAAATAACATAAAGGATCGTGTCAACCCAAATTCATCTCCCGCCCTTATTTAAGCTGCCTTCATAAAGTACAAATAAACAGGAAAAAAAGAAAACAAATTAAATGAAAAATTTTTCTTCTGAAATTTGAAACAAGATGAAACTCGAGAAATTTTTGGGCTTGTCAGGTTTTTGGCTTTCTTTTGGTACGATAAACAGAATATAGATCCGATGTCGCATACACATTACCACTAGCTGTTAAGCCGAAATAGTTGTAATTTTTTATAACATGTTATTTGAAACAAACTAGTTAGTTGAATTCAATAGAGTTGTTTTCCATTGCCCCAATCTGTTACAGCTGTTTTTGTTTCTCACATTCACACGCTCATGATTGTTTTTCGTTTTATTTTTTTCGTGTGTGTTTTTTTTATTTCTCTCTTTCGTAGCGAAAACCGACAATGTTGGGTTTTTAATATGAAGATAATTTCTAAACAATAAATAGGTAACCGTTTTTTGATCAAACCACCAGACCATAGTTGTTGACAAGTTCAAGATTATAGAAGAATTTTAAACGTCTATAAGTTCAAGATATAGAAAAATTATTAAAAGAGGCCTGTGCAAAACTGAAGACTGTCCACTTCGTTTTTCCAAATTTAAAAGAAAAAAAAACATATGAAACTCTTAACATTTATTTGCTCTACGTTTCGTGTAATTGGACAATAATGTTACTCACTTAGTGTTAGATGTTCGATTTTCCTTGAGGCACTCTTTTCTAAAAAATTAAATTAATCGGTTTACAAAATAATGGTTCATAACAAAAGGCGCAAGTACACATGTAAATTAAGTGCCAAATTACTGTTTGTGTCATTTATTTATATTAAAAAAATTATATATCAAAACCTACTCGTTTACTGTGCTATACTATGGTCTAGTTGGAAAAATATTGTATGTTGCTTTAAATTGTCTAAGTTAAAACGGTATAAATGGTATATGTTGCACTAATGTATAAGATTTATTTATGTCTATAATTTATAGAGTAAATTTATATCTGATTGTTTTTAAGTTGACCGGAAGTTTCACTATAATGAGCGGTGAGCTTTCTTCCTCCATTATATCAAACTGTCGTAAAATTAAGGAAGTGAACTAGTTGTAAGACAAACTTTTTGTTTATCTGACTGTTATTATGAAAATGTCAATGTTTGTGTGTTTGAAGGCTGCACGGTTGTAAGACATTAACGAAATTAATGTATCTTACATTATGGCAGATTAAAGATTGTTTGGTTGATGTAATTACAACATTATTGTTTTGCATTATACCCTTTTCCCTTCAATCAAGCCTATTAATATTAATGGCGCAGCTTGAGGTTGTGATGGATATGGTTAGTTGGCCCTTCCCGATTTTGGAATCCGTCGCTTTGGGAGTTGAATCAGACGGTTTCAAGCGTCTGGGTCATTCTCTAAGCTAAACAAAGTATTATTAATGCGTTCACCTCAAAGGAAGCGGCAATGGGTTAATCCTCTCAATCCCCGGGTGATACCACGAGCGTCCCCGTCGGAGGTGGACGTGGTTTTTTCGTGTTGTTGAAATGTGCGAGCGTCCCCGTTCCCTTCATCTTTGTATGTACGAGCGTCCCCGTGATCACTTGAAGAGCAGGCGTGAAAACGGTCGTGTTCATATAAAAAATGTATAGTCGTCAAAAATCCAAACATATCAGAATTAGCCAAAACATTAAAAATTGGTTGATACTCTAAACAGGATGGTACTTTTTGGCAGCTATTTGTACAAATGCGATTAGCGTTATGTCCCCTCTTTCGTCTTTGACGATCCAATAGTGAAGCCAAGCATTTCGCTTTTGCCTTTCCAAAGCCGAGGAAGTCGAAATTTCTCTGCCACCGGCCGTTTGTGTTGGCTGATTTTGAAAAAGCCGTTCAGAACGCGTTGAAGAAAGTGTGGCCACTAACGGAAGTACGCGGTTGCAAGTTTCACTCCATACAAATAGCTGCCAAAAAGTGCCATTCTGTTTATTGCATTAAGCTATTATTTCTGGATTTTTTACGATTTGTTCATTTTTTATATGAAAACGACCGTTTTCATGCCTGCGCTTCAAGTGGTCACGGGACGCTCGTACATACGAAGATGAAGGGAACGGGGACGCTCGTACATGATGGCTTCCCCGGGTCGGAAGCCTATTGCATTCACCCTGGGGACGCTCGTACCTACATGCGCCCCAATCCACCTCGCTTAGTAAGTAAGTAAGTAAGTATCTTAAGTCGCCCGGAAAACCTAAACGGTATTCTCTTGAATATCTCAAAAACAATTCAGTTTCTGCAGTTCTTACGAGCCTTTAGTGTGGGCGACTTAAGATACGCACCCGACTGGCCGCTCGGAAGTGAAAGACCGCTGGGTCATCATAAACACCCGATAAGCCGATGGAGCTCACGTGTTAGGTATTGTCACAATGAAATAGAAACAAATTTGCACATGAACATTTGCATTTACATTTAATATAGTATAACATTAGAGGGTAGAGAAGTAGATTCGGCGCCAAGAGAGTGATCCAGATAACGTTCTACTTACAAGCTCGTCAAAGTCCTCTCCTTCAAACTGAGAACCAGGGACGTAACCAGCCCGTATTTCACCAGGGGCAAGAAACAAATTTGGCGAACCCCCATAGACCCAATATCTCATGATTCATACCATCTTAATATTCCAATGAACCAAAATATAAATATAATTAATTTGATTTATTCACAATGTATAAACTCTTTTACTAAAAGGAGGAAGGTTTGGTAAGTAAGTGCTCAATGTAAAATACCATATAATTTTTATTAAATTTAACAAACTAATAGATGATAAATACATTTTTGTACGAAATGGAAGCCCTAAACAAACTTGAAAATGAAAATTGTCGGGCTTTTTTTGCTGCAAATGTTTGAATGATACCATCAAAAGATAGTGCTGAAGCTATTTTGTGCTCTATTGATATGATGGCCAAGTTGCTTAGTCGTTGTTGTCCTGTCAAGTTCCTGATGTAGTTTTTTATTATCCTCAGTTTTCTAAAACTTCTTTCATTCGATGCTACACACACCGGCATTGTAAGAAAAATTCTCAAAGCTGTGGTTATATTGGGATAGGCGTCATGGAGGCCGTTTTGGCAAATATAAACCAAAAGTTCGAATGGAGTAGACTCGCCTCGTCAACTGCTGTGCATACGGCCGCTCAAGGCTAGTTCTCGCCTCGCGATGTATACGTTTTCTACCTATATCCTTTGTCCTTTCTTGTAGGCCTATTGCATTCCTTATTTATATTATTTTTCCTTTTAGTAAATATTTTCAAATTTACTCCAAACGGTCATAATATTTAAAAGAACTTGGTAAGCTGTCTTTTTTGGTTTATTATTCAATAATAAACCATTGTAATCGCTCTGGAATAAAAATTCTAACCCCCCCTGAAAATTTCATGGTTTACGTTTAAAAGGGTGTAGAATCCGAATCAGCAATAAAAATTTTTCCGTCCGTCCGCCGTACGCCGTACGCACGATATCTCCGAAACGGCTGGAGCAAAAGATCTGAAATTTTCAGGAAAAATCCATCTTGGTCCGACGACGCCCCAATTCTTGAGCCAGCTATCTCACTCAATTTGAAGTGCCCTTTAAGGGTTGTCAAAGTTTTGTAAAATCCCTAAAAACCTCAAAACAAGTCGAATCGGCCTAAATATTTACCTATTTGAAGAACATACCAGGAGGAATCGAATGAGCCCTTCCCCACGTCCGTAGGTCAAACCATTCTCGATGTATGGCCCGATTTATGGTGACAACATTTGCGTTTTTTGGTTTATTATTGTTTGTTTGTAACCTAGTGATGCCGATAGCGCCGAGTTGTAGTGAATGTGGATACTTGTAGTTTATAGCCGATACACAGGTTGAAGCATGTATGAAACGCTGATAATATATAGGTAAATATTATTACTGGGGATTATTATTCAATATTATTACTGGGGTAAATGAGTATTCTTTCACTCGGGGTTATTATTCAATTGGCTTGCGTTCATGATTTGAATCTGTACTAAGCTTCGGAGTGTGCGTGTTTCACAGGTGATAGAGCGATTATTGAATTTCAGGAGATATGCATAGAGCACGTAAATCTGTTCTCAACCAAAGTACCTATTTGGATTGATCAGTTGATCAAATTTGTGTGCCTCCTGAAATTCAATAATCGCTCTATCACCTGTGAAACACGCACACTGCATAATTCTTTATTTGGCCTTGAACAGGATATGTCAGACACCCCGAGTATTGACATGGGAAAGTTTAGTCTCGTGCGTTGCTCCACAGACGGAGTGTTGAACTCCCGTGGAAAGAGATTTTTGGATGTTTGTTCAGCCACTGGTTTAGTGATCCTTAATGGCAGGGCTCCCGGAGATTGTCAAGGCCATTTCACTTTTGTCTCTCACCAAGGTGCGTCTGTATGTGATCTGGTTTGTGCATCAATAGATGTATTGCCATATATCGATGATTTTTCAGTTCTTGAGCAGAATTATTCCGACCATATGCCAGTCACTTTTAGTATCCCTATACACTCAGCACATCCGATAATGCCACTACTCCCACGGTTGTCATGGGACCTTAAGCAGCGGAAAAAATATGACGAACGACTTAGAGAGGCTATCCCTGAGATTGTTCAGAGGGCAGACGGTAATGTAGATCGTTGGGCAGATGCTATTGTGCTCACCATCAGGAGCCTCACTCAAACAGGGACAAAAAAGTTACTAAATAGAAAAAAACCTTGGTATGACTGGGACTGTGACAACGCACGGAAGAGATCAATGCGCTTACTTCGGCTCCATAGAGATACAAGCTCGGACGAAGTAAGGAGTAAATACGTGGAGGCTAATCAAGAATACAAGAGTTTGGTTCTCCGGAAGCAGAGAGATTTCTACAATGACTTGTCCACAAAGTTCAAAGAGGTGAATGACAGTAGGCAGTTTTGGCAACTGGTGAAGATCTTCAAAAAAGCATCTCCAGCTTCTGGGTCAGGCATTCTGGCGTCCGATTGGGTGGAACATTTCAGTTCTCTTTTGAATCCAGATGTTTCGGGTGAATTGTTGTACTTTGTGGACCCGTATTACACATCGGATACGTTGGATGCTCCATTTTCTATATCTGAGCTACGAAGAGTTTTATCTTCAGTGAAGGAAAACAAAGCTCCGGGACGTGATGGCATACCATTCGAGTGGCATACCAATGAGTGGTAGTGACAAAACTACCATTTCGCGCGGCAATTGCACATCTTTAATGTAACTAAAAAATTGTTTTCTGAAATTAAATAGATAGACAATTTAACGCTCTTTCCCACGGTGTCATCAAATTTGAGCTATCTCCGACATTGAGGGAGTTATGACAGTTTTAATGACATAAGACTGGAAACAGGAAAAAAAAAAATCTTAAATCGCGAATAATTCGGAAACGAGGACTCTGGCAAAAAATGGCTAGGAGGCATTTTTGTTCGGTAATGAGTTGTAGAATACGTAGAAGCCGGATTGTGCATAACTCCTGGGATACCCCGTATAAGATGTAAGCCCCTACTGACTCTTCCTATCGTGATCACAATAACCCACTAGATTCAGTGATGGTAGTTTACCTGAAGGGTCGGAATTCTGAATAGGGGTATTACTTGTAAATAACGAGACCCAGTTTACTGCAGGGAACAGGATGCTAAATAAAAGTCACAATTATAGAAACGTGATTTATTAATGTGAAGCTATTATTCTTATTCTTCATTGCATTATGCTAATACCATTGAATTAAACAATAATAACAAAGTAATACCATTATTTTAAACGAATAAAACTGAACATAATAGCTTCACATAATACCTTCAGTTTCGATCATTGACAATTTGAAAATATTTACTAAAAGGAAAAATAATATAAATAAAGAATGCAATAGGCCTACAAGAAAGGACAAAGGATATAGGTAGAAAACGTATACATCGCGAGGCGAGAACTAGCCTTGAGCGGCCGTATGAAGAGCAGTTGACGAGGCGAGTCTACTCCATTCGAACTTTTGGTTTATATTTGCCAAAACGGCCTCCAAGACGTCTATCCCAATATAACCACAGCTTTGAGAATTTTCCTTACAATACCCGTGTGTGTGTAGCATCGAATGAAAGAAGTTTTAGAAAACTGAGGATAATAAAAAACTACATCGGGAACTTGACAGGACAAGAACGACTAAGCAACTTGGCCATCATATCAATAGAGCAAAAAATAGCTTCTGTGCTATCTTCTGATGGTATCATTCAAACATTTGCAGCAAAAAAAGCCCGACAATTTTCATTTTAAAGTTTGTTTAGGGCTTCCATTTCGTACAAAAATGTATTTATCATCTACTAGTTTGTTAAATTTAATAAAAATTATATGGTATTTTACATTGAGCACTTACTTACCAAACCTTCCTCCTTTTAGTAAAAGAGTTTATGCATTGTGAATAAATCAAATTAATTATATTTATATTTTGGTTCATTGGTGTATTAAGATGGTATGAGTCATGAGATATCGGGTCTATGGGGGGGGGGCTGGTCTATTGAAGTCAAATTTATTTCTTGCTCTGTGTGAAATACGGGTTACTGGTTACGTCCCTCGCTGGGAGTCAGTACGTTCTGCCCTCCCAGACGCCCCTTCACTTTGGCGAGTGCGGGAGTCAGTAGTACTGACTCAGTAAGTAGTCCCCCAACTGAAGCTGGAACCTAGTTACGCCGCCTGCAGCGCCGCCTCACTTGAGAGATAACTCTCCTTCAGCGCGGCGCCGCTGGCGCCTGAGTCGGTACATGAAGGCAGACGCCGGCCGCAGGCGCTTCGTGGAAACCTCGACGCCGTGTCTGAAGTGAAAAACGAACGCGATCGACGGGAGCGAGCGGGCGCCCATCGAGATCTGTTGGTGCGATCAAACAATACGATACAGAATTGTCAGACGTAACAACGCGGCATCGCGCTTTGTTGAGGCAGAACGATCGTGCGGCGTGGTACGATTTTTCTTCAGTCCATGAATCATATTGGTACTTGCCAGTTAGTTGAAGGCGGATATAGCTAACGTTCAATACCTACGCTATGTGGATGTACGTCTCACCAAACACTTTAGTGTTCATACTATCATTTGGTTTCGTAGGCCAAAGAGATCCTTACTACTTTAACTTTCACTATGTGATTATAGTTACTCGCAATATGTCGTGTTTCTTACGACTGACGCTATTATTGAATGCTGTTTTTGATAGAAACTTTTAGAACCTCAACTTCGTCTTTTAGCCGGTCCCACTGGAAGCTAGTCCAGCGCCCCAGAAATAAAAGGCGAGAATTTCGGTTAATACCTCGTCGTAGATACGATGGGATATGTAAACGGTACCACTGGAGTATGCTCCAGCGCCCCAAGGATGCGTATCCAATCGGCTCTACGAGTTTCCGAGGGAAACCTCCGTCAGTGTTCAGGTGGTCCCACCTTGACTAGGTCAAGCGCCCCTACACTGTACCACTGAGGGAGGTAAAAAGAGGAGAATTTAGAATATAGGGAAATCTCGAGTACAACAGCTGGTCCCTCCTTGCGAACAAGTGCCCCTGCACTGCTGTACTAAAGATGACAAGAATCGGAAGCT